>JBBPFJ010000024.1:600240-1061333 GCA_037975025.1 Excoecaria agallocha | reverse complement strand
AAAGAAGCCCTACTCTCAATGCTCCGTAAGTTCGTTAATGTCTTCGCCTGGTAAACCTCAGATATTCAAAGGATAAAGAAGGACTTAATAGTCCACTCATTGAATGTTCGGCCAGAATGTAAGCCAGTAAAATAAAAGAAGAGAAACCATGCACCCGAGAGACAGTTGGTCATTGAGCAGAATACCGCAATCTTGTTGAAGAGAGATTTCATTAGGGAGATATTTTATCCGGACCAGCTAGCCAACATGGTGCTTGTTAAGAAAAGCAACGGCAGATAGAGAATGTGTATTAACTTCACCAATCTAAATAAAGCATGCTCGAAGGACTGCTATTCACTGCCGAACATTG
This sequence comes from Excoecaria agallocha, assembly GCA_037975025.1. Classification (NCBI taxonomy): domain Eukaryota; kingdom Viridiplantae; phylum Streptophyta; class Magnoliopsida; order Malpighiales; family Euphorbiaceae; genus Excoecaria; species Excoecaria agallocha. The sequence goes on along the minus strand of JBBPFJ010000024.1, from coordinate 1,060,984 downwards.
ACACACTGGTGGATTCTACGACATGATTCGAAAAGTACTTCTTCCTCGATGCCTCAGCGGGCTACCATCAGATTTCGATGGCCCTAGTAGATGAAGAGAAAACAGCGTTCATCACTCACAGATGAACTTACTGTTATTGGGTCATACCCTTTGGATTGAAAAATGCAGAGGCCACTTATCAAAGGTTGATGAATCAGCTGTTCGTCGAGCAATTTGGAGGAATATGGAGATTTATTTGAATGATATGATCGTCAAGAGCCGAACCTTAATAGACATGTGTACAGAACTGAATGAGACCCTTTCAAAGACTCAGGAATTCGGGCTTGAAGTTAAACCCTGAAAAATGTACCTTTAGGGTGCAGTCCAAAAAATTCCTTGGCTTTATGATATCGAAGCGGGGGATCGAGGCAAATTTGGATAAAATCAAGGCAATCATGACCATGGATCCACCTAAAATAGTCTGAAAAGTTCAGAGATTGAATGGAATAATCACAGCTTTGGGTAGGTTCATATTTTGCTCGGCCAGATGATGTTTGCCATTCTACCAAGCAATCAAGAACCTCAAGAACTTCATATGCATAGAAGAGTGCCAGCAAGCATTCCCGACCTTAAAGCAGTTCCTCTCAACCCCGCCACTGCTCAACAAACCACTGGCTGGTGAGATTTTGTACGTTTATTTATATGTCTCCGCAGGCACAGTAGGTTCGATCCTGGTCAGAGAAGAGAAGGGCCAATAGTTTCCTATTTATTACACAAGCAAAGTACTTTAGGGGCTGAGCTCAATTATCCAATCTTAGAGCAGCTTGCTCTTGCACTTATCACAACAACAGTAAAGCTCCGTCCGTACTTTCAAGCACACGCGATTATAGTGCGTACAAACTCAAACTTGAGAAAGGTGTTACAGAGGCCAGAATGTTCAGGGCAATTGATAGAATGGGTTTCTCGCCTAAGGGAGTTTGATGTTTGGTATAAACCACGAACATCCATGAAGGCACAGATATTGGCGAACTTTGTGGCCGAGCTACATGAACCCGTTCCCGAGCAGGCAAAAACATCATGAAAGTTATATGTCGATGGGGCCTCAAGTTCGAATGGCGCAGGGGCCGGAGTATTTATGATGAGCTCGATGATAGTCCGCATTCGAGCAATGGCACACCTGACTTTTCCAGCTTTTAATAATATAGCAAAATACGAAGCCCTATGCTACAGGCTACAGTTGGCGATAGAAGTGAAGCCGAACATCTTGGAGATATTCTCAGATACCCAACTGGTAGTCAGCCAACTGAAAGGAAACTTCGAAACCAAGGATCGCTCCATGATCCGCTATAAAGAGCTGACTTCCGCATTGTTAGCCAAATTGGAGAAAAAAGAAGAAGCCTGATTGATCACCCAAATACCCCGGGCAGAGAATATAGAGGCAGATACTCTTACTAAGAGAGCTTGTCTCAACAGTCCGATTGACAATGCAGACATCACTTCCATAACCATTTCACGGCCAACTTATGAAACTATTCAGGTCCAAGTACATGAGCCAATAGAGGGATGGCGCCTACCTATCTACCAGTACCTGATGTCAGGAACCCTGCCAGAAGAACAAACACTAGGTCGGAAGGTAGTTCGAAAATTCAGCTTATATGTCGTGATGGATGACAAGCTTTATAGGCGATCTCTCTCCAATCCATGGGCTTTATGTGTAAGCAATTATGAGGGAGATTATATCCTTAAAGAGATTCATGAAGGAATCTGCGGGGCTCATGAGGGTGCACAGGCCATAGCAAGGAAAGCTCTCTTACAGGGATATTATTGGCCAACCATGGAGGCTGATGTAAAGGCTCTAGGGCAAAAGTGCAATAAATGTCAAAGATTTGCCAACATTTCACATCAGAGCTCGAAAAAGAAAAAATCGATCCACAGCCTATGGCCTTTTTGCCTAGTGAGGGACGACATACTGGGCCCATTTCTCCAAGCAAAGGGATAGCAGCGGTTTTTAGTAGTGGCAGTAGATAACTTTACCAAGTGGGTGGAAGCCGAACCACTTTCCACCATCACACCGATAAACATCATCAAGTTCCTAAATAAAAACATCATTACAAGGTTTGGTATCCCCCACTCAATTATATCTGATAATGACAAACAATTTGATTGTCAGGTTTTCAAGAACTTATGTTCAGAGCTGAAGATCCAATTGAATTTTACTTCAGTCTACCATCCTCAATCCAACGAAATGACCGAGGTGACAAATAGAACTATCCTATTTGGACTTAAGAAGAGACTTGAATGAGCCAAGGGCCTAGGGACCGAAGAACTCAATTATGTGCTATGGGCGTACCGAACGTCGCCTCGTGTAGCAATAGGATTAACACCCTTCGTACTGACATATGGTACTGAAGCGGTTATTTCATGTGAAATAGGAGTGCTAGGCCTCCTAACATGGAGAATAGTGCCGGTCTCTTGTACAACTTAGATCGCCTCAAAGAAAGCAGAGAGCTCGCACAGATACGGTCTGCAACATACAAACAATGCATGACGGCTTACGACGATCAAAGGGTCAAGCCGAAGTCTTTTCGAGTTAGACAGACGGTACTGAAAACGGTGATGTCTGCTCAAACAGCAGTAGGAGTAGGCAAACTGGACCTTAACTGGGAAGGATCATACATCATTCGAGAAGTGAGCCAGGGAGAAGCATACATACTAGAGGATGTCACAGGAAAATAGCTCCCGCACTCCTAGAATTGGCTCAAACTTAGGCCATACTGCCAATAGCTCAGTGTTCTCCATGCTAGAAGAAACCTTGTACTTATTCTCATTTAATTGTCCTTAACTTTTGTTTGTCATTGTCATTGTTTATCTATTTATTATTTTACAATTACAAGTTGTTGCCATGATGATCTGGCTTCAATGCAAGTCCTTCAGATGTTTCTGCCTGCAGGATAGAAGTTTAATGAATCACACATTCTATGCAAAGTACTTAGCAACTTTATATCACAATATGCCTACGATTAAGGGTTCGTCATTATTGCCAAAATCGCCCGATCATCTAAGTAAGCTCGGCACATATTACCAAAAAAAAATAAAAACTTGCTAACTTGGAAGGCTAACTATGCCTATGTATAAGGGCTCGGTATTATCGCCAAAATCGCTAGATCATCTAAGTAAGTTCGGCACATATCGCAAAAAAACTTGCTAACTTGGAAGGCTAACTACGCCTACGGTTAAGGGTTCGACATTATCGCTAAAATCGCCCGATCATCTAGGTAAGTTTGGCACATATCACCAAAAAGCTTACTAACTGGGAAGGCTAACTACTGCTGTGGTTAAGGGCTCGGCGTTATCACCAAAATTGCCCGATCATTTAAGTAAGTTCGGCACATATCGCCAAAAAACTTGCTAACTTGGAAGGCTAACTACTCCTACGGTTAAGGGTTCGATATTATCGCCAAAATCGCCCGATCATCTAAGTAAGTTCGGCACATATCACCAAAAAGCTTACTAACTGGGAAGGCTAACTACTGCTGTGGTTAAGGGCTCGGCGTTATCACCAAAATCACCCGATCATCTAAGTAAGTTCAGCAAATATCGCCAAAAAGCTTGCAAACTTAGTAGGCCAACCACGCCTATAGGAGATTGCTCGGCCTTATCTCCAACTAACGCTCTACTCTATCAGTAAATTTGGCATATATTGCCAATTAATTGGATCACTCGAGACTCACATCCAAACAAAGGCTCGGTGAATGATGCCACACAACTCTTGACCTATCATCATGTTTGTGATTGACAAATTAAACGACCTCGCCCTAAGCAGACGTACAATCTCCTCAAGCCTATGTCCACACTTTACTCTAATTATACTGGCTGAACAGTCCTTCGACACCTTCAAGTTCGGCCTTTACAAAGATTTTGTACTGGCATATCAAATATAAGGTATGCATCATGCGTATTCATTATTTACATTGCCCCTTTTACTGGACAGGTTCTCTTTTCAATAAACTAAGCTCGGTTATGTAATCGAAAGCTAGTCTGATAAGCTTAAGGGCACTCACCTTGCCACACACGAATATTTTATTTATTCAAGTATTCTTGAGGGGATAAACCGAACACACACGATAAACTTAAACACGGGATGATATGAAAAAGTTTGAATTTTCATTCAATTAAATAAGCTATTACAAGAGATCAGTCCTTATCCAGATAAATATCATCCAGAAAGGACATATCTAGTTCGGAGTATTTTACCCTTACAACATAAGAGATCTTGGCACTAAATGCCATGCATTTCTCCGCTAGCACCTCAGCCTCCTTTTCTTCTCGCTCAGCCTCCCTTTTTTTCCACTCAGCTTCCTTAAGCTTAAGTCGCTCAACTTCATCTTTGAGAGCGAAATTGGACTCCTTCTCTTGGCCTAAGGCAGCCTCCAGTTTAGCTGCTTTTCGTACTGCCTCTTCGACCTGATTTAGAGTTTTCTCCTCGATTTCAGCCATTTTCGACTAGTGTGCCCCGAAGTTCAAATCAGCACGTTGACGCTTCACTATAAGATCATTCATCTTAGCAATAGTGGCACTGATCAAATGGGACCCCTGTAGAGCACTAAGTACTAGTACAGGCCACTTACTTTAGCTTGATGCCTCTTTAAGCGATAGGCTAGGTTGTCGCAGCTCGAAGAGGCGAGAAGACCGACTTCCTTTGGCACGTACGAGGCAACGTGCATAAAAGTGCTGAAGTTCGGGTCATCAGAGGAATATTTATCCCCCTTCGCTGCCCAAAACTTGTAAATCTCAGCGAGCAGCGAACAGAGATCTCTTGGCTCCTTATCATTTGGGCCTTGAGGCTCAGATGGGGGATTTAGTTTGGTCTCAGCAATCGGAGTACCCACAACCTCGACAGCATAAGGCACAGGTTGAACCTCGGAAAGGGGTGCTGGCACCATTTCCTCAGCAACTGGGGGTACGCTGGAGGAACCTTCGACAAGGTTTTGCCTCTTCGCCCTCATGATCTCAGCTGCTCGGTTCATTTTCCTCATAACTCAAGAAAAAAAATTAAAACAGTACATCAGTATTATTGAATAGAAGAATATTATATGTTACCTTTTCTTCGATGAGATAGCGGTGTCAAGCTGTAGGGATCTAATAGATTCCTCAAGTCCCACTTGTCCTTGGCCAGTTCCCCCCAGTGAGCGAGGATCAGCTCCTCTTCATCAGAGAGCCACAAGCTATTGTCGTTACGATTTGTAAACCTCCCCCAAGTTGTTCGTACTAGAAAGTCAGCCCGCACTCTTTTCACTAAGAAAAATCGATATTTTCACTTCTTCAATGATTCTGAATTTTCGGTAAACACCCCATATCTAGATCGAGCTTGTATATAATTGTGGTCTTCGATTCCAGCTCAAAGAATGACCACGTGGGTTGCTCGAAATAGGTTTAAGGTCAAGTCTATACCTTGGTCCACAGCCCAAACCTGAAGAGTTGTGAGGGTTCGCCAAGCATTGGGGTGGAGCTGCCCTATTGACATGTCGAAATATCGTAGCACGCTCACTTTAAAACTCATTAGAGGCAAACGAATGCCAGCCTCCAACTGTGCCTCGTAAATGATGGTCTTCCTCTTATTGGCGAACTTTGCATTTGCCCTCTGTGATGAACTAGGCTTGCTTGTAAAATAGTCCGGTTCAGATGTTAGTTGGGCTAGAAGGGAGCTAAGCTCTTCCTCCTTGACCGTTGAACTTATGTTGCCCACCCCAGATAATCAGTGCAGAGCCTTCTTTTTAACAGAAGAGGCGACAGACTGATCAAAGTCGAAAGGTCGACTTTCTTCTTTCGATATCGAATCCCTACTCATGCCAGGGACACTACTAGTGGGTGCATCTCCACTATCTCTCACTCTTTCACTCGAAGTGGTTGTCGAACTCATGACGAAGGAAGTAAACAAGAAACTAAGAACGAAAAAGAAATAAAGCACAAGCGAAGGAAGGATTGACAAACTTGTTGAAAGAAGCAGTTGCAGAAGGAAATGAGGCGAAGAACGAAAACTTTGGAGTCTCAAGCAACGATTTTAGAGGTTATAGAGGTGGAGAAAAGGAAGAAACAGAGTGAAACTGAATGAAAATCAATAAATTGAAAAGGGAAAGCTTAATCGAAATCAGAAGAAGGTTTATATAGAAAAACCAAAGGGGCTCCAGACCGTACACGTGGTGGCATATCCAAACTTGGAACAGTTTATTTAAGGCGGTGCACCATAATCGAAGCGCCCCTAGCCATTACGCAAGGTAAATTAGGAAGCCATAATGACCTCCAATAAATACACTCATATAAAAGTTGACGTCATCCTATCAATCCGCAGGCGATCAAGTAGCTGTAAAGGCAGGTCTCCCTTGCACTAAAACGAGGCGAGTTTACATGGCCTTCGATACCAAACTCCAAAAAGAGCTCGAAAGGCATTCCGACCTCGAATCGGCGCAACCAGCTTATTCGGCCCAGGCGCCACGAGCTTCGATCTTATGGTATTGAATAGGCCCATTCAGCACCTATCTGCCAACTGCCGACATAAATATCGCCAACTGGGGGGGACTTATGATAACAACCGAACTTAAAAATCGGTTCAACAGTCCAATATTAACTGAGCACATCGCTCAATCAGGACTCCCATAAACCGACCCATGGTTCGAGTTACTCGGGCTCTCAAATCGGGCCACTGTTCGGTTAAGAACGTGTTTCGAAAATACCTTCACTATGATGGACAAACAGTTATCACTTACCCACGTTTTTCTCGAAAATCGTGGGTTATGAGTTAGTGGTCGAAAAAAACGAAAAAATCCTCCTATTATCTCTTACAAATATGTTAGCCCCTCCTATAAAAAAAAGAAGAAAAAAACAGGTATGAAACAGTTACTTAATCTTTTTATCAGAAATTTACTCTTTTTTACATAAAAATTCTGATTTGACTATCGGAGACTCCCTTATCGAAAATTTACCGGTCCTTTATTTGCTTTTTGTAGGTGATTGTAAAAAATTTGTTGCTTATTTGACCTGTCATCAATATCAAAGCTTATAATGAAGCTCTAATTCTCTAGTCACTCGAAATTAATCCCAAATCAACAATCAATAATTTATCAATTATATATATATATATATATATATATATATATATATATATATATATATATATATATTTTTTTTTTTAAATAAGAATTTTTATGTAAGGTTGATATTAGCGTTTAAAATTGTCGTACGTAATTTTTTTTTTTTTTTTGATGGAGTAAGATATTGTTTGTTGTGGCTTCTGGTTAATGACAAGAATGAACAAAGTGGGAACGGAACAATGACAAAAGGTTTTAGGATTGAAAATGTGAGAGTTTGCAGCTGGATATGAACCACGTGCGATGAACGTGTCGACCAACTATGGTTCACAATTAACACAAATGCCATTGGCAGTGCAACCAAAACAAGAATATCCCATTTGCCATATTCTGTTTTTAGGGTAAGCAAAAGGATTAAAAGACTTGGAATTCATAAAAACAAACCCCCGACATCTCTATTTTACTTAATATTCAGCTTTCTTTTTGCAACTTGGCCTCTTCTTCAGCTGTTAAAACTACGCTACTCTTTTTTACCTGTTGAAATCTAAGCAACACAGCCCCAACATATTCTATTGCCTTTCAGGTAAAGCAAAGATGGTACCACAATTTTAGTCCTTTTGCCATTTTTGATGAAAAATTGCTTTGAATTATGATTGGATTTTGAAATTCTGTGCTAGCCATTTTGTTTTTCTGCTGAATTCGAAGCGGGTTTTGCGTTTGAAGTAGACAAACTGCTGTTTTTGGTTTTTCTTTTTTCTTTTTTATTTCTTTTTGGTTTTCGTGTTTGTCCTTGGGGTTTTAGTTTGGGCGTTCCATTTCTTTTTGGTGTTTTGCGGTCTGATTCTTTAATGAATTGCTAATGCTAAATTAATTGACATTTTCTTTCGTCTTTGAATAATTTGATGTGCGTATGGATTTTGTTAGAGGCTGTGGACTTTTGATTACGATTTTGCATGTGTTAGACGCTGAGCATTCATTAGCTATGGAGTTTTTTGGGCTTTGTCCAGTCAATTTTAGGAATTTCTGTTCAAAATTGTTAGGACATATTTACTTCTGGGTGTTTGAATATGAAAATTACGTTTGTTGTTTTGCGTGCTGCACTCTTCCTCTGCCTGAAATTATCTCAAATGCTTGCGAGATTACTTCTTTCAGAATTTGTGCATTGGATTTTATGACCAGTGCTCTCGTGTGAACCTGCGTACGATCTCCTTAGGAATTCAAGGGATTGGCAGCCCTTACATCTTCGTTCGTTTAACTTCAAATTGTATCACAAGTGGAGATATACATACAATCCGTCACATTAAATAAGTGGCCATAATAATTTTTGCTTCTTGTTTAACAATTTATATACATCTATCTCTTTGTATGTAGACTTTCTTTGTGAATTAGAAAGGTTATGCATGGTTTAATTATGGAACTTGAACTTGAAAATCTGTCTCAGTGGGATGAAAAAGTTGTGCAGGACGTACACTAGAAATTTGGTCATGTGGAACTTATAAGATTCCTGAAGTTCATTTACTGTGTTTGAAAGCTACTTGAGAATTTGGAAGCCAATATTGGTTGGAGTTTAACTTCCTCGTGCAGTTTAATGGTCATTATATCAATGTGGATTTCATGGATTAATATTGGGTTCGGAATCTGGATAATTCATACACTTGAGAATTCTTAAAGAGGAATATAGTTCCTGATGCATTTGGAGTCCATGAATTGTATTATGATTTTGCCTCCTTTTTTTATTTTTTTTTCTGGTTCTTTCTTTCTTTCGTTTGTGGAGTCCGTTTATCTTCTCCCTCAAGAGTACCGAACTAAAAGATGCTTCTTTTCCCTAATTCTCTGGATTTGCTGCCTACCGGGATTTATAATACAAGAGAACTCTTGGTAGTTCTGTAGATAAATGTTATCTAACAGTTATAGAGCGTGGCAGGGCTAGAGAAGTTAGTCTTTTAAATACTTTTGACAGACGAAATGCTGTCCAGAATTGGAACGAGGTTTTTATCAATCATCATTCGTTTGCTTATTTTCTGGTGAAACTATTTATGAATGATGGTCAGCAATTCAGCTATTACCAACTTTCTGACAAAGCCATCTATTGTCAATACTTTTTGGTTCCTTTTAGTCACCTATTGTAAATCGGCTTATTTGATGGATGTTATTGCCAACTGGACTATGGCTATTTCAATGTTGCTAGCACAGTATTATCTGCCTTATTTATGTAATATCCTGCTGAATTTGAGCCAATGTTGACTTTTTTAATAAAGGCTTTATAATATTGATCTTCTTGTTGCCTTTTTGCTGCTGATTGTGGGGTGCTATTGGTGTTCAAGACCATTGCTATTTCAGTATTGCTAATACAGTACTATCTGCCCTATTTATGTCACAGCTGTATGGCAACTCTTCTTGTGGTGTTTTTGTAATGTTTTGTTTTGTTGAAAAATCATATGAGTTGATAGATATATGTGATCTTAATGGCATGACCATCTCAGTATTTCTCTTATTCACTGAATTGCTTTAACAATATGGGATTGATTTATGGCTCTTGGTTTTCAGTTATAGAAAAAACATATAGGTGCGAATTTGTTTTGAGGTCATGCTTAAAATACTATGGTCAATGAGTTGAATGCTTCTGTAGCAAAACTAATGGAAAAATGCCTGTTATAATTATGAATGTCAAAATATACTCAACCTTATACAATAATTACGTGGCTTTGCAATATCCTCAACAAAGAAGCTGATCCTGTTTATTATCTAGCATTTTAAGTTTAACCCCCACACGAGGAAGCATATTTTAAGAAAGATAAGATGATTTCTTCTTGTTTTTGTTATGTTTGGTTATTAGGCCTATCAGTCCATGGCTTTTTCAGATTCATCCAGTAATTGTTCTTTTTTCCCCCTTAAATATTAGTTGGTCAAGTTATGATTTCCTGTATTATAATTGTAATTTCTACATATGGATCAAGAAGTTGCCAAAGAGGTCATTCCTTATGTTTGAGAATATATCCTTAGGAAATCTTTTATTGTACAGTGTTCCGTATGATTATTGATTTAAATTGGAGTCATGAATGTCGTTTGGTTATATAGCCGATAGGATTGAATTTAGTTTCACTAGTTGTATCTGAGTGATGAAAAGGATTAAATTCTAGGTTGATAAGAATCTAATTTGTAGAGTCCTTAATGTTGTGAAAGCAAATAGTAATTGTAACCTTTGTAGAAACATATTTGACCAAATTGAGGCAAGAATGGAATAAACTCAAGGAAACTTTAATGCTACATTTGCTGCCATCTCCTGATAAATTGTAAGGTTGAAGTAGATTAGTCTGATTGTCTCTGCTTATTACAAAAATATTAGACTCAGGTTGTGTGCTTAAAGTATTTTTTAATTGAATTTATCCACGGCATTTGAAATATAAACAGGGAAGTCTGATCACAGATCAAGTAAATGAGATACTTATCTTCTAATTTTCTCTTGTTCTTGGTAATGCCAACATATATCCATTTTTGTGGTGTAGAATTGTGGCTGTTGGCTATTCAAAGATTTATATTAACTAGTTGAACTGTTTTGAGTGACATATAAAATTAATACTTAGGTAGTTGTTTAATTTTGACCAATATTCAGATGTGCCTTTGTAAGTATATTGTTTTAGAATTTTTAGAAACATAAGTTGGCTTTCATATAACCATACTTGTTTTTGTTTTCTTGTATCAGGTAGCCTATGCAAATACTTCCTCCAGCATAGCAAGTATTCACCAGTCAATAATTATTTGACACAAGGTGAAACAATTAATATGTCCGAACTGATTGAAGGTCTTCCAGATGCCATCGCCATCAGGTGCATTGCACGTGTTCCATTCTATCTCCATCCCAAGTTAGAACTTGTTTCTCATTCGTGGCAGGCTGCCATTCGTAGTCTTGAGCTTTTTGAAGCCCGCCAGGAGGTTGGTTTGACAGAAGATCTGTTATGTGTGTGTGCATTTGATCCTGAGAATTTGTGGCAGCTTTATGACCCTCTTCGAGACCTTTGGATTACTCTTCCTGTTCTGCCCTCCAAAATTAGGCACCTTGCCCATTTTGGTGTTGTCTCCACTGCTGGAAAACTCTTCGTACTTGGGGGTGGTAGTGATGCTGTAGATCCACTGACCGGTGACCAGGATGGAAGCTTTGCAACCAATGAAGTCTGGTCATATGACCCTGTAATACGACAGTGGTCAACATGCGCACCCATGCATGTGCCCCGTGCAATGTTTGCTTGTTGTGTTTCGAATGGAAAGATTGTTGTTGCAGGTGGTTTCACAAGCTGCAGAAAATCAATATCTCAGGCAGAAATGTATGATCCTGAGAAGGACGTCTGGATCCCCATACCTGATCTCCACCGCTCTCATAACTCAGCATGCTCTGGAGTAGTTATTGGGGGGAAGGTGCATGTCTTGCACAAGGGCTTATCAACAGTGCAAGTACTGGACAATGTAGGTTTGGGATGGACCGTGGAGGATTATGGTTGGCTCCAAGGTCCAATGGCAGTTGTACATGGTGCTTTGTATGTGATGAGCCATGGATTAATTTGTAAGCAGGAAGGAAAGATGAGGAAGGTAGTAGTTTCAGCATCTGAATTCCGTAGAAGGATTGGATTTGCCATGACAGGGCTTGGAGATGATATATATGTGATTGGAGGGGTTATTGGCCCTGACCGATGGAATTGGGATATCAAGCCTATGTCTGATGTTGATATCCTGACAGTTGGAGGTGAAAGACCAACTTGGCGACATGCTGCTCCAATGACGCGGTGCCGTGGTACAATTCTTGGATGTACACAACTGAGAATTTAGATAGCCAACTGTGATGTTTATTGCTTTGCTGTGAAAATTATGGTCTTGTGAAGGCATTGATTTCCCCTCCTACTGGAGACAAGGGATATAACTCCTGTTGTGAGTCATGATCCATGCCCTTGTTTTCTGTTGGAACTCCCATTTTGAGGGAGATGCTGAAATTGTTGAAGCAGTCTAACCGAGGAGTGAGGCATGAAATTTAGTGTCAAGATGGATGGGAAATGTTTACTTTTCTTCTCTCTCCCTCTCTTGGATTTGGATTGAGCAAAAATTGTTTGTCAACCAATTTCTTTTTATTCTTTTACGCCCTACTACTACTTTTGATGTATCTGCAAATCTGTTGGGGCCAGTTAGCTAGGCTGTTCATGTTCTAACATATTAATTAATGAATAGTTCATACATTCTACATTTATAATGCCCCTAATGCTTGTGTGCTGCTGCTCTTCAAGTACAATTCCTCACCCAGAAGTTCTCAAAAGCTTGCTATTTTAGATCCTCAACAACCTCGTTTGGAACAATGTGTTTCTGTATTTGTAGTTGAAGTGATTTACATTACCTCTCCTAGTTCTAGCACTCCTGTTAGATTAGCAATTTAGCATAAAGCTATTGTCTTTAAATTCTCAACTTATATCACTTTTACATTAAAATTCATAAAATTATGGAGTAGTTAATATCGAGACATCAAAAAGAAAATAATAGTTATAGAATTGAAAAATCTAACTAAAAAATTCAAGTTGGACCGATTTGGGCTGAGTTTTAGATGTTTTTGGGCAGGTAATTGGAGTTTTGGATCGGGTTATTCTGGGTTTTGTTTTAGATAGAGTAGGATTTGGATTATGTCTTTTCGAATGGGTTTGACTCGAGTAAAAAAGAAATAGTAAATGGGCTTTATGTCCATTCAGAAAAGTCCGCACACTAAAACCCTGCAATTCCCAATCCACTGATCCAGACAAAAACCCTAAAAAATAAAACTTTGCTTCACTGTTAGTTGAACGTGAACATGGAGGAAACTCAAATCGAAGCTGGAGAAAATAATAGAGATATTGAGGTGGCTCCGGCACTCATTACCGTTCAACCAACCCAGAATTCTGTTGCAGTTGCTGTTGGGTCGGACCTCAGCATCTTCGATCTCCGGTGAGCTGTCATTCATTTGTTCCTACTATATCGAACTTAAAAAAAAAAAAAGAAACAAAATTGAGAGCCGGATTAGAAGATTGCGAGCTCTTATTTATAGAAAGTATTGATCTTTATATTTTGGGGTTTATTTCAGAGGGGGTTGTGGTGTATCTTTGGCGGATGATTCTGCTGAGCCTTTCCATAAGGATTCTATAAGAGCGATTCGATATAGTAAAAGTGGGAAGCTTTTCGTATCTTCTGGTGATGATAAACTTGTCAAGATATGGTCTACTGACACTTGGCGCTGCATTTCTTCAGTGTAAGTCCTCCAATTCCAAGTTGGTTTTATTTGTTCTTTGCGTTTTGGCACTTGGCATTGTATATTAGTTAAATTTGATCAAGGAAATACATTTTTATTAAAACTTTAATCTGGTATGTATTTTATTATGTTTGATGTATTCACTACATCAGCATCTTTACGTAGCATAATAAACGTAGATTATCCAAGAAGTTATACATGTATTATGATTGTATTTATATTTTGAGATGGATTCAGATTACTCTTTCATCTAATGGATAAAATTCCTGATGTATGCTCTGAAACATGAAAATTGTTTTCATATATATATATATATATATATATATATATATATATATATATATATATATATATATGATAAATGTTGTTTTTAAATGCAACAGTTGCTCAGACAAAAGAGTGAGTGCTGTTTCAATAAGCAATGATGAGCTGTATGTTTGCTTTGCTGATAAATTTGGAGTTGTTTGGGTGGATCTGCATGAGCTTGATGAACATAAATCTTTAGCCAGTAGAAAGGCGGCACCTTTGCTTGCTCATTACTGCAGCATCATTACTAGTCTGGTGAGTAATTTTCAATTAGTCATATTTCATCTTAATTGGATGATGTTAGTCGTTTTGGGTGTATAGGTACTGGTGTAAGAAATTGATTTGTCACGTTTGATTTCGCCAGTAAGCTGAACCAGAATTATTTCGTAATGGCTGCAGGAGTTTTCACCAGATGGACAGTATATCATAAGTGCAGATCGGGATTTTAAGATTCGTGTAAGTGAACTTTCTGCTCTTAATCATCCGAGTTAAGTATCTAGTTCAGTTTTATACCAGCTTACACTATATCATTCTCAAGACAGGTAACTTTGTTCCCGAAGAAGCCTTTAGAAGGAGCTCATGAGATCCAGAGTTTTTGCCTTGGTCACACAGAGTGAGTTGCATGATCATATGTCCTTTTTTTTTTTTTGTGCGCACGCAAACACACAATTTGGTTAACTGGAACACGAAATTGGTAAATGAGACTCAAGTGTTGCAACATGGAATGGAGACCTTGTTTTTAGGTTGCTCTCTTGCTACTAGATTTGAATTCCTTATGTGGTCTTTTACCTGATAAATTTAAAATTTTCTTCCTCTAGTGGCTAGAATGAATTTAGTTCCTTTTCGTGTATCAATTGCAGGTTTGTTTCCTGCCTTGACTTTATTTGTACTGTGGATCACTCACAAGGGTTTCTTGTTTCTGGAAGTGGTGATTCTACAGTGAGTATTCACAAGATACCAACTTAGATCAGATGCCTTTCTCTTGCCTGTTACCTGATACAAATTAATATCTGTATGACACTCTATGTGTAGGTTCGCTTGTGGGATTATACCTCTGGACAGGGGTGAGCAACGGTCGGTTCGGTTCAATAACCGAACCGAAATAACCGAAAATCGAAATTCTCTTATTTTTTTTCAACCGAATCGAACCGAAATTTTAGAATAATCGAATTTAAACCGAACCGAAATTTTCGGTCGGTTTGGTTCGGTTAACCGAAAAATCAAAATTTAAAATTATTTTTTAAAAAATAAAAAATATTGTGTTTAAAAATTATAAAAAATTATAAATTATAATATACTAAAGTAAAAACATCTAAATTGTACAAATAAAAGTTCAAATTAAAGAAATAATCTCAAAATATATAATAAATAATACAATAAAACCATTAAAATTTTTTTTATTTAATCGATTTTCAATTTAATCGTCAAAATTTTAAATTATCACCTAAAAAATAGATATTAATAATTGATAAATGTACTCATATAATTTACAACTAAAAAATAAAATAATTTATATGTATAAAATAATTATTTAATAAAAAAATCAAAAAAAATATATATAATTATATAAATTTCGGTTCGGTTTGGTTTTTATGCGGTTTTTTTCTTTAAAAATCAAACCGAATCGAAAAATCGAAATTTTTCAAAATTAAAAACCAAAAACCGAACCGAAAAACCGAACCAAATTAAAAAAATCGGTTGGTTCGGTTCGGTTTTTCGGTTTTGTTCGGTTTTTGCTCACCCCTACCTCTGGATCTCGTCTTGATACTTGTCAAGTTGGTTCTAAGGTATGAATTGTTATTTTTTTCCATTTGTTTCCAAAAGTTTCTTTAACATTTATGTACTTTTTCAAACATCACATGCTTGCTATAGTTTTTTTCAATTTCAGCAATATGAATTTAACCTCACCAAGTTACCACATTGTTCATGTCAACATTAGAAATATGGAATATGAAGTTTCACATTTAATAAGTTGAATGTTTGGTCAGTTTGTTTGTTTGAAGCCACAAGGTGGTGAGTATTGTTGGTATCACAAATCAAGCACGATAGGTGGCACGACCAGAAATGTCATGCTTAACTTATCTCCCTTAATATTCAATCAAAGAAAAAGGCAATATAATTATCTGGGTTCAGAAAATAGGGCTTCTAGTTTCTTTGCATATGCTGATGGTTGGTTATTTTCCTTGTTTATTTTAATTGACTGAAGGCAGAAATTTTAGACTCAAATGGAAGTGATGAGTCCTGTTCTACAGTGACGGATCTATGCACAATCCCTGATTGTAATCTTGTTGCAGTAGCCATTCAAAGGCAAGTATCTAACCGTTCTGCATAAAATTTATCCTTTTTTTCATTGAAATGCTAGTAATAGTGATTCAATGCCTTGATACTTGGATATTATATGTTAGCTTGCAAGGAATAATGCTGTTGAGATGTGACCTTTCTTCACAAACGCTCAGTGTCATCAAGGTAAGCAACTTAACTACTTGATTAACGTCTGGAAGCTGCACTCTTATTCAATAGATGTGTTTTCTGGTCATTCATATCTCTAACTCTTTTGGCATCTAGACAACTGAATGGGTACTGATTGATAATCATAAGGTTGTCAATTCGTCTGAGTTGTCCACTATTACATTTATATCCATCTACTATGAATGACAGAATAGACTGTGTTCCAAAACTAGAGATGTTTAATGCGTGATGCATAAAACATAGTTACGAATTTTGACTATTTCCAGCTCATGTTACTATTATAGGTGGTTTCTATCATGGGAGAAAGCTTCATTCCTACAAGCCTGGGGGGTGGCTGTTCTGCAGAATTACTATGGATGGTGACCGGTGTCTCTAAATTGCATTGTTCTGATTACAGTTCTTTGGCTCGAGTGAGGGTTCTTTCCGGTTTCAAGAAAAGCGACCCTGATTCCACCGAGTTAATTGTGTTGGGAGATAATGAAGTACCTGGAGCAGAGAAACTGCTTGAGAAATTGCAGGGAAGTGTGTCCATTGAGGAGAAGGTCTTCCAAGCAGCTGCTGAAGCTGTGAAAACAGCAATGTGCAATTTGTTAATTAAGAAGCAATACCCGACAGAGAAAAGAGAGTTTAGAAAGAGAACTAGAAATGATAGGAAAGTGAAACAATAACAGAGTATTGACCGTGTTCTCAGTTCAGTTGATTCTTGGAGGCAACGAAGCTTAGTTATCTTGGGCCAATTCTTCTAAACTGTTTTATCTGTTGCATGAAGACCAGGATAAATCATGGCCCGATTGCACGAAGCAGAAATTTGTACATTATAACATCTGTTTTTTTATGGTAACAGATTAATTGAGGCAATGTCATTAAGTGCAGAGTTTTTTTTTATCAATAGAGATATTTTAACCGAGCGGCCATTAAATCAATTTTTGGCGGTTAAAGTAACGTACTTTTGCATATGCATAGTTTGTGATTGGATTGTAGATTTGACCACCGATGTTATGTTTTATAAACTTGCCACCTTGAGCAATCTTGGAGAGGCCTATCCTCTAGACTGGGGTTGTGTTGATGAGCAGCCAAAATTTCCGAGGAGGGTTGTTATAATTTACACATCATGTTGTCCCCATTCACCACCAATTAGTGATCTCCTGGACTCGTTAGGTGGGTCATCAAGAATAAATCGCTTTGCCTTTTTCAATGGTCAAAAAGGAAATATTATCTCATACTGCTGGATTTCTTAACTCTAAAACTTTTTCGATTACAATGTCATCAACAAATTAGAAAAATCATTTGATGTGCTGGGCTTGTATAGATTATTGAGTGAAATCATAAATGATGTGTATGGTACACCTATAATGAACACTAAAAACAAATGTCTCACTAAAGTATAAACTTCTCCTCTTCCGTTGCTATTCTTGAAAACCCATGTCTTAGTTTTGTCTTTTCCGTTTTGGGCATCAATCTTTTTTATTTTTTTTCTTTTTAAAATATAATTGAAAAATGAATAAAAATCAAACATCTTGTTTTAGAGCATATTAAAATTTAACCTCTTGCAATATTCAAAAACTGGATTTGCTAAAGTAAACGTGAATAGAGACAGCATGTCATGTCATCATCCTAGTTGGTGCCAACGCCGTTCTCATCCTCTTACCACACCGATTGAAAATCAAGGCTGGAAGCAGAGTTTCTTTCTTTGTAGTCAATAAACAAATTATATGATTAGGTTAATAGAAGTGGGATTGATTATTTGCTTCGCCCAACTTCTTCTTTCTTTGATTCAATTATGCATCTTCGCCTTTAAACACTATGAAACAGACTTCCACTTGGGTTAACAGGGTAGGTGGGGTCATCTATCACTTGAAACCTACATAAGGGACAAAATTAATTGGCTATCCAATCTTTAATTTTAGACGGTACTGATATAATTTTATTTTTTTAATATAAATTAATTAATTTATAATTAATTAAATTATATAATTTAATATTAAATTTAAATTTAATTAATATTTTTTAATTTTTATAAAAATAATAAAAATAACAGATATATATATAAGAGAGAGAGAGCATGTGTGCATGTATATCCACTAAAACAGGCATCTTTGCGAAATTTACGAACTGATTTGGAAAGGACATGATAGCCCTGCTTTTGTTAAAAAGAAATTAATTGATGCCCTCCCTTTAATAAATATCTTTGCTTCCCATAATCGATCCATTTCCCCACATATACATATCTTCTCTATTTTTGCACCGAACTAATTGTATTAAATTCAGTTACCAATAATGTAATTATTTCTTATTTACGTCTCCTTTTAATTCACTAATTATTTTTTATTTTAATTGAATTAACAATATTTTTCTATTTAAGTCTCCTTTTCAGTCAATTAAAAGTAAAAAAAAATATACAATTATTGGAGGAGTGACACATGCAGTCATTCTCATCACTATTTGACAATGAGTCGACGGTAGCGGTTGCATTTGCACTCGAAAGTGGCCCCATGCAGTGCAACATAACAACTCTCCGCGGCAATTTTTCATTACATCCTTTTCATTATTTAATGCCGTAAAAATCTACACAAGCCACGAATTTAGTTGTATATTTATTACTGCCTTACTTCCATAATCTTTTTCCACTTTTATTTTTTGCTGACTAAAAAATTACAATTATTATAATTAAGAAATAAATTTTTTACTATAATTTTTTTATTATATCCATCCTAAATATAAAATAAATAATTAAATATTTTTAAAAATATAAAATTATGGCCAATAACATAACATAGTATAAAAAATATAAATTGTAATTAATAAAATAAAATTAAATTGGGATATAATAGATAATTTATAGATTGGCCATAATGTAAAAAAAAAAAGAAAATATTTTGAGACAAACTAAAAAGAAATATACACAAAAATTATGGAACTAACATTTAGTTGATTTTCTCATTAATCGGACAGTATAAATTAAAGATTACTAACCTATATACAATATAGGGGTGAGAAAAAAATCAAAGTTTAGGTTAATCGAAAAATCGATCCGAAATCAAATTAATTTTTAAGTTAACCAAATCAAAAATTTAGGTTTGTAATTTTTATTTTTAAGAACCGGCAATTAACCGTTAACTAACGGTTAACCAATCTATATATATTTTATATATTATATTTTAAATTTTACTCTTAATATTTTGAATCTTTTTGTAATTTATAAATATTATGATATATAACCAATATTATTAAAATTGGACCGAACAAAGAACTGGATAGACAAATTATTATTGGTTCGACCGGTTTGATAGGTTCAATTGGTTTTTTGTCAAAATAATATTATTGTTAAATTTTTTTATAAATATTATGAAAATATAACAATATAAAAAATAAAAAATGATTTATAAATATATTTATCACTAAGCATTAATTATAATACTTTCGAGTTATTCAATATTTATAACAAATATTTAAGATAGATATAGAAAACAATTGCAAATATTAAAAAATATTCATCAATTGTAAATTATAATTTTTATTTTATTCATAAAAAATTTATTAAAATTGTCTAAATTTTAATTATTTTATATTTATATTTATAATTTCTTTTTCAGTAAAAAATAATATTGTATATATATTTTGGGCAAATTTTTTTTTATTTAAACTGGGATTTTTTTGTTCAACCCGATTTTTATGCATTAAACCGATCAAATCAATTATTGGTTTGTAGCTATATCAGTTCGATTTTAATAATATTATATATAGCTTTATAAAATATTATTATAATATATATTTTTAGTAAAAAAATATTGAAATTATCTTTTTATTACTATTATTTATTCATTACACATGCATAATTATCACTTTGTTGTTAATTTTATATTAAATATATTTAATTATTATAATTAATTATGAAAATTTTGTTTTTGTTTTTATTTTTTAATAGATATTATATTTAATTTGTATTTTTTATTTTTAAAGTATTTTCAACTATTAAACATAATATTATAAATTGCATAATTTATTAAATTTAGTCTTAAATTTTTTTAATGATTAACAAATAAACCGATGCGAAAAAATTGATTAAAAATTGAAACTGATATAGCTATTAACCAAAATTAATGAATTGATTAGTAAAATTATTTAATGAATTGGTTGGCCGGTCCATGTTCACTACTAAATTTAGTTGATTTTCTCATTAATCAAACGATATAAATTAAAGATTACTAACCCATATTGTATATAAATGTTTCAAGTCAATAAATTTTTTTAGGTAAAATTAATACTATATTTTTAACTTTCTATTTATAATATGGTATTTTATTAAAAAAAGGAAAATATATTTTATAAGAAGTAAACTTTTAATTTCAATTTCTTCATAAAATATTTCAGGCTGTTTTAGACAGTAATAAGTGCTAAATTGAGCTGGCTAATAATTTATTTTGACCAACTTCAAATATATATATATATATATATATATATAAACATAATTTATAATCAATTTAATTTATGTTTATCTATTAAAAAACCGTAAGTATAAACAGGATTAAGAAATCCTATAGCCATCGGATGCATTAACATATGCCATTCTTTTCCTTTTCCTGATTTGCCTTTTTTTCTTTTCTTTTATTTATTTATTTTTTTTTGAAAAAAGTTGGCAATGATAGGCGCAGCTTAAAGAGAAGATGTTCATAGGCATATAAATTAAATAGGTTTGGATAAAATAAAATCAATGCATTTTTGGAATAAAAAAAAATGATGATTATGGTGTGCTAACGTGTGGACCCAAAACTTTGAGATAGCAATTAATAGAATAGAAGTTGATAAAGATCAGAGGACACTGCCCTCAAAGTGGACCCCACCGCCACTCTTTCCTCTTCGGATTTGAGATGGGTCCCACATTTTTTATTTTTTATTTTTTTTAAGATATTTTATTTTATTTCTTAAGCGTTTGGATTTGTGAAAGTCCAGAAGCGTACGTCTGTTTGGACAACAACTATAAACAGATGCTTCCCCCTGTTTTGCTATCAGACCCTGCTATTTTTTTTTTCTAAATTAACTTCAACTATACATTCATTAGTTAAATTTATAATTAGTTTTAAAATATATTATTTTTTTTATTTATATATTAAAGCATAAAAGATATTCATTAGTTAGTAAATTTAAGTGTTGAAGTGTAAAATTGGATTTTTAATAAGTCTATATATACTATCCTGAACAAAATTAGAATGTCTTAATGATTAATAAATATTTATTTTTACTTGAGAACTTCCTGTTATGACAGAGAAATGCAACCCCCTAATTATTTGACTGAATTCTAATGAAAATAAGACTTCAGGCATCACATTCCTTTTCATTCCACATGTATCCATCTTTCCTTCCTATTCGGGTTCTTCTTTTGCGTTTTTATATTTCTTATTTTCTTTTAATTTAGCATTTTTATATTTCCCAAACACGCCCTTAATCAAATTAAGCTAGCACTAGCAGAATAGAAAACCTTTTTAAGAAAAAAATTTAAACATTAAACTTGACGAATCAAACAATTCAGAAAATTGAGAAATTTCTCACGAACTATTAAACCAGCATACATGAGAGACAACAAAGGGGGAAAGCTACAAAAATGTCATTATGTATTTTTGTAAGATACTAAAATAACCCTATTATTTATTTCAAGTAAAAATTGCTCTTTATGTAAACATTAGTAAAAAAATATTTTTATAAGTAATTTTCATCGATTACAAATTAACGGTAGTAAAATGACTAGTCAATACTGCATTTTGCCAAGTCAATAAATAAATTTTTAATAATTAAAATTCAAAACATATTTTAAAAGCAATATATTTTACTGTGTTAGTGTAATCTCAACTTTAGGTAAATGCCGTTAATTTAAAGTTAATGAAATTTATAGAAATATTATTATATTAATTTGTATTACGTCAAGAGTATATTTACTCTGAAATAAATGATCTATTTGCTCCAAAATAAACGCTATAGATATTTCTGTTTTACATGAAGAAGAAGAAAGAAAGAAAATAAACAGAACAATTACATTCTAACCATTACAGGAAACAGAGTTCCCCTGCAATCACTCGCAAGAATATTACTAAGGCCACCTGATTGCTCTGAATGCCAAACAAACTGCTGAGCATGACTGAAGGCCAAATTAGCTAAGAAATCTGTAGCTTTGTTCGCCTCGCTATAAATCGAGTAGCTCCCTAATGCGAAGAATCACTGCACTATGCGAAGGATGGGCTACTGATTCAGTAGTGATAGCTGTAACCACGCTTTTATTATCCACTTGGAGCAAGATCTTTCTCCAACCGCGCTTCCATGCCTCCTGTAAATCCAACAGTACCGCCCAAAACTCTGCAAAATAAGCACTTTTCCCTCTAACCAAAGCAGAAAGAAAATATGAATGACATTTTTATAATTTTTTCAAAAAATATCAATACCATTAAAAAAAATTATTGGTTGGTGTAGGTGCATCTTACCAGAATTATTTATTATCAAGATTGTTATGAATATGCAGCCTTCTCTTCAAGAAAAAAAAATGGAAATTTAATTTTAAGATTATTATGATTAAGTTGTTCTAAATTATAGTACATCTTTTTAACAAGGTCGTATCTAATACATCTTATTATAAACAACATAAAGCATTAATTTTAAAATTTTTTGATATGCATCAGATTAAAATTCAACTTTAAATTGGTCCCACCAATGAATGGTTAGATAACCATTTTGTTTCTTCTTTTTTTTCTTTTGTTGAGAGACAAAATCAATGCTTAGTGGACATTGGACGCATATGTAACATAGCTTTAATTACGAGGTCTAATAACTTCAGGTCGGGCCCCGGAAGGTAACTCCCTTCCCAACATTCAGCTGTGATAGCTTGTACCTTCTCGACTCTATCAGACGGACGCAGGCTATCGATAAAAAATCACCGCCACAAGCATCACCTAGTCAGTTATAATGCTTTACCCAACATTTATAGGCCTTAATAACAAATCAAAAAATTTACATATAGATTTACCTTATTTGCAAATTTTTCTGCTAAGAGTTTGGTCTTCCACTTAATTTTTAATGTTATTTTTTACAAGTGGTATTTCCTATCCTATCACATCCATGACTTTTACTCCCTCCATTCAATAACGTAGTTATTATATTAAATGTCTTTTATATTTGTACGCTTACTTTTCTTAATTTTATTTATTAAAACTCACTCCCTGATCTTGTATTTCCTAAGCTCCTGATTCTTCTTTGAAGTATTGAAATTTGTTTGCTCGTTGGGTTTAAAAAAACACATTTATCTTCCTAATCCCACCTATTAATAAATTATAATTATTACAATTGAGGTAATTTTTTATTCATTATATTCGTTCCGAGTATAAAATAATTAATTAATTATTATTGCACTAACTACTGTGATTAATAAAATAAAATTAGGCAAAACGTAAATACGATAATAATTTATAGAGTAACAATAATATAGAAGGAAAAAATGAACAATATTTTTGGATAAATTATAAAAAATAGAAAAAATTTAGAGACCTGACAAAGTATTTAAAGGGCTTATATTGTAATATTGGAATTTAATTCGACGGATATTATTCAATTAAAGGGGTTAAAATTTGTTTGAGAGACGTTTAGACAAGCTTCTACGTTGTACAACTCGAAGACGAAAGCGCAAAAAAACAGTTAACAAAACGACACAGAAAATGGAGTTAATTATACAGTGCATTAAAAGCATTCCATATTTGGGTGTATTGGCTGAGCTGCACTGTGTACCGCTGATTCGCACCAACGCGATTGTAATGCTCATTTTCTCTTTAAAAGCATCAACCTCCTCCTGTTTTCAAGTTCATAACTTCTCTTCTCTCTCTCTCTCCTAAGTTTCGACTGTGGCGATTTTAGCTACTATAAGAGAGTGAAAGCGTGAAATTAGCAGCAATAATCAAAATCCACTAATGGCCGTTTTCTTGTTTTCAATGTGTTTTGGAAACAAGAATTAACAATCTCTTGCTGAGATACAGATACAGATTTAGTTTTTGGCTTTAAATGGCAGGGCTATTCTTATTTACTGCTGATTATTTTGCTTGCATGCGGGTTTTGCTTTTGGGAATTGGTTCTTGTTCTCTTTGAAGGAATACTATGAGAGAAGACTTAATAGTCTGTATATCAGAGATAGAGCTCAGTTTTTATTTTTAGCTTCCAGCCATGGAGGCTACAGAGATTTAGGAATCAGCAGGCATTTTTGGATACAAACAAGTAGCAGCAGTTTATGGTGGTTGATCTCTTGGATAGTCTTAACTCATTTGTTTCAGGTGATTTCATAAACCATCTTGAAAATCTTGAATATTATTTAAGCATGCATGTTGTTTCTTTATGCTAATTCAGAAACTAATTATTTTCTATTAATTGTGATGTTGGACAGGGAATTAAGGCGTTGATAATATAGAGTAAGTTATGCTGAGGAATAGATCAAGAGCAGTGACCAGTAAGCAAGCTTTAATGACTGATCACAGCTCACAATCATCCGCTTCCACCCAAAATTACACAAAACCAATTCAATCCTTTCTTGGCTCGCCAAGATTTAAAGCTTTCACATTGAAGGCTATGCCTGAATTAGCTGAACCAGCGATCAGTCCCACTTCAATTCTCGAACCATTCTCTCCCATCAAGAATCCATTTTGGCATCATACAACACAACCCAAGTCCCCAAAAATTTTCTTGGAAAACAAACACTCATGGGAAGATTCAGATTCTAAAGGCATTGGTGTTGCACTTATTGGTGATCATGATGATGCCAAAGCAAATGAAAATAAAAATGGTTTCTTTTCTAAACCAAGTAACAGAATGGTCTTGTTCGGCAACAAGCTTAAAGTCCAAATCCCTTCACCTGCAAATTTTCCAGAGTCTGAAGCCGAGTCCCCTAAAACTCCAGCCGATTTTGGAACCAAGACAAGAAATTCTCAATTTTCAGGATCTGGGTTTGCATATCCTACCATCCAGACAACAAATTCTCCTCAAGTTGTCACAGGAAGTCTATCAATGAGTGAGTTGGAGCTGTCTGAAGACTACACATGTGTAATATCATATGGACCTAATCCAAAAACTACTCATATATATGAAAACTGTGTTCTGGAGAGTTATTTTAATTTATCAGATAAATCCAACTCTGC
The DNA here is from genome assembly GCA_037975025.1 of Excoecaria agallocha. Lineage (NCBI taxonomy): Eukaryota > Viridiplantae > Streptophyta > Magnoliopsida > Malpighiales > Euphorbiaceae > Excoecaria > Excoecaria agallocha. The sequence continues at coordinate 1,035,731 of JBBPFJ010000024.1, read as the reverse complement.
ATCCAAGAATTTCCTCAGCTTCTGCCACACATGCCAGAAGAATCTTGAACAGAAAAATGACATTTTCATTTACAGGTTTTGCCCATACCTTCTTCATAAATGATTCCTTTTCCATTTGAATTTTCAAAATTAATTGATTTAACATTTTCTCGTAATGCCAGAGGCGAAAAGGCTTTTTGCAGCGAAGAATGCAGGTCCCAAGAAATGCTTGTGGATAGAATGGAAAGTTGAGAATTTGATGATTAATAATGGAGAATGGTAAATTGGAAGATCGAAATTGGGTGTTCTTTGTTTATTTTTTTTTCTTTTCTTTCTTTCCTACCCTCTCAGCTGCAGATAGAGATAAGAGAGGATTAGATACTTATCGTAGAGTGGAATTTGTTTAATTGATAGACTAATTTGATAGCTTCTCTGCACATTACCCAAGGTTTTTTTTGGCCATGTAGTGGATGATGATGCAATGCAAGACTATAACTTGGCTGAATTATTTATTTTGTTTTTGGATTTTCTATGATTGTAGATGTCAATTATCAATTGTATTATTAAAATGGGTAATGAATTATTTTATGGATGAAGATCCTTAATATTTAATACTCATCCTTTCTTGCCATACCTATTTTGTCTGTTAGGTTACTAATTAATATCATATAAAAATCTGTTTGATTTAAAACTAGGGCTATCTTTTGGTTGCAGGGTAATAGATCCAAGCTCAAGTCTTTTTCCAATTCCATTACATGATAGAAGTAACCAATTAAATAATTAGTATTTGTAGCAGTTAGTCATTTTGATGCATAAATTATTGCAGAACGGACAAAGTACCATAACTTCAAACCATATCCAACATTTCTATTACTATTTTTTATGAATAATAATTCTTTGACTTATTTCTACAATTAATCCCTTAATTTAAGGCCTTGTAACAATAAAGACGTCTTAATTGTAACTTGAAAATCACCTTACTTCAATTAATAGATACGAGTAGTAACTAAAATATCAAAAGTATAGATTGGAGCATGTTGATTTTATTTTCAGGGACCAACAACTAATAATCACTTACATCAACATTATTTTTGCTTATTTAATTTTTACAAATAATTACTCCATCCGTTCTTTTTTATCTGTTATTTTAAAGTAAAATTCAAATTCTATTTATCTATCTTTTTTAGACTTTTAATGTAATTTAATTTGTTTTTCTAATTTATTTTTTTTCAATAAAATCAGAACAAATCATATTTTATAATTTAGTTTTAATCACATAATTTAATATTAAATTTAAGTCTATTTATTATTTCTTAATTCTAGTGAAAACAACAAAAATGATTGATTAAAAAAATGGAGGAAGTAAGTCATTAAATTTAGGATAATAATTCAGTACATACACGCATATAATGTATATATATTTAAATCATTAGATCACATGCGTACATTTAATCAAATAATAGTATTTAGAGTAATACTCTCTCTATTTTTTTTATCAGTCACTTTTGTTATTTTTACTAGAATTAAGAAATAATAAATATATTTAAATTTAGTATTAAATTACGTAATTAAAACTAAATTATTAAATCTGATTGGTTCTAACTTTATTGAAAAAGAAAAATAAATTGAAAAAATAAATTAAATTACATTAAAAGTCTAAAAGTGACAAATAAATAGAATTTTGATTTTACTTAAAAGTGATAGATAAAAAAATAAAAAAAATAATTTAATACGAACATACATGCATGTGATGTATGTATATCTAAATCATTAAATCACGTGCGTTCATTAAATCAAGCGGTATTAAAATAAGGAATTTCATCCCATCTTAAGGGAGAGAGTGTGTGTATGTGTTTGTCTGTCTATCTATATATATATATATATATATATATTTTGGAATAGGTGAAGGGCAAATTCCCTCGGCCCTTAATAATAATATTTTCTTTCCTATTATTATCTCCAAGTCAAACGATAAGTGGGGTAGTAAAGTAACTTTCTTTAATTGACTTTTAACCAATAATAAAAAAAAAAGAATTTTTATAATACAAAAGTCTAAATTTCATTACAAGCGTATAATGATTATTGGCATTAAGCCGCATTGAACGTCTGATTTTACATTAGAAGTTACATAACTTTGTCATAATTTAAAAAAAAAAATTATGATAAGAAACTATTTGCATTATATAATTTTAGACAAAAAGTCATTTTAATTAAAAAAATATTTCGATTTTTACTAAAATTCCAACATGATACTCTATCTGAACTCAAAACCTTTCAAAAAGTATATATTCTCTTTAAATAATTAATCTATATTCTATTAAATTAAAAAAAAAAGGAAGAACAATGAAAGCAGTTTTTTACCATTTCTGCTGTATTACATGAGTTACTACTAATGTGTATTGCCCCGTATTAATTTCTAGAATATCTATAATTTAAATAGCATGTGTTATAAAATTTTTGATAAAATTTTGAACTTTTTTTTTTCAAGCAAAATGAAAGTTGATTTGTTTTTTTGTTATAATTTTTTTTTAAAATTTGGTAGTTAGAGTGTAAATCCATTAATTTCAGGTGCAATCAACCCTTAAAAGTCTTCTGAAGTGAAATTAATTAAAAAGTATAGAATAAGAGATCATGTAAATATACTCGGCTCATGTAAAATGCCCCATTTTTAATTTCATACACTTGGGTTGAGTATACCTAGAGTGATACTTATTATGGTTATATATAGGGTATACATAGTTATTTAATAGTGGAAAATTTTTAAAAACTACACGTATAGAATATATGAAATGTAGAAATTAAATGGGACAATCACGAAATGATATATATATATATATATATAAATTGGGTTTTGGATATCTGGGCTGATTCTGAAGTCATTTTATATACCCACACACATTAATGGACTTCAACTTGGGTTTCTTAACGAAATAGATGCATTCCTCTCAAAATCAAGACCAAGCTATTGCACAGTAATGTATTTGCTCAAACTAAGCACAACACTACTAGCCCACAACATTCAGTACTTAAGCCTTGAACTAAATTCTCTAACCCTCATGGTCCATGAGCATTTATGAGAACCCACCCCTCGAGCATTACTTAGGTCTGTCCCTGCATGGACCATGTCTAAAGTTCACAACATGAGGAACCTTCTCTCGTTAGCAAGTTTTGAATAAAAACCAATAAATTTTCAATAATAATAACTATCTACTAAAATTTCTATTTTCAAATTCCCTTAAAATTATTATTAATTTTTCTCAATTTTATAAAAAGGATATAATACTCTTGTTATAAATGAAGATAAATATAGTAAAATAATGTGAAAAAAAATTAATAAAAATATATCAATAGGAAGACAGTTAAAAGAAAATATAATAAAAAAATAATATTTATTTTAGAGTATAACATTTTAAGTGGAACAGTTACTTTTTCAAAAAAATGAAAATTGACAATTGACAGATGCATATTCAGATTATGCGATTTACTTTATGAGTTAAAGCTCGTCAAAAGAAACAGCAAACGAGTTAATGCAATTTCCATTGCCAAACCATTGATAGCTGGTTTATTTGCGAGTGCTAGCATGTTTCACACTTGGCAGCTCAATCGTAAGATAAATAGTAAATCTATTTTTGCTGAGGGTTCACATAAATATCACGCATATGCCTAAATAGCTATTCAAGGAGGCGTGCTAGGCGCAATTGAATCGCACCACCTACATAAAAGTATTAAACTTCAAACACAAAGCTAAGAATAGAAATCCATTTGCCCGAGCAACCAGTAACTACAAAACCATATCATAAACTAACCTATAACTACAAAACCATATCATAAACTAACCTAGACATAGTAATGAAAAACCATTCACTCAAATTCCAAGAGCTGAATGAAAAACCAGAAAAAAAAGATATTTCAACCTCGTAGAGGCAATAACTTCGTACATTCAGCTTCCTCCTAACTTTCAAATTCAGAAATTGGTTACTACTTATACTAAGATATGTTCATAAGAAAAATAAACTTAATACAGCAGCATTCTTTCAGTGATTCACCGACAATGACAATCACAATCAGCTGGCTTCATACATCAACAATGAACAAAACTAAATACAATTAAAAAAAGGGCATTAAAATAAAAATAGATACCTCCAGGACATAAAATTAAACTTAAAACGCAGTCTGGACATAAATTGACAGAATAGGACACAACTCCAGCCATAGCTGTCAACTTAAACAACTCCTGGTACAAAAGACAAAAACAGCTGGATAGATATAGTATGAATAATGTGGACTCACTCCACAGGCCACCAACTACATATGGATCCTCGCAAAACTAACTTTAAGCATATGGATCCCCATACGACTCACTGAGGTTGGTAAGAAATCTTCCCACAGGCTTACCTGAAACAAAGGTTCCACTGAGGTTGGTAAGAAAAGCAATGGTTTGAAAAAAATAATCTACATTGATAAAAATGAAAAATAAACAGTAGTAAACTATTACCTTACAGATACATCGATTTGACCAACAATCTCCAACATCGACAAACTTTATGAAGACCAAGAGAACATCCTGTTATCCACCTCAAAGGAACAACTGATAGGCTTACAACAGGAAGAACAACACAAAATGGATTTATCTTACGGATCCAAGAAGCAGAAGAGTCTAAAAACTACAATACGTTCCCTTTACCACTTTCCTTCTCAAAAAACAGAAAAGCTGGCAAAGAGACAACGCTCATGAAGAGTGCATAGAAGAGAAGTTAGACCTGTCTATAAGAAAGAAAGGTAGAAAGAAAAGGCGAGTATGTAAACGTTGAGACTTGAGAGGTTAATTGTTGAGAGCGAAAAGACAATTCAGCATACTTAGAACAGACTATGGCGATCAAAAGAGACGAAACATTAGGAATGCCATTTAAAGAACTATGCCACCAACCTAATATACTAATTAATGTCCGAAGAAAGGAAATACAGAAAGAAAAGGACTCGAGAAAATACAGACAGATGACACAGATAGAAACCTATTGGAGCACGGCATATCTAATCAAGATTCTATGGTATATGCATAGTATGTAATACTATAGCCCTAAATTCAACTCGATAACTATTTGCAAAGATATTAAATGGAGAACTTAACGCATTTGAGATGGAATAGTAGAGTAAGTTGATCCACCCCATCCCAAAGTCACTATTCGAGCTTAACTGCTGCTTCCTGAAGGTAGTTTCGTAGTCACCTTCAATCCATTTTCACATTTTCCACACTACAAGTACCTTGTTCCTTCTTAGCCTGCCTACCCTTTTAAAAAATTAACCCAAAACCCAAACATCGGTCCAAATCAAAGATCAATTTCTCAATTCTAATCAGGAGGTCATAGACACACCCAAGCCACTAACTGTCACTTGTACCACCACCATCCAAAGTAAAGCTAAGAACTTCAACAGATACACACCGCTAGATTTATTTCATCTATATACAGTCTAAAGCTAAAATATTTACAAGGGGGCAAAAGCCCCTCAAATTTCTTCATCCGCCACATCAAGGTTAAGAATGCGACGCAATGTCTTGGTCGCAGAGTCAACACTATGAAACAAATCTCTAGCAGATGGGCTGTATTCCCTGGTGGGGGAAGCAGGGGCGGACTTGGCAATCGGGTGCAATTTAATTCCAGAATCGGAGAGGGGAAAATCGAGTGAAACAGTTCGTTTAGGCCTCATTGAGAACTTGGGTATGGGCAATGAACTGGGAGGTGGCGAATTTGAATAGGCAGGTCCAGCCCAGAGTTCAGAGAAGAGTGAATTCTCACAGGAATTACCCAGTTGTGCATCAAAAGGTGCATCTTTTGAAGGGACGTTGATAGGAATTGGAGAGCTTTTCAAAGTATGGGCCTTTATAGTTGATGGAGAAGTTTTATAACTAGCTTTGGTCACGGGAGTGGCGCATGGAGCTTGGAAAGGAGTTGGCAACAAACCAGCTCCGGATTGAAAAGTTCGGCAATTGATCTCTCTGAAGTGCCCAGAAGGTGAAGACCCAAAACGAGCTGGCTTGTAGGCCTTAACTCTGCCATAATATTGATTCTTGTGTTGAGCCACAACAACAAGCGTCTCCATAGCACAGTAATAACAAAATCAACTAAAAATCAGAACTTTTAAGGTTAGATTCGCAGCAAAATCTCACTCGATCTTCTAGATCTTCTCCATGACAAATCCAAATCAAGCATGAACCAAACAATCAAAACGATACATAAATTCACAGCCAGTTTACGAAGATTAAACCACCAAAATCTTATGGATTCAAAACCTGGCCAGATCTCCTCAATGTAAACATAGATCAAGAAAACCCCTTCATTAAACTGTAAAACCACAAGCACAAGTCCTATCAGAAATTACACCTAAAGCGCAAAAAAAAATGTAAAATCCACAAGACGAAAGGAAAAGAGAAAAAATTTCGCCAATCTTTTACTCCAAAGTGTCAGAAGAGTTCCTCACCTTAATAATGAGCAAGAGTTGGTGAAAGAAGTGACAGAGAAGATCTGTAGAGATAGATAGATCTGAGAACTTAGATCTGAGGTTTAGTAATCAAGGGTTAGTATGTAACGATTATAAGCAGGAAAGTGATATTGTGGTGTGGTTTGGGTTCAAATGGCCATGAAAAGGAGACCAAAAGGAAGGGTTGAAGCAAAATCCACGGATCTGAAATGAGTATTACAGTGGAACTCAAAGGTCATACAGGTAATGCGTGCTCCTCAATTTGAGTATAGAGGAAGACAAATGATATTATGCAAGTGGGTCTACTTTTGACTGGATTTACGAGAATGACATTTTGGATTACAGTCTTCTCCAACGGATGACTATGATTTCTTCAATTACTTTGTTATCCTTCCTTTTCCTTTTTCATTTTCACCCCAGATATTCGGGCCGTTGGATTTAGAATCAAAATTTGAAAATTTAAAAATTTTATAAACCGAATCTATTATAAATAAAAATAAAATCAAAATAAAATATAAATAATAATAAGAAATATAATTTCTCTATTATATTATTATGTATATAAGACAATAATAATATAAATATTTATAGACATAAAACTTGATTTATATAGGAAACAAATAAATTCAGAAAACAAGTGAATATAGAAAATAAATCAAGTAATAAAGGAATAACCAATATAAGAAGTCATCCAAATAGAAATATATCACAACATTTTTCCTTGGATGACTATACATCATGAACATGTTTCGTTAAAACCTTGTTAAAAAAATTCAATGGGATAAAAACTCAACGAAGGAAAAATAGTACAATATTTATATGTACTTCTTCTCGACAATAGAATGAATCACACTAAATCATTTAATTGGCGCAATCCAATATTGTGCACATATTTCTTGAAAATTGAATTTGGTAGGACTTTTATGAACAAATCTGCTGGATTATCACTTGAGCGAACTTTGCAAATATCGATCTGTCTTTCTTTCATAAATTCATGAGTATAGAAGAATTTTGGTAAGATATGTTTGGTTTTATCTCATTTGATATAGCCACATTTGAGTTGTGAAATATATGTTGCATTATCTTCATACAATTTTGTTGGTTTTTTCTCCACCACCAACCCACTTGTTTTCTTAATATGTTGAGTCATGGTTCTCAACCACACACATTCATGACTTATTTTATGGATGGCTAATATTTCTGAATGATTTTGAGGAAGTAGCAGTGATTGTTTACTTAACAGATCGTCAAGAAATAGCAGTGTCACCATATATGAAGGCATAACTTGTTTGTGACTGAGCTTTATGAGGATTTGATAGGTATTCAGCATACCCTGCCAATTCTGAATTTACTCCTTTTGGAAAAAATAAACCCATGTCAGAAGTACCACAAAGATAATGTGGAACATGTTTTACACCATTCCAGTGACTTCGAGTTGGTGCAGAACTAAATCTTGCTAACAAATTACTGCAAAAGTTATATCTGGTCTAATGCTATTTGCAAGATATAAAAGTGCATCTATTGCATAATATATGATACTTTAGGACCAAGAATCTCTTCGTTATCTTCTCTTGGACGAAAAATATCTTTCTTGACATCAAGAGAGCGAACAACCATTGGAATGCTCAATGGATAAGACTTATCCATATAAAATTGTTCCAAGATTTTATCTATATAAGATGATCGATGCACAAGAATTCCTTTTGGAAAATATTCAACTTGAAACCCAAGACAAAAAATTTTTTCCAAGATCTTTCATTTCAAATTCCTTTTTCAAATATTCTATAGTAATAGAGATCTCTTATGGAGTCCCTACTATGTTTAAGTCATCAACATAAACTGCAACTATAGCAAATCCTAAATTTATTTTCTTGATAAAAATGCATGGACAAATTGAATTATTCTCATACCCAATTTTTACTAAGTATTCACTTAGCCGATTATACCACGTGCGTCCAGATTGCTTTAATCCATACAAAGATCTTTGGAGTTTAATCGAGTACATTTTTCGAGGTTTTGAATTATATACTTCAGGCATCTTAAATCCTTTAGGGATTTTCATATATATGTCATTATCTAATGACCCATACAAGTAAGCTGTCACCACATCCATTAGATGTATATCAAGCCCTTTAGAGGCTGTCAAATCAATCAAAAATCTAAACGTGATTGCATCAATTACTGGAGAATATATTTCTTCATAATCTATACCGGGTCTTTGTGAAAAACCTTGTGCAACAAGTTGTGCTTTATATCTCACAATTTCATTTAACTCATTTCTCTTATGGACAAAAATTCATTTATATTAACAGGTTTGACATCTTCTGGTGTCTGGACTGCCGATCCAAATACTTTACGCTTAGCTAATAAATCTAGCTCAGCTTGAATTACTTCTTTCCATTTGAGCCAATCACTTTGATGTCAACATTCTTCCACAGTTTGAGACTCATGCTTATTATCATTAATTATCTCATAAGCAACTGTATATGCAAACACATTATCAATAACCATATCTTCTATATCCCACATATATTCAAATTTTAATGAGATCTCATAATTTTTCGGTACCAAAACCACTTATGGGGTTGCTTCATTGGAAATATGAAGTTGTTGATCTGTGTTATTTTTAACTCCTTCTTGAGCATCATTTTGAATATTTTTCAATTTTCTTTTCTTTCAAGGAACAATATTTTTTACACCAACAGGTCTACCACACTTATGGTATATGTTAGATTCATTAGCTACCATACCTACTGGAAATCCTTCAGGGATAATCAATCTTATAGGTATTTTGGCAACCAAAACATGGGATTTAGTGAACTTTTGGGTGTCTGTGAAGATATATAGCAATTGATTTACAACATTCTGTAAATTTATTATTCTTTAAATTTCAAGTTCACATTGATTTGTGCATGTATCATAATTGGACAAAGTTGGAGTGTTCCAACTAATTTCTTGTACTTTTGGCCCTTTACCTTTATCTTCCTCTAACTGAGAAAAAATTGATTCATCAAAGTGACAATCTAAAAATCTTGCTCTAAAAATATCACCAGTTAAACGTTCTAGATACCAAATGATAGAAGGAAAATTAAAACCAACATATATACCAAGACGTCATTGGGGACCCATTTTAGTTCGTTGAAGAGAGGCAATAGGAATATAAACAGCACAACTAAAAATCCTAAAATGAGATATATTAGGTTGTTGATAAAAAATAAGTTGCAAAGGTGAAAATTTCTGATATGTGGATGGTCGTATACAAACTAAAGATGCAGCATGAACAATTGCATGTCTCCAAGCAGATGTAGATAGTTGTGACTTCATAAGTATAGGTCTAGTAATAAATTATAATCGCTTAATAAAAGATTCATGTAAACTATTTTGAGTATGAACATGTGCAACAGAATACTTGACACTAATCCTAATTGACATGCAAAATTCATAAAATACTTTTGAAGAAAATTCACATGTATTATCTAAATGAATTGTCTTGATGGGATGATCAGGAAAACTAGACCTGAGCTTTATAATTTGATAATTTGAGCAAGAAGTTTAGCAAAAACAATATTACGAGTAGAAAGTAAATATACATGTGACCATCAAGTTGAGGCATCAATCAAAATCATGAAATATCGAAATGGTCCACATGATGGGTGAATTGGGCCACAAATATCTCCATGTATCATTTGAAGAAAAACAGAAGACTCCAAATACAATTTGGAATGTGAAGGTCTTACAATCAATTTACCTTGTGCACAAGAACTACAAGAAAAATCATTAGATAAAAGAATTTTCTGATCATTTAATCCATGTCTATTTGTATTTTCGATAATACATCGCATCATGGTTGAACCTGAATAAGACGATCACGCCAAAGTATAAAATTTTTTGGATCCGAGCACTTCCAGTGCATATAATTAGATTCAACCATTTTTGTTTTGGTAAAATATAATCCAGTTGAAAGATTTGGAAACTTCTCTAATATGAATTTCTGGTTCAATTTCATAGAAGTTATATATAAATATTCAACAGTTCCTTCATTTATTGTGTAACACCCTACTCTCTTCCATATATCCGTACATAATATATAGTGATACCAGATAGATACACGTGTATATCTCTTAATCCAAACTCATTTACTAAAACAATAATAGCTCTGATTATAAAAATACCAGACATTAAATATAATATTGTTCTACCTCAGTTTATGCGATCCCACTATCTTTATGTACATGCTGATAAAAAATTTTTCTTCATATTCCGAAATCTTCTGTTCCTGCGCGCAGTCAACAACCGCATGCTAAGCAACTATGTGCTTAGTGGTGGATACAACTACTCAAAATTTCAGTCGATTAAACTTTTATTTCCAATTTTTATTATCTTTATTATATTAAACAAATCTATTCATTTGACTAACTTATCCCTGAAATTTTCATTATTATTTATTGGTCCTTGTCTACCTCTTTATTTAGATTGTCCTTATTTTGTTACTTTATTTAGAATTTCTATTTTGGTTCATTATAATTTATACAGTAAATTTTTTTACTAGTCAGAGTTTATTGGTTGGAACATTCCATTTCTATTTTCTTCCTAATATTCTATTCTCATTCGCTATTTAATATTTTGTCGTATCTCATTCTCCTATTAGTTTCTATTTTCCTCTTATACTTTCGATTAGGTACTTATTTTTTTTTTACCGTCTTACAATATAAATTTTTTCCTGTTTGATTACATTTCTTTCCTCATTAAATAGAAAATCACAAATCAAATCCTTGTAATCTCCTTCTATCATATAACTCCATACTTTATTCTCAATATACTCATAATTTACTTTAAATGTCTCTATCTTATTCTTTCTAATTAATTTTCTAATTTTCCTGAAATTGAATTTTTCTTAACTTAATCAATTTTTATCACAATTTTAATTGGTTTAACTTCCTTTATCCTTTAATTTAAATTAAGTGCATAAATTACAATTTAGATCCTAAAATTTCTCTTATGACGATGAATTACATTTTGATCCTTAAGATTCTTACCAATGATGATTTTATCCTTCTTAACTTGTCTATTCAATTTGATTTCTCTAATTGCTATATTAATATTTCAATTTACTATTTTCTCTAATTAACTTACATTTTGACTCATTTGACTTTATTTGACTTTTATTGAATTTTCAATGTACAAACTACATTCTTGCTCCTTTCTGTCTTAATTAGCCAATTTAAGTTCCTTATTACTCTTTTTGATCAAACTAACCAATTTACCTTTATTTTATCACGTAATTACAGTTTTACTCTTACTGATCATCCCATTAACCTTATTTTTCACATTATTTATTTACATTTATGGCATCCAAATTATCCTAAATATTCTTTTATTTCAGTTTCATACAAGATTACTATTTTACCCCTAATAAAATTCATTAGAATTGCAACGAGCTGGATAAACGGAATATAATCGGGAGATTCAGTTCTCGAAACCATCCAATCCCCTTTAACAAATTTTCTTATTCTACATATGCAATTTTTTTTCTATTAAACATATGCATTTCTATACACACTCACACACACACAAATATATATATATATATATATATATATATATATATATATATATATATATATATATATATAATTTTTATCAATCAAATCAGTAAATAATATTAATCTAAAAATTCGGGCTTAATAATCATTAATGGAAGCTCTTATGAAAAAAAAAAAAGAAAGGAAAATCTCTGAGGGCAGTTTGGTAAAGTAACAGATCAGACGGTAGGACCCAGGAAAAAATCATGCAATTCCTCGAGCAACGGGACAAAATGCTGGGAATTAAAAATGTTAGTTTGAGCTTAGTGTGGGCTCGGATTATAACTTTACACGTGCCCGTCTTTAGAGCTTCCAGAAGACTCAGGACAATGTCATTTTCTTACCGGTAACCGGTTGATAAAGAGTTGTTAAAGGAGGTCTTGCAAATTGGGTCAAAGATCTCTTTTTATATTTCAGAATATATTTTATTAATATAAGCTAAGTTATAACCGGATAAATATCATAGAACTTTGAAAGTGGGTTTTGGTTGCGGGTTCTTTGCTTGATGGGTTTAAAAAGCGAAAGGAACTTCAAGATTGCCACCGAAAGGGGATGCCCAACGCAATGCTGTCTTGTTCTACAATGACTTGTTTGTCTCCCACCGAATATTAAAGTTACATTTGAATTGGAAATACGGATATTTTAGTGATATTGCAATTCTTTTATTTATTTTTTGATAGAATGATATTGCAATTCTAATCAAGTAGGCATCATGTCTCTGTGCTGTGAAAATTAAAAAGATAGCGAGCTTCGGTAGACGTGGCAACCGGAATAGGTTTCGATCTAAATAAAACATATATTTATAGGGTTAAATTTAAATTATAAAATATCGTTCGTGTAGGAAACTAATAAAATTAAAAGTATATAAATAGGATAAGAAGGGAAGACGAAATTCTTAGGATCGGAGGAGCAAGTTGGTAATTTGAGATATAATTTTCACCCCTTTAATTTGGCGAAGGATCAGCATTCAGCAACTGTAGTTTGAGTTCGAGGGAAAAAGCCAAAAGGGATGCCTTTTGTTCCTATTGGTCCCTGCAGCCTTCTTCTTCAGTGCCTTCCCTCTTGAAAAGCATAATTTTTAGATGATGTGCTTAGATTTCTAAAGTTTATATGCTATTATCCGATTCTTCTTATATTTTGAAGACGAGGATGGTGGTTTGATATATAGTTAAATTGAATAAAGTTAATTTTTGAGTTGAATTTTGTTTGTGTTTGTGAAAAGCTGGCTAATTATATAGTTTGTGACATTAATGCTCACATCACTTGGTTTAAAGGTTTAATTAAGAAAAGGAATGAATGGATGAAGAAACAAATATTTGTGGCGTCAGCAGTTATCAATATCTATGGGACCCAATTGTTTTAAACAACATTCCAAATTCAAACGCAAGGTATTCGTAGGGTTAAGTAAGAGTTTCACTCCACCAAGATTCCCAATGCTTAGCCAACCATAAGGGAAGCTTCCTCCCTTGTCATTTTTCTACGCGATAAGAAATTTCGTTTTTCCTCTTCTTTTTTTTTATTATATTTACTCCTCAAATAATTAAATATATAATTAATCAGAACTCAGCAAATTGGTTTTGCATTCTGATTAATTACATCATTTACAAGGTCGGTTGGTCCAATTTCATATATAGATGCCATTTGCTTTTTACCACTCACATTAATTTCGTGAATATTTCTTTGATCGTTTCAACAAACTTTCCTCCATGACAATGAAAATCAATCCAAGTGCTCAAAAGAAACGCACCCACACAACCACCATTAACGCCGTCGTTTCTTCCTTTCCCCCGCTCCAAACTCCAAAGAAGCTCAAGAGACTTCCTCACGTGTTCGCCAAAGTGCTCGAGCTTCCCTTCAACTCCGACGCCGACGTCTTTGTCCAAGAGACTCCGGATTCTTTCCGTTTTCTTGCAGACAAAGCCATCGCCGACCATTTTCAGACCCGGGTAATCAAGATTTTGCCAGGGGTGACAAAGATCGAAGTGAGGGGAGGGAATGATGACTGTTCGTTGGAGGAATTCGATATTGATAGCTGGCGCTTCCGGCTTCCACCGACTACGCTCCCTGAGATGGCAACGGCAGTATGTATCGGCAGTAAGTTAGTCGTCACGGTCCCTAAAGGTATGAATTCTGAAGATGAGGATTGTGATTATAAAGAAGATGAAAAAGAAATTTTGGATGATGATAATGGAAAGGAAAATCTGTTTGCTTTGCAGTGAAGAGTGAATTGTGGCAATGTGCATTAGTTGGTTTTGGTTGTATTTGGTATGTGATTTAGCCGAAGTTTGATTAGTTGGATCGGGTGACCTATAATTGGGCCGGTTCAATTTCAATAATAAATAATAATACCTAATCTTTCATACTCACTCCAAATTCAAATGCACACTATTTATTCATCCCATAAAATTTAGGCCATTTTCCGTTTCCACACAGGTATAGGCTTGACAGTCAAAATATATATATGCAATGCCGCTATTATAATTTCATTATCCACATCTATATTTATAACTTAAGCTTATACTAGATATGTACTTTTCTGTCATTGTTGCTTCCAAACCAGAATAGCTTGGCTGAGGATATGTGTAGCTACGCATCAATGGCTATTTTGTTTGTCAAAGCCCTATTCTATATATTGACATGGGGAGCACTGAGCATAGCAAAATCCAATCAATTTTAAAATAATGAATTAACAAAGTACAGGTGGCCAAGCAATTGACAACTGTGACAGAAATTTGCTTATTCAGATAGTTAAAACACAAACCCAGTCACCACCCGTACAACTCGACATTTATCATCAACACTTGTAAACTAAACAATGATATATTGATATTCTCAAATCTGTAGCTATCACTTTATATATATGCTCCCATAGAACCCTACGCTTCCTTGACTGCTTAATCAAAACAGTCTTAACCTCCTCTGTAACTAAGAAAAATGAGCCAGGAACAACCGCAGCGACCCCAACCTGACCTTGATCCCATGAAATACGGCGACGTTTTCAACGTCCAAGGAGATCTGGCGTCCAAAACCATTGCACCAGTAGATGCAGCCACTATGCAGTCGACTGAAAACCGCGTCCTAGGAGAGACTAGGAGAGGCGGACCTGCCTCGCTTATTCAATCGGCGGCTGGAATCAACTTAAAATACGGTCTGGTTCAGCCTAATGAAGCCACTGATGTAGCCGGAGACGAGCTCGCCAATGTACCAGAAAAGAATGTTGGCGGTGATCGTATTGTCACCGAAACAATAGCTGGACAGGTTCATTCCTCTACTTACACTGAAATTTGTCACCAACTTTTACCATTAAAATTAGGGGCGGATAAATTCCGTCGCCATTTTGTCCGTGTTTTTATTTATTTTTTATTTCTTAATATCTTTTGTTGGATTGAAAGATTCTTCAAATTTAGTAACGATTTGCTGTCCGTGGCGACCCAGGTTGTGGCGAAATATATTGAACCGAAGGTGGAGACGACAACCCCCGGAAGTCTCGGTAGAGAAGCAATCACGATAGGGGAATCTCTGGAGGCAGCAGCTCTTTCAGCGGGCGACAAACCAGTTGACCAGAGTGTTGCAGCTGCTATACAAGCAATTGAAGTAAGAGCAACTGGCATTAACGAGGTATTACCTGGCGGCGTAGGCGCTGAAGCTCAGTCTGCAGCTACCCGTAACGCCAGAGCTCCGACTGACAGAGATAGGATCAAGCTCGCTGATATATATTCTGGCGGTATTTGTTTTCATTTAAACCGCCATGAGTTTGATGGCGATTTTGATTTTTCTTATGCATTTGCTTATTTATTTATCTTGGGGTAGGATGCTACACTGAAGTTGCCAGCAGACAAGAAAGTCAGAGGGGAAGATGCAGAAAGGGTGATACAAGCAGAGGTCGGGAACAAGCCAGACATGCGTGCCACTGCTAGAGGAGTTGCTGCATCCATGGCTGGAGCTGCTAGGGCTAATCGTAACCTATCATAATATAGAGATGTTGCTAAATAGTGTTTAACTAAAAGAATGATAATATATAGGGAGTGCTATATATATGCGTGCGCGCGCCGCCTGTAATGGAAATTTAATCCATGCCCAATCCTGTACTATATTCCTGTTTCACACAGTGAATGGATTTCGCGTTTCTTACTTGAATGCGTTGGAAATTATGATTTGTAAATTCTAATATATTTACGGTTTGTTAATAGGGAATTTGAGAAACGCAAAATGAATAATGCTGTTGCAGATATAGTTGGCGGGATGCTGAGAAAAAAGTTCTGCGAGAGTCCTTTCCAAAACAGCAAGATAATAGGTAGAGAATTGGATCATGCTGTCGCCAATTCGGTGTGCCAATAATAGCGAGGATCTTCTGTGGGAATAACACTTGCTAAATAGAGCCAGCACAATGGTTCTTGCGAAAGAACTAAAGTCTTGTTAAATTTTCCGATTTTGCAATGTCCTAATAATTTTGACGCTTTATCCACTTTGGTCTTTGTTAACTACAACACATATTGTTAATATATTGTGATTGCTGTGATTGAGAATTTTGATTTTTTAAGAAAATCCATTAAATCACACAGTAGGAGATCTATTTCCATTATTTGTATTATTGGTACGTTTTTAATTCGAATCTATTAATTATTGATTTTAGAAATGTTTTGATTGCATTCTCATTATTAAAATTGCCTCGTTACGTGCATGACATAATTTTAAGCAGTTTAATGCGACAATTATTATAATTTACCTCATTATTAAGAGATAATTTTCTCCCTTTTAGAAAATAAAAGAAAATAATTAAAATGTTTTAAAATTGATAAAAATATTTTTTTATTTTTAAGTATTGAAGTGATAAAAAGAAAACAAAAATATTTAATAAAGTATATCAAAAATATATTAGGCATAATTAATACTTATTTTCAAAATTGTTATCGAGTAGAATTAAAAAAGCACAATGAATCAAGCACAATATATCAATATATATATATATAATCATTTTGTAACGGGTCTGGAGTCTAGACTATTCTTTTATGTTATGAGTTTGCTCCTTTCTCACTTTCTTTCTCTTTATAATTCTCCACCAGCCATCACTCTTCTCTGACTCGATATATATATCTCTATCTTTCACCTAGGCTCAAACTCACTGGCAAGTTTTAAGAAACAAGAGGTTAAAAAATGGTGGTTGGTGCTTCTTATTCCCCTCTACTTTTTTCCCTTCTTGATGATTGACGTTTTGTTTAATAGTTTAATTACCTTTGTAAAGCTGAATTTGCAAAAGGAAGAACAACAGCAACTAACTACATAGGAGGATTATGTAGACTGGAGAAATAGGCCAGCAATCAGAGGCCGCAATGGTGGTATGCTTGCTGCCTCATTCATATTAGGTATTCGTCAGTGAAAAATCTCATGAATTAGGTTTAGGCAAGAAGCTTCTTATTATTTTTCAGTTTTTGATATATTTTTCTACCTTGCAACAGTATCATGGAGATCTTTGTTTCTTTTTTTTTTTTAATTTTCTTTTTTCCATTATATTGTTTTTTTGAATTAATGGAAAGCTGTGGAAATATTAGAGAACCTGGCATTTTTAGCAAATGCAAGCAACCTGGTCCGATATTTACACATGAACATGCACTTATCACCGGCTAGAGAGGCTAATAATGTCACAAATTTCATGGGAACTGCTTTCCTTCTAGCCCTTCTGGGAGGTTTTCTATCGGATGCTTTTTTCTCTTCTTATCGTATTTACCTAATGAGTGCAGCCATTGAATTTCTGGTGCGTTATCCTATCATTGCATTTTAACCTTATTTATTTAACTTGTTTTTATTTTTACTATATTTGCAGGATTTGATTTTCCTGCCCTGATAATTGAATTACGTTTGTTTCTATGATTCGAGCCCTAAACAATGAGATTCACCATTAAACTCATACAACGTATCCAATAAAGTTGAGATTTTTGAACTGACAAATGGCAACATCTTTAACATATTTGTCCTTTTTTTTTCTTTTTCACAAAATCTTTTATTAAACGACAAGAGGTATACGAAGTAACCTTTGGCTATGTGATAAAAGCTATTGTGCTATCCCCTTGAAACGTGTACGTTGCCTTCGGTTGGTCTTTCCATCTCAGATACGGTAATGATAAATAAAAAGATGATATAAATTGAAAATTATTTAAAAAAAAATTTTGTACACGTGTGCATGCATACAAAAATAAAATATTTGGCAATAAATTGTCCAATAAAGTCAGAAGCTGCAAATGGATCCAATAAATCCAAATAATAAAATTATTTTTTTGATGGGAAACAGGGGTTGGTGGTATTAACAGTGCAAGCTCGGCCGGCCTCACTAAAGCCGATGGAATGTAACGGAAGTAACAGGTGCCAACAGGTGGATGGTGCAAAGGCAGCAATGCTGTTTACAGGGCTGTATCTGGTGGCGGTGGGCGTCGGAGGCATCAAATGGTCGCTACTGGCGCACGGGGCAGAGCAGTTGGATGAAACCTCACCAAAAGGAAGGAAGCAGAGATCAACTTTCTTCAATTACTTTGTTTTCTGCCTTTCATGCAGAGCTCTAATTGCAGTGACTTTTGTTGTATGGATCGAAGATAATAAAGGGTGGGAATGGGGATTTGGTATTTCTACTATTTCCATATTTTTGTTGCTGGCTCATCCACTTACAGGATTAAGATTCCCTCTGGAAGTCCCCTTGCTATTATTTTTAAGGTAAATATGTTATTCCATTTTTTTTTTCTAAATCAGCTTCGTCAGATTCATGAATTTGCTCATGCACAAAATCAACATGTTATCATATAGAAGGGTCAATTTCACTCACGGTCACTAAACTTATAAATTATTACCCAAAAGTAATCGACTTATTTTTTCTAACGAAAATATCACTGAACTTAATACCTTTTTATATAAAAATTATGTTCACCGATTTTCGGTAATGATTCTAACCGGAATGATGATCTGGCATACCACGTCATCCGCTCCTTACCAGAATGATGACATAACACGCCATGTCATCCGTCACACTAGCAATCCTTGCCGAAATGATGATGTGGCATACCACGTCACGTGAAGATGCCTGTCAGCTGCCACACCACCTGTAAAAATAAACAAATGAGAAAATGACATATGTCAACCCATTTGTCTTAACCAAATCAAAATCAGGTCATGCATTCAAATTGGGTTTTGCTAAGGTGATGGGCTTCCATGCTTATAAACCCATGCCACTCCCTTTGTCTTTCCAATGTGGGTTATGGGAAGCTTGAGAAGATGACATTTTTATGGTTTATATTGCTTTTTTAACCATTGAATCCATAACATTTTCATGATTTTTTTTTGTTTTGACCATTTTTAATTCTTTTATGAGATGTGTATGTGATGGTTAAAGCCAAAAAAAATTATAAAAATGTGATGAATTCAATGGTTAAGAAGGCAAGAAAAACCATGAAAGAATAAAGTTTGAGAATATTATTTTTTTCTTACTTTCTTAACCATTGAATCCATCACATTTTCATGATTTTTTTGCCTTTAACCATCACACACACATCACATGAAAGAATTAGAAATGGTTAAAGTAAAAAAAAATAATAAAAATGTTATGGATTCAATAGTTAAGAAAGCAAGAAAAATCATGAAAATACCATATTCTCAAGCTTTCCATATCCCACATTGAAAAGACAAAGGGAGTGGCATAGGTTTTATAAGCTTGGAAGCCCATCATCTTAGCAAGATCCAATTTAGATGGATGATTCAATTTGAATTTAGTTAAGGTAAATGGATTGACATGGGTCCTTTTTTTCATTTGTTTATTTCAACAAGTGACATGGTGTCTTCACGTAACGTGATGGATGATATGTCATCATTCTGGCAAGGGATTGATGACGTCGCATGCCACGTCATCATTCCGATTAGGATTATCATCGAAAATCGGTGAACATGGCTTTTATGTAAAAATGTACAAAGTTCAGTGACATTTCCGTTAGAAAAAATAAATCAGTTACTTTTGGGTACTAAGCATAAGTTCAATGACCATAAATAAAATTAATCCCATATAAAAAATATGAAATTATGCAAGTAGTTATGAAAATATTTACGTTCTTTTTTTTCTTCTATGTGGTAGAGCACCGTTAGCTTTATCCTTGAGTAAAGTTATGGAGTCATTGTAGAGAAGAAATTTCCACTAGAAACTATGTGTAGTCTTGATTTCGGTTATTTTAGTTTTCATCATTATGGATAACTGCCATAAAATGCAATTCAGTCCCTTAATTGAAAATTTGTTTAATAGAAAGCTATTTGACAAAAAATTCCATAAATGTATGGGGTGCATGAATTCTGAAAATTAATAGGGTGAATTAGATGAAAATTTATAATTACTGGGGTCAATTGAATAAGAAATAAACTTTTAGAGATTAAATATGTATGGATTTTAAAGTTTTTCCAATACTTCATTTAACGTCGTTAAGTAAAAAAAGGGCTTAAATAATCAAAACTTAAAGGTTTGGTGACTCAACTGAACAAGTTCTGGGCCGAAAAAAAATCAATTAAAAGATAAAATTAACAAGCGAATTGTGTAATTGTTGATGATTGTACAAGTCTTGGATGCTGCTACAATCAACAGTTGCAGAAGCAGAATTCCAAGCAATGAGATAGCCAGAGAAAGCCAGGAATCAGAAGGAATGGCAGTATCAGAAAGCATCACTTTCCTTAACAGAGCAGTGAAGAAAAGGCCAATGCACTCTGCACTAGCATGCACAGTGCAGGAAGTAGAAGATGTTAAAATTGTGATAAAAATAGTCCCAATATTTGCTTGCACAATCATGCTAAGTTGCTGCCTAGCTCAGCTCTCCACATTTTCTGTACACCAAGCTGACACCATGAACACCCACTTTGGCTCCTTAAAAGTTCCCTCAGCTTCTCTCCTCATTTTTCCTGTGGTCTTCATTATGGCACTAGCGCCTATTTATGACCATTTAATCATTCCATTTGCACGAAAATTAACTAAATTCGAAATGGAAATCGCTCATCTCCAAAGAATTGGAATTGGTTTAGTCCTTTCAATAGCAGCAATGGCAGTAGCAGCTCTAGTAGAGGTTAAGCGAAAGAGAGTGGCTATGATTTCAGGATCACTTTGATTCTGAGCAGCACTTGCCTATCACATTCTTCTGGATTGCATTTCAATACTTGTTTTTGGGATCAACGGATCTTTTTACTCTGGCTGAACTGTTGGAATTTTTCTTCACTAAAGCACCAAGCAGTATGAGATCTTTAGCTACTTCTCTTTCTTAGGTTTCATTGGCTATGGGATACTACCTAAGCTCAGCAATCATATCAATAGTTAATGATTTCACAGATAATTATAGTCACAGACCATGGCTCAAAAGGGAATTTTAAATCACTACCACCTCGAGCGATTCTATTAGCTCATGTGTGTGCTAAGTGGAGTGAATTTCTTCTGTTACCTGTTCTGGGCTAACTGGTATAAGTATAGGTCAACAAGAGCCAATTAGCAAAAACTTGATGCATAGCTGGTCTCAAATGAAGTTTTCTGATTATACTGCTAAGATCTATTGATACATTGTATTCTCTATATGGGATTTTTCCATCATTCTAATAAACAATAATTAAAGCCATATTCAAATTCAGTACATATAAATATATACAATAATATTTTTTCCTGGTTCTTCTTCTTCTCTTTTTTTTTAAAGAGAATGTAAAAATAAGTTATTTAATAAACATTATTGACTCTTAAACTATGGATGAAATGAATAGTATGAAATGGGTTGCGATGATTATGTTTGATGATTATATTTGCTACTGTGTTTGAAAATACGGTGTAATATGTTATGTTTTATAGATTTTAGATAGAAGAAAAAATTTTAAAAAATAAAAATAATTTTAACAAAAAAGATGAAAAAAATTAGGATCATATTAGAATACAAATAGAATTATTAAAAATTAAATAAAAGTGTTAAGAGAAAAAAATTTTAAAAACAGTACAAAATTACCAATTTAGTTAATTTGGATACAATAAATTATAAAAATTCATAAAAAGCTATTTTTTTCAAAAAGTTTTTTTTTTTTGCGGCGAAGAAGAAAAACAAGAAGGAAAAAAAAAAAAAGCTAATTAAACAGCAGCCATTCTAGGGAAGACAGACCCCATGGCATCAGAGAGGAGAATATAGTTTAAACCTACAGGGCATTAAGCATGCCAAGTAAACCAATTATCTTGACTGAATGTCTAGCCCGCAAGAAAATCTGCTGCTCTGTTTGCTTCTCTATAGACATGGCTGACTTGAACCTCCCAGTCCCGCTGGAAAAGCTCCTGAATGTGCATAATAATAGCACTATGAGAAGGATGAACACTAGAATTATCTGAGATCACGGAAATTACACTTTTGTTGTCAACACGAAGAATGATTTTCCTCCAACCATTCTTCCAAGCTTCCTGAAGTCCAAGGAGGACACCCCAAAACTCTGTAAAATAAGCATTATTACCCCTCACATATGCTGAAAAACCATCAACCCATCTTCCTAGACAATCCCCAAAAATGCCACCTGAGGCTGCTTTCTTGATGGAGCCATGAAAAGCACCGTTTGTATTGAGGATAATCCAGTCTGGCGGGGCCGGGTTCCATCCAATTAAAATTTCATGCTTTTCCCCAGTATTCCTATTCAAAGCATCCATGGCATCTTGTGCATCCATATAAGTTTGAGCCGAAGAATGGATAACATTTACTTTAATGTTCAATGGCATTAACTTATTATTGAAAACAAACTCGTTCCTCCATTTCCACACAAACCAACAAGTATATCCAAACATACGTCTCCAATTAACAGCAACCCGTGAGTTCAAGTTCCTTTCCATCCATTGTTGCAAATTATCAGTAAAGAAATCCGCATAGTTTGACTGTGGAATAATGGCCTTCCATAAATTTTTGACAGAGCAACAATCTCTTACCATATGTAGAACCGATTCAGCCTCAAAGTTGCAGATGGGATATAGATAGATGAAGCTGATAAATGCCTCCTCTACCTCTCTACATTAGTCAAAAACCGATTCTTCAATAGTAACCATAGGAAGACTTTAATACGTTAGGGACCCAGCCATTTGCAACAAAGATTCCATTTATTCTCCTCCGTTTCAACATTTTCAGTCATAAGAACATAAGCTGAATCAACAGTAAAGGAACCTGATGCCGAAGGAAGCCACATAACCGAGTCATCACCTAGATTTTGTTTTGGAGTAATTGAATAATTAATTAAGGACAGTACATTGTCACTTAAAAAATGTTTAAAGAGGTTCCACCGCCAGCCTGTCACAAAGTCAAACATATCCTTAACTGAGAAATTAGAAACTAACTTCTATGTCCATTCGTTTCTAATTTCTGGCAGCACATGAAGGGAGAGAGGGCCTACTTCCGCCCAATGATCGAACCAGAAGGATATCGAGCTGCCATTATTAATAATCCAGCAGTAATTAGCCCGAAATAATGGCCACAGTCTGACAATATTTCTCCACACCATAGATCCTGCATTACACGAAAGAGTGTGAGGCCAACAATTATTATGAAGCTTATATTTGGCTTTAAAAACTTGAACCCATAAAGCATCTTCATTATTGACTAAACGCCAATTTTGAGAAGAAAGGCATCATTGCAAGCTTTCAGCCTTCTTATCCCAGCACCTCTCGTTTCTTTTGGCCTGCAAACCTGATCCTAATTAATAAGATGAATTCTCCTCGATTCTTCTGAAGCAACCCATATAAATTTTTGGCATAGTCGCTCAATTTGATCACAAATACCATAGGAAACAGCTATCGTCTGCATTATAGAAGCAGGAATAGCAAGTAAAACTGATTTGACTAATGTAATCCTACCTGCCATGGAAAGAGAATTAGCCTTCCAGTTAGAGAGTTTGCTTTTGACCTTATCAATAAAATAAGCATAAATCTTCACTCCTGCCCGACCATGAATGACCGTAGCACCCAAATAAATACCTAAATCTTTTGTATACTGGAATCCCGAAATGGTCTTTAATTCTAAAATCAAATCTTTACGAACATTTCTTGAAATGCAAAAGGCTGACTTGCTTTTATTGACCACTTGACCTGAACAGACCCCAAAATCCTCAAGGACTCCATTAATAACAGCCATTTGATCAAGAGAAGCCTCTGCAAAAAGTATAAGAGCATCAGCAAAGAATAGGTGCGAAAATGGCGAGCCATCTCTTCCTACACGAATAGGCTTCCAAAACCCTTCCCTAATTGCCTTCTCTATGCCATGAGCTAGACGTTTCATACATAGAACACAAAGATAGGGGGATAAAGGGTCTCCTTATTGAACACCATGAGAAGGAGTTGTAGGTCCCGAAAGACACTCAAAAGGAATGATGAATTGGGTGTCTTAAAATTTTTTGGCCAAATTTTTAATGAAACAGAATCGTATGCAAGTGTAGAATTCTGATAGATTTTCTAACAAAAAATCTAAATATGCAAGGCAATAAGAATAACAAATTTTTGTAAGTTCTTTTCTCAATATAAAACCTTTATAGTTATTCTGAAATTGTGTATGTAAAATATGTTGTGAATATTTCAAAATCGTTTTATAGAATTTTGAAAACACAAATTCCAAAATATATATCAGAAATATAGAAGATAGAAAATAGAGTAGAAAAACAGAGTACACACAAAATTTATAATAGTTCGGCCTCCTTGCCTACCTTCACTCCTCAAGAATTACTCTTGAACTTTTCTCTACACTCTTAACTCTTTTAAGGATAAGAGTTAAAGCCAATATACAAACCTATGTATATCTACCCACAATTTTTTCCCAAAGTAAAAGATTAAAACACTTACTAGAATTTATTCCTTAGGTTCTAGCCAACCCAACTTACAATCTTTCACAAATGAAATTCCTCACTAGAAATTACAATAGATATTATAATCAACTGAGGATAATATGTAAAGATAAAGTGCAAAGATGGAAAATAAGATTTAAAAGATGTAAGTTTTCTCTTAAGAGTTAGAATTATTTCTAAAATGATATCTAACCTTAAAATGAGGTCTAACACTTGTATTTATATTAAAAAATTTGCTTTTAATTGTAAAATCTTAATTATAGCCATTTATGACCGTTAGGGATCAGAATAGACGATTCTGCCCTCAACTAGCCATTATTTTATCTTGTAGTGTAAAACAAATTTTCATTCAAAAATCTATCCAAATTTCTAATTCAATTTCTAATGATACAAATTTTTGACGAATCAAATTCTAAACTATTTTCTAACAGAACCCAGTTTTGACTTGAAAACTTATTTTATGATATCAAAACATTTTTATGCAATTTTTAAAACTAAAAATATGTATGCATGAGTGATAATTTGATTTTACAATTTAGGATTTTAAATTTTTATATACTAAGACAATCTTCAAATATATCTTCTTGTATATCCATATCTTGAAATATTATGATATTTATTTTTTGATATTTGTATCAGAATGATATGTAAAATTTTCTGCAGAAAGATATTTAGAATAGGATTCATAATAGAGTTTATTTAAAATTTAATAATCATCAAAATTAGAGTGTAGTCTTGAGCCAACGGGAGCAAAACTCTCCGTTAGCTTCCCATTCCAAATAACCTTGGAGCTACTGTTATTCCAACAAGAGAGAAGAAGCGAAACTAGTTCTTGAGGAGAACCTGTATCCAAAGGAGTATCGATAATAAACTCCCGACGGAATCGATCATAAGCTTTGTCTAAGTTTATCTTGATCATGATCCATCCCATCTTGCCTTTTTTATTTCTCATGGAGTGCACAACTTACTGAACGATTAAGATATTATATGTAATTTGACGCCCAGGAATAAAGCTAGACTGACGAGGACCCACCAGTCTACTCATACAACTTTTTAATTTATTGGTCACCACTTTCATCACAGTTTTATACTCCACTGACAATAAGTTAATAGGCTTGAAGTTGCTTACTAGTGCTGGCTTATCTTTCTTCGGAATCAGACACACAATGACCGTACAAATATAGGGGTCTATCCCACCTCCTTTCAAAGCATTATCAACAAAATCAAATAAAGAATCCTTGATAATATCCCAGTATTTTTAGAAAAAGAGAGGAGAAAGACCATCAATACCTAGGGCTTTCATCAGTTTCATGCTGAAAATTGAAAGAATCCTTGATAATATCCCAGTATTTTTAGAAAAAGAGAGGAGAAAGACCATCAATACCTAGGGCTTTCATCAGTTTCATGCTGAAAATTGCCTTATGAATTTCCTTCATTCTGGGTGTCGCCATTATCGCCTCAGTCATGGACCCATGAATCCGGGAAAATTTACCTTGGATAGGATAAATAGTCGCTTCAGTGCAATCTTCCTTATAAAAGGAGTTGAAGTAACTCACAACATAATTTTTGAGTACCACCTGATCAAAAATCCATTCCCCATTTTCCGTCATCAGACCGTGAATGTAAGTTTTTTGCTGCCTAAAGCGCACCTTGTTATGAAAGTAGGCCATATTTTTATCTCCTACTGTTAGCCAGTCTTCTTTGGCTTTTTGTTTCCAGTAATATTCCTCTTATAATAATATGTTGTCCAGCTCCAACCTCAATTTATTGCCCAAATCATAAAGGAAAGCTGAATAATTATTCTCTAGAAAATGCTCAATGTCCGCAAGCCTTGAAAGAATATTTTTCTTTTTAAACATCAAACAACCGAAGACTTCGTTGCTCCAAACCCCAGCTTTGGCTGTAAAAATATTCATTCGGTCTACCATACTGCCTTCTTTCTGCCAACTTGTCTGCACAAAATCATGGAAATCCTTATGTAAGACCCAAGCTGCGTTAATTAGCAACAGTTTTGTCCCAAGTCGCAAAAAGAATAAGTCTGTGGTCTGAGCACAATTTCGGAAGATTGTTAATTTTAAAGTCTTGATACAT
The DNA here is from genome assembly GCA_037975025.1 of Excoecaria agallocha. Lineage (NCBI taxonomy): Eukaryota > Viridiplantae > Streptophyta > Magnoliopsida > Malpighiales > Euphorbiaceae > Excoecaria > Excoecaria agallocha. The sequence goes on along the minus strand of JBBPFJ010000024.1, from coordinate 1,008,759 downwards.
CTCCCTCCAATGAATATTACAGATAGCCTAGTCTAATCTCTCCATTACCAAACCCCGATGCCAGGTAAATTTTGGTCCAGTAAAGCCCATATTTAAAAGGGAGCACTAATCCATGAACTAGGCAAAGGATTTACTAGGATGACTACCTCTGTTAGAGCTACTGGATTTTTCATGAGAGAAGAGGAAGGCATTAAAATCACCTATCAAAACCCAGAGAGCGGAGATATTTTGAGAAATTATTTTAAGATCATCCTATAAGCATTCCCTTCGGCTTTGTATAAGATCTGCATAAATGACAGTTAGAAGAAAACTCGCCCTGTTTCTCATGTTCACCTGCATATGGATAAATTGATAGCTAAAAAACACTACCTCAATATCTACACATTGATTCCAAAGAGCCCAGATGCCACCAAAAAATCCTTGGGCTTCTACTCTAAAAAAGTGAGTAAAGCCCAATTTACTAATCACCTTATCAGCTATAACTCCACTAATTCTTGTTTCCATTAAGATAAAAATAGAGAGATTATGCAATTTAGTTAGACTACGAGCATGCAAAAGAAACTCACTGCTGCCAGCCCCTTCGCAATTCCAAGAGATAATTCAAAAATCCATATAAAAGGCAATAAAGAAGAAAGGAATAAAGAACTAACCAGAACTCAGGTCTGTGTCTCAAGAGAATCCCCCATTTCCAGCACTTGGGTCCGAGCTCGAAGAACACTAGTTTCCACCTTGTCAAACTCAATACTGTTAACTAGTTCAGTCAGGAATTTCGATCCCTCTTTCATCCTAATCCCGGTGTCCCTACTTTTTCTTGTACCTTTTGGAACTGAAGCTTCTCCCGGTGGTCTACCAACTCCAATAGATAAATTCTTGATTCTAGTCCCTTGTTGTTGGGTTCTATCCTTTATTGAGATAGACTTATGTGTCTTGGAATTTTCCGGATGAGGGATCAAGATAGCTTTCTGGGAGTTAGCACCTAAGATGATACAAACCGCATTTACGGTCTGATCGTTAAGCTCGAAGAAGGTATGTTTCTTGCTAGTTTCAGTACTTCCTGCTTCCGCACTGGTGATAACCATATTATTATCGTAGTTCTCTTTATCTTCCTGTATATCCTGGTTAGTGTGACAGTTAGAATCTGTTGTAAGAGGTCGTTGGGCACCAGCAACATCGTCTTGTAATTTTGAATCAGCGGTATTATCGAACAGGGCATTATCCCTTACCATCATCTTATTTTGGTTAATTTAGACAGGGTGTGCTACATTCTTACCAACAGAATTCTTGGTATACCTACTACTCTTATTCCATCTGCTACCATTATCTTGATGACTGTTAGAAACGTCCTTTTTTCAGCTTCTTTTGGAATAGAAGGATGAGCCTCCCCATTGAAATCATTCAAGACAGAAAATCGTGATCCCGTTCCTGTATCATTACTTACACCTGTTTCCAAGGCTGGACCTGAGTTACCATTGAAATTCCTTATGCCTTGCGTTGGACCACCATCCATGGTCCAAATTTTGAACCATGTTTAGAGTGACTGGAAGTGGCTTATGGAATACCTCCTCCTGTGGTACTAGTATTATTATTCATAGCATCTCCTTTAGCTTGTAGCATTTGGTCACAATTCTGGGGACAAACTTCCTTTAGGTGCCCATACTTACCACAGAGAAAACAGATTTTATATAAACCTTCATACTCCACTTTTATAAATTTGTCTTTAATCTGAATCTGGGTTACCAAGTGTTTAGTAAAATCACGTTCAATTGCTATGCGAGCAAACTTAGCTCTTATAGAGCCAGAAGTGTTGTAATCTATTTTAATCATTTTGCCAATGCTTGCTCCGATATGTCTAAGAACTTTCTTATGACAATAATGGAGTGGGAAACCAGAAAATGTACCCAAGCTACCACTGAAGTCAGACTATCATTGTCTGTAGAAAATCTTGGATGCCATGGCTGTATGGTTAAATAATGTCCTAGTATAGTCCACGGTTCACCAAGCAGAGCATTCACATAATCCTCTGTCAAGCTAAATTGTATCAAGAAAAATTGGTTGTCTAGGTCTATCGCTATGTATTGTCCTTTAGGGGACCAAAGTGACTCTAACCTATTGCAAAACATTCTGTACCCAATATTCCTCCCGAAGAGACGCACAACAACTGACCTTTTCCATGGCTTTGCTAACTCAGTTTCCAACTTATCAGAGATATTCAATTTTAATAATCCATCATCGACAGAGACTGAAATTCCATCATCCCCAATTAACTCCCCATCTGAATGTTCTTCATCACATAAAGAATCAGTATCCCTGTCGTCTTCCGAACCAGAATCTTGTTCATCCTCAATGTTTATTGCCAAGGCAGCAGTACCAAATCGTTTCCTCACTCTGCGTATCAAAGCATCCTTGAAAGAAGGGGTTATTTCTTTCACCGGAATTGCACACTCCTGTAGATCATCGATCTACATTATCCCATCTTTATCCTCCTTACGCTTCTTTCTAGATCTATCATCCGGTGGCGAAGGTGGGGGAACGTTCTCCACCGACGATAAAGCCTCGTTGGCGGCTAGGGTTTCGACCGACATCGAGTGGACTTCAAGGAATTACTTAACAAACACACTTCTATAAAGAAGTCATTAAATCATATCATTTTATACCATTTCATTGAAAAACATAGTCAAAATAAAATGTTAAGGAAAAAAAACAATATGGCTGCCAAGCTGTCTTAATTTAAGCATCGATAAAAGCCTTAACAACAGGCGTGTACCAGCCCACTCCCCACGAACAGACAATAAATTTCTTTAAGAACTAAAATCAACAGACAATAAATCAACAAGAAAAGGAGGTGGATCAGCCCACTCCCCACCAACAAACTTGGAACTGACCGCTTTAACAAGGTGATGGGCAACCATATTTGTTGTTCGTCTAACAAAAGCAACAAAGCAACCTGCTAAAGTTTTTAATAAGTGTTTACAAGCCAAAATAATATCATCAAAATAAAAAACATCACTACAATCTTCATTCACTGCCTTAAAAACCAGGAGACAATCTGTCTGGATGCAAACTTTTGAAAAATTATGAGCCTTCAACCACTGAGAGCCTCTTTAACCGTAAGAGCCTCTGCAACATGAGCTTCAAAACAACCAATAAACGCTGCATGCTTCGCCGCAATGCAAACACCATTCTGGTTCCTAATAAGGAAACCATAGGAGCTATACCCAAAATATTTGAAACATCCTTCATCAACGGTACATATCAACTCACCTTACTTTGGGCCTTTCCACTTATCTACAGAAAAAATAGGGATCGAAAGACCACAAGATTTCTGCACCAGAGCCATCTGCCACTGGAAAAAAGCCATCCGAGTCAGATGGAGAACCAATTCCGGCGTTTTCCCTTTTTTATCCCACAGCACTTAATTTTATGGACAACAGGCGTGTACTTAATTTTCTTTTTAAAAAATTTACATGTAAATAATTAAAAAAAAAAATTAGTTTCAGCCTTTCAAGTCAAGCTTAATAATCCTTTTAGTCCATAAAGTTTATTTCCTTTAATTTCGCCCCTTTTCTTTCGTAACCTTCCTGTTTGACAATTCTTGACCATGTAGGGAACAAGTTACAGGTGCCCTAATTACGAACTCAACAACGTAAAATTACATGCCAAATGTCACACAACGACTACTTCTGCTTGTCAAAACCAACCGCCACTTCTAAGAATATCGGGTGTCTTAGCCAACGCGTGTGAACTCCTCAAGACCATGAATATTTTCGTGAATGCAACACTTCATATTTATATGCTTCTTAATTAGCTCTCTTCCACGAAACAGCACGAAAAGAAATAGACTCAAGGAAAAGAATAATGAGTCAGGGACAGCCAAGAAGACCCCAGTCCACGCAAGACCCTATAACATACGTTGACGTTTTTGCTGTAGGAGGTAATGTTGCTGCCCAGCCTGTTGCACCAGTAGACGCAGCCAGCATGCAATCTGCGGAGAATCGAGTGCTGGGTAAGACCCAAACTGGAGGCCCAGCTTCTGTGATGCAATCTGCAGCCGCAGTCAACGTAGCAACTCACGCCGTCGATCCTAAAGAAGCCAGTGATGTTGTTAGAAACCACGGAGTCACTGTAACTGCATCTAATGTAGGCGGCACGCTGGTTGTTACGGAGAAAGTTGGTGACCGGGTATAAATTAATCGAATTATTATTGATATACTTTTAATGCTTTGTTTGGAATTAAGAATCATATTACTGAATATTGGAGGACAGATTGTTGGACAGTATGTTGATCCTGGAGTGCCGGCTTCATATGCATCATCAACTCCTGATTTTACGATTGTTGAAGCACTGGAGACTACAGCTTATTCTGCAGCAGGAGACAAGCCAATTGATCAAAGCGATGCTGCTGCAATCACAGATGCAGAGGTCAGAGCTCTTCGTAGTAACCGAACTGCAGCTGGTGGAATCGGCGCGCAAGCACAGTCGGCTGCTGATCTCAACGCAAGGACTATGCGGGAAGATAATAAGACCGCTCTTTCTGATGTTCTTTCGGTAATTGTGAATACATTTTTATTTTTCTATATTTTATTTCGTGGACCAAATTAAGCTTATGATGCAACGGTTGAGGAATTGCAGGATGCCAGTGCAAAGTTGCCAGCGGACAGAACGGTGAGGCGTGAAGATGCAGAAGGTGTAATAGGCGCTGAGATAAGAAACAAACCTGATATGAGGACTAACCCTGGTGGAGTTGCTGCATCTATGGCTGCTGCTGCTAGACTTAATCAGAACACGTAATGTTATAATTTTATTATATACATATATATGTATAGGGTGTTTTTGCTTATGTACATAAATAACCAATCCAGATACTGACTTGAACTCTTTCCCTAGCTAAGTAGGTATTATGATGGCGAGCCAGAGCTCTTCGTCTGGGCCTTTTGTAGCCTTTTGATGATGGACAGACTGTATAAATGAATCGATCTCCCATCTATACCAACCCTCTTGGTTGAATATCTAATTATATATTGTTAAATTTTTTTCCTCTTAATGTCTCGGGATTGCCCGTATTTGGGTCGGGGCCCTCGCTTTCTGTGGGCGTTTTACCAAGTTTACAATGATCTCTTAGGCTCAAAACTGCCCCTTTTTTGGGCCTTAGATTGCGGGTTTAGTTTCTCACGAGATCTGTGCAGCTTACTGTCTAAAAATAACTGGGAGCGGATTAACACATATGCCACTCAATATTCAATAATTTGGCATGAATGGATGTGCGTGTGCATGTGCGAGAGTGAGGGTTGGGTGCGTGTAGGGGTTGGGCGACTTATGGGCAAAGTATCTACTGAAGATAAATAGCAATGGAACAGCTCATCTCTAAGATGTGTTTACTGAAGATGCCCTTACTTGGCAGTGTGTCATATATGATTTTCTTGTTTCTTTCTTAATCATCACAACACATGATAATTGTTTTCTAAACTTATTTTCTTTTTTCTCTTGAGATTTCCATGTTCTTCGATGAAGAAATTATTTGACATTATTACTTGTAGTAGCCACATAAAATCATCCTCTCCAATTGCAACACGAATTGCATGCAATAATTAAGAAGGCTTTTGTGGAATTTAAATCTAAATGTTCCCAACCTAAATATTTTGTTTTTATTCTCGGCCAAGCTTCATATGGAATTCCAAGACCAACATACTAATTAAGAACGGCACTGCATTAATAATCAATATGTGCATTTACATGATGACTATCAACACATAAGTTGTCGAAGGAAATGAACTCAAACTTATAATTACGAAAGTGATTGTTTCAGCTGTGGTTGAAAACGATTCAACAAGTAAAATAGCAAACGTGCAGAGACAATTACCTATGTAATCTTAACAATAATTTATTACAGTTTTTTTTTTTTAATTCTTTTTCTTGTATTAGTAATTTTTGTTTGAGAGTTGTTCTGCGGTAGTTCATAAAATTAATTCAGAAGAAAATTCCTTTTAAAGATTAGTATACAGGCAAGGCAAATGAGGGACCACGAACTTTCAAGTCATGCATCTTTTCATAAAGAAAAGTAGGAAAGTATTAGTCTGCAATCTCGTGAAGAGCTCAATTCTTTCTATGAAGGACAATGATAAATATTCTTATAGATTTAAATTACTGATCTGATGATGTTGATTTTTCATGCAACAATAGTTTTATTGACAGTAGTTTAGACAGTGCTATGTCTTTCTCCTTGAGATAAAGCAAGTAATTCCTCTCCACTTCTTCAGTAATTTCTGATAAAAAAGAACCACTTAATATTGACATTTTTGTTGTGATTTCACTGTTCTTGCTTGCCCAAGAAATTCTACCATTAAATGTAGATTTAACCATATATCCTTCAGAAATCCCACTCCTCATTTTCTTCCATTAAAAGCAAAGAAAAATAATGTTTCCTCACACATATCACAGTGCAACTATATATGCTGAGTTCTATGTTCAAGAAAAATGTATTTTATGGTAATCTTGTGAATAAGTTCACTTTTAAGAATATATTCAGAAACAAATAATAAGTACATTCTAAATAACATTATGTTAAAAAAAACATCAAGATCTCGGTACAAGTATATTTAAATACTTGTAAGCGAGCTTTTTTTTTTTTTTTTGTGTGTGTTTGTTCGGCATCAATTTAACAGTAAATTTCAGATATAATATAAATTATAAAAAAATAAAATAAAATAAAGCTAATGTAAAAGTCCAAGCATAAATAGGCTTGAAATCCTCAACTCGTAATCAAGGGATGCATTGTGAAGAGAAATAAACCACAAATTGGATATATTGATCAGTATGCATCCCTACCATGTGCTTGCTGTTGTAGTTAATTCTATGGATGGTTGAACCATCTTTATTGCGTACTTGATCTCATCTTTTGCCCTTATTTCTTTCTTTCTTTTAAAATGAATTACACTTACTTCAAAAGATTTCCGGTTACAGAAAATTTAATCCATCTAAATTTTTGGCGAAACTAATATAAGATTTTTAGGACAGAAAATGAAGTGAATGACACTCTTTATAATAAATGAATCAGTTATGATTAATAATAATAATCCTAAGAAAAATAATGAGAAATTCTTAGGATGTGCAGCTATTCATCTGACTTGATAGCAGGTGGATGTATGGTGATTAGCGATCAGTACATATAATTAATATATACCAAAAATAAACAGAAACAATCATTTAAGTCCATGGATTCCTCATCAACTTAATTTGGCTTGGCTTCTTATTCTTGCATGAGTAGTCAATTTCAGTTCTTTAAGTCCATGTTGCCCATCCAACAAATTTTACACACTTTATGAAGCGTGTTTTCTTCATGAACGTGAATATCACTGTAGAATTGGATACACAAGAATGGAAATTGACCCTTCAAACTTAATGATTTTCAACCACCGAAAAACAAAATGTTATAATTATTTTCCTGCTATTACCCTTTCACTGGAAGTTTAACACGAAACACTTATCTAAATCGGATTCATATATTATTTTAATTTAAAAAATAGGGTCGTTATTAATAGCTACGGGTGTTACTTTATTATTAGACTAGTCATGAAAAAAATATGGATTGGGTAGATAAGAATTTTAACTCAATTCGTGCTCAATGAATTAATTATCCTAGGCAAGGTGCCTAGCCTAAGTTGACAAGCAAATTAAACCAGATTAGTAGCACATAACCGGCATGGTTGGTGGGGGCCGGATATGGAAATTCCAAGAGAATGCAGATCCATATCCTGCTGATAATGAAAGGACATTATCATATATATTTTTTTTATCATTATTAATTTATTATGCTGAGATCTAAATCATATTATAATTCTTCTTTTATATAAATATTAACTATAATGAGCTTTTTTAATATAATATATGACAGGACATTATCCCAGGCTATTTTCTTTGAGTAATTAACAAAATGATTACAAATATACGTATTTGTATAATTAAAATGGAGAGATTCACGTGACGAGTTAGATGATAATTAATCATTACTCTTGAAAACAGGGAACAAACTATTTGACTACAAGTCTACACCACAAGTAACAAGGATTATCAAAGGGAATCAAAGTACGTTGGAGTATTTTTTTTATTATATATATTTGGTACAGTGTGAAATTTAAATTCTAATTAAGTAAAAAATAACCAAATTTTTATAAGCAATTTCAAATTAGAGAATATTATTCGATAAGAGATATATATTTTTACATCTCATTTAATAATAATAATAATAATAATAATAATAATAATAATAATAATAATATACATGCACAAAACCACAAAAATGCCTTTGTAGAGATACTTCTCGCCAGTTTTGCATGTGCAGCTTTCTTAGAACACAAACATCACATCTTCAACTCCTTACGCGCTTCCATCAACGTGGATGTCAAACTATAAAATTCAAGACAGAAAATCTTGTCCCTCAATTTCTAACTTTTTTAAAAAAAAAATTAAATTTCATATATTACTTTTATTAGATTTTATTGAATCCTTAAATATTTATTTAAAGTATTTGCCATTTTCCTATTGAATTAGTTAATTATTTTAGTTTTGACAATAAAAATCATAGGTACGTAATTGTTAAATGATAGATAATTATTCTTTAACAGAGTAGAAATTGAATAATAAGGTAGTACTGATTTGATAGGCAGAGATGAAAAGGTTTGCGAATTTACTCTTTACGAAAAAAAAAAATGGTCCAACTTGCACCAACAGTCTTTTACTGGGCTGTGTTGTCGCCGTTAAACTTTTTAATTGGCAGTAAAAAAGTAAAACCCTCAGACCAAATAAATAAATAAACACAGGTTCAGCTTCTTCCATTTTGTTTCTTTCTCTTTTTCATTAGCAACAAAGAAAAGCGAAGAAGCATTAATGGCTGGTACACTGGGAAGAAACCTCCATCTCTGCTTCACCAAGATCAAACGTCCATTAGATCCTAATCAACCCTCTTCTTCTCTTTTATCCCCAAATCATCACATCCAAAATTTCAACTCTCTTTTTGACTATAACTTCGATTCTCCTCCTCACCATCGCTCTTCCTCCTCCTCGGAACCTGACTTCGCCACCGTCTTCGCCTCCCAGCGCTTCTTCTTCTCCTCCCCCGGACGCTCCAACTCCATCGTCGAATCCGTCAACTCATCCGACAGCCAAAACTCCAATGCACTGCCGCTTTCCGACACGGATACCATTAAAGTACAATCTTCAGAATCCTGGGATTCTCCGACGGTTAAAGACAGCGTGGCGGTGCCGACGTACTCGCCGGACCCGTACTTGGATTTCCGGCAATCAATGCAGGAGATGGTGGAGGCGCGTGGTTTCGTGGACGTTAAGGCTAATTGGGATTACTTGCATGAGCTTTTGTTGTGCTACCTTGCGCTGAATCCTAAGAGCACACACAAGTTTATAGTTCGAGCTTTTGCCGATCTCCTTGTAAGTTTACTGGCGTCGCAGCCACCTCCGGCAGTGGGAGTGTGAGGTTTGAGGCAATGCATGTAACGTGTAATGTGGGTTTGTCGGATAATGATTGGATACGATTGTTTGATATGATTTGGCAATATTTATAAGTGAGGGAACTGAAAGGCCCGTTCTGTTTCTGTCTTTATCATTTTTCTTCTTCTTTCTCCCAGAATCATTGAGATCAGAACAATGTTTTCAGAATCGGTTCGGAGATCGACTCGGTCTATCAACTGAGTTAAGAGTCAATTGGTTGGATCGAATCGACTCGGAGTTTTTACTTTTTATTAAATATAATTATTTATAAAAAAATAAAAATATAATATATCAAAAGACATTGAAAATTTTATTAATTAATAAATATTAATATAAAAATATTAAGACCAACAAAGTTAATTGTGTTTCTAAAATTATTTGTATGCTACTTATATACCAATTGCAACATGGTGATGCTTAATTAGTCAACATTAATTGTCCTTTGATGGTGCTTATCAATATTTAATTGCAGCTCCATTAACATACAATTTAAGCAATCAAAACTTAATCCAATTTCTTACCAGCTTTTTATTCCTTATAAACTAATTATATATTCAAAGATTTTCATCGTTTCAAAATTTTCAATTATAATTACCAATTCATTAGTTGTAATTACTATCAAAATTTTTTCAATCTATATATAATAAACTCTTATATATAAAAAATAATTATTAAAAAAATTATCTACTGTTAGGATTAAACATAAAATTTTTTTGTGCTGATTCAATTCTACATTTAGATATGTATTATAGACATTATTTTTGTATATTTTGAATATATATAATAATTTGTTATGAATTTAGTTAAAAGAACACATTATAGGATCTTTAAATTTTAAATTTTTAATTATATCACTGTATTTTTTGGGAATTTAGGGATTGATTTCTTAAAATGCAAATTTTTTGGTTGAACCGGAATTCGGTCCGAGTCACTGAGTCACCGGTTCAACCCGATTTTTTCCGAATCAATCCGAGTTTTTACCTTTTTCGATTTTCATGTTGAATCGACTCGAATTGCTTGTCGAGTCACGGTTCAACCGGTCCGACCGCCCGAGTCAACCCGAGTTTAATAACCATGGATCAGAAGCTCTTCTATTAGAATTTTACAAATAAATAAATTGTTTTTTATTCTTTTAATTTGTAATTAACTCATAAATCGACGAATTTGAGGAGATAATTGACTCAATAATTTTATTTTTTACTTAAAACCAAATAATTTCTAATACATACAGACAGTGTTATCATCAATAACAGGTTATAAAAGCTTCTTAATCCGGTGTAACTTGTTACGAAAATATAGTAATCATTACTTGGATAAGCTAAAACCATAGTTTATACGAATTGACATTCAATTATCTCCTCAAATTCTATTAGTAAAAATAAGTATTTTACACTCCAATAAACTATTATCATATTCGCCCATTGTTTCCAAGGAGATAATTATATTCCTCAAGATCTGCAAAGGCTTGGGCTACCGTCAAAAATAAATTAAGAGATATCTGCATTAGCCTAACCAGTAAATTTAAAGTGTATATATGATAAAATAACTGAATTTGCTGCATATTATATGTTAGCTCACTAGATAAAATTATAATTCAAGTAAAATCTCCAAATCAGTACCTATGATCAATTGACAATTGGAGTGGAAGTAGATAATTAAAAGAGAAAAGCGGTAGTGTTCCTTCCCGCAGGAGTCGGGGCAATTACACAATAGACATTAGTAATTATAAAAACATTAAGCAGAGAAACGTTAAAATTTTATGTCTTCCATTGACTAGGAAGAATCTCTGCATCAAGACAAGTAATGGATTAACAAGTGGCCAAAGTTTCTTCTTTTAAAAAAAAAAATTGTTTCTAGCAAAGACAGAAAACAGAAAACAGGGAATCTTGGATTTGTTTTCCTCAATATATATATTTGGTGGATAAGCCGGAAAAGATTCAGTGAAATGCATAAGATGCCAACTGATGGAGATCACTTGTTTCTGCTTAAGCATCACTTAAATTAATAATTATAGCTCAACTTGGGTGAGATGCCAAACATATTCTATCAGTCAAGTATGCAAAATAGTATGGCTTTTAATTTTTTTTTTAATCAAAGAATGTCTTTACCTATATCAAGAAAACTACCAAATTGGCTCACATTTGCCATTAGTTGTACCAATAAAAATAAATATAGACAATTTTTTTTTGTGTTAATAAAATAGTTTATATTTACTCATGTCATTACAAATAGGCAAGAACATTCTTTAAAAAAATTCGAAGGAACACTATGTACTATTTTACATATCTAATTAATTTTATTTCTTGATTATACATATGATACATATATAACTTTTACTACAGGAGGTATTGATGAGGATTAAAATAGATCTTGCAACTCTAAATATTTATTAAGTCTCACAAGACGAATTTAAGCCAGAAAGAAAGTTGTTATCAAGTACCTTTAACATTTATGTATAAACCTTAAATATAAAGGAAGAAAATAATAATGGTATAGCTTAACATATATATAGAAGAACACATTAATTATTCATCTTCTGCCAATCCGCTCTGAACTTTTTAAAAACCTAAATTGATACTTAAATTTGTAATTTTACTTATTAACAAACAATTTTTGTGCCATAGCATGTTGATATGAGTTGACAAAAATTAACACAAACATTATTATTGATTTACACTTGCTTCAACTGCGTAAAATGGTACAATTTAATTTGATAAAATATTTTTCAACAGCTAATAGCATGCACTTCCGAAAATTCAAGGATGAAGTTAGCAAAGCCTAACAAGTTCTTTTTGTTTTTTGGAGAAAGTTGTAGACCATCTTGTATTGCATATTCTTTTGTTGAAGGAATAACAGGTAAATATTGGTACTAGTATCTTTTATGCATAAGCGGAACTGAATTCTAACTTTGGACAAGCAAACTAAATTAGAGTAGGATTTAAAGACCAAAACTAGCATTGGTCAGCTTTGGATTGAGCCAAATTTAGTCGGTGATCTTTATAATCCCAGCACGATGCACTGCTCAGAGAGCGGCTGATGCATTTGACATATTGAGTCCATTATGCTAACTGGGCTTTCTACGGGCTCGCAAGCAGATTAACGTCGCATATTGGGCTGGACCACATGGTCACTGAACCTACGTTAACGTAGCCCACTACAAAAGCACAACTTGTCATAATGTCAGATCAACCTATAAGTTGGCTAGGGGGTCGAGTCATCTGGGAGAAAATGAATTTGATGAAGCCAAATCTGTTTTAACTTTTAGTTTTAACAGAAATTGAGAAAAATTCGGTCCAATCTACCAAATAATCGCACCTGAGAATCCAAGATAATAGAGATCATGGAACAATTATGTTCAAAATTTTGTAACCCGAAAGCTCGCCATAATTACCTCAACAGATGAAATGAACTTTTATATTCTTATTTGATTACCAGGTGGTCGTGCATACAAAACCGTCAATCAATTTATTAAAAAAAAATTTTTAAAATTTCAATAATCGACTTTTTAAAATCATTTATCATTAATTAATAAATTAAATTCAATTATCTTGTTCGTCAATTTTAATTTTTACAATTTGAAACTAAATTTTTTAGGATGCAGTTATTAAAAAAATTTATACAAAATTCAATTTAATTTTAAATGTTTAAAATGAAAATCACAAAACAAATATAATAATACTAAATAAAATTTATGTTCCACTTTCATCATCTTTCATTTCTTACCGCTAATTATTTCAAATTAATAGTTATTATTGTAAAAATTTGATATCTATTAAAAATTAGCATGCCTAATACATAATAAAAATTAATATATACAAAAATTAATCAGTTCCCCTATAATGGTGAGCATGGACAAACGGACCACCAAAGTCTTTACTCCACGAAGTCGGAATTTCTCACAAAAATTAGGCAATCATCAGAGTAATTTCGTAATATTGAATAATGACCGTATTTAAGCACACGTCAAAACGATAAGCAGCAGGTCAAGATCTATCAAAAAGACCTCAAATTTTGCTTATTAACCATGACCTAAATGATTAGGTAACGTACAGCACTCAAACATCTTAACTGCTTATACAGCATCATCCAAGATATTGCGCTTTAGCTCAGGAAGCTTTCGCAAATTCGCAATAAGTGAATGCAACATCTCCCAGAAGAAAACAGCTAACTGTTCTTCACCAATTCCAAAACATTTTTAAGAGACTAACTGTATAACATAAAAGTAACTTCTCTCGAATTAAAAATGATAATACCTTTAAAATTAAGCCAATCCAACTAAGTAAATGCAACAAGTAATATCCGCATTACAAAAGGCAACTGCTCAAACACTCTAAGACATGCTAAGTTCTTTGAAAAGAAAAGAGTAACATTGAGAACACACAGAACATCCAGAAAAGCAGGGGAGCAAAATGTATAGAACCAGATTATCGCTTCTTGGAGACACCAACAGTCTTTCCTCTGCGTCCAGTAGTCTTGGTGTGCTGACCACGCACACGAAGACCCCAGTAGTGACGAAGACCACGGTGGTTTCTGTAACAAATTAATCATTCAGTTGATAATTAAATCATACATGCAGCCAACAAAAGAAGTCACAATGAAAACACTACTAATAAGAACAATAGAAAAAACCTGATTTTCTTCAACCGCTCAAGATCATCTCTCAGCTTCATGTCCAAGGCATTGGATACAACCTGAGAGTACTTCCCATCTTTATAATCCTTCTGCCTGTTAAGGAACCAGTCTGGAATCTTGAACTGGCGGGGATTAGCTACAACCACCATAAGCTTGTCAAGCTCTTCAGCTGATAGCTCACCAGCTCTAATTTGAATCCAAAAGAATCAAGAATTAAACTCATTCTAAAGCTATGCATTAAGAAAAAATAAAGAGAAAATTGAGTAGAAATAGAAACACAGACAGAAGATAGCAAATCTCTCAACTCCAAGACCTGCATTGATAAAGCTAATGAAAGGAAACTAGATCCATGAAAAAGTAAGATAACATGCTAATGATGGCACAAGTGCCCATTTCTATCTAGTTAACACTGAGGGCTGTACCATATTCAATAGAAAATCAATTCAACGTCCGCACATGATATTACCATGTAAAATCAGTCAAGAAAAATACATAGAAAACGAACTATAACATACCGGTGTATCTACAGCTAATTAATGGACGACAAACAAATAAGAATAGTTAGAAAATTTATCAAGAGAGAAGACATAAAAGGCAAGTACCTCTTGTTCATGTCAACATCGGCTTTCTTGCAGCAGATGTTAGCGAAACGGCGGCCAATACCTTTGATGGAGGTTAGGGCAAACATAATTTTCTGTTTCCCATCAACGTTCGTGTTCAAAACACGAAGAATGTGTTGAAAATCTTCATTCGCGACAAGCGACTAAAAAGTTTCAAAATCAACCAAAAGCAATGTTAATAATCTGAACATTAGATTGGAGAATGATAGGCAAATAATGAAAAAGATTTGTTCTTTTTTTTTTTTAATTACTCACCATGGCTAGGGTTTCAGATGTGGAGAAGCTCTTTTCTCTGCGCGGCGGCTATGTTTAGAGCGAGTGAAAGGCAGTCCCAAAACCCTAAATGCGGAAGGCAGAAAACTATCCGTCCCCTTTATATAGCTTCGCTAAAAAAATATATTGCCAGTTTGCCACGTAGTTTTATCGACACTAAAGAAAATATCAAAATGGCGCTCAATTTTGTTTACTATTATAAAATTGCCCCTTGATTATCTTCTCGATTAAATTAGCATCCAACTTCAACTTTTTGTTAATTATGGCAATTTTATTCCTTTTTCATCAATAAGTAAGTAGCTCCGTTCCATTTAAGTGTTAAATTTTACCATTTACTTTTGTTAATTTTAAGTGTCTATTTTATCTATCTTCATTTTTTATACCCCACTATATTTAATAGAATAATAAATTTATGTTTAATTATATAAATATTAAATAAAGTATTTGAAATTAAAAAAATAATTTTGTCAATTGCTAGAGGTTTTTTTATAAAATTAAGATATTTTAATTATTTTCTCCATTCCCATGTTATATCAAGGTTGAACACTCAAATTGGAATGCAGTGAGTATCTTTTTTAAGAAATTTTTAATTTATCATAATTTTTATAAAAAAAAGGCACACGGAGGTTTTTAAATGACTTGAAATAAATTGCCCATAAATAAAAATATTGTGTTGTTGTAATTCAAAAGTTAATAACAGATATATTAATCATCACAAAAGAATTCAAGAACTAAATTCATTAAGGTTAAGGTTATTTCTTGCGATTAAATTTTTCTAATTGGTTAAGTAACGCCACTAAATTTTAATAGCAAAAACAATCTCAAAAAGTTCAGTGGCATTTTTCTAACCAATTTGAAAACTTAAGTGACGAAAAATGACATTAATCTTTTTTTTTTCTGAAAATTTGAGTGACGAAAAGTGACTAAACTTTCTGTGGCAAAATATGTTATTAGGTTCCTGATTTTCACATTTTTCTTTATTGAATATCGAAATAAAAATATTTTACATCAAACCTTTCGCTTCTAATTTTAGGCACATTAAATTTTTAATTGATGATTGCAATTGATACTGCGCGCGGTAAAAAAAGAGCGTTGTGCATTAATATGAGTGAATATCAGCTGTTAATAATAGGAATCAACTATCTAATTTACTCAAGAAAAATAGTCATTTCTTAAGCGGGATTAGATTCCATCTAATTTTAAATCTCACCCTTTATTTTCCTGTACCCAAAGAGAAGGAAAATATATATTAAGCATACGATAATTTACCATACAAGGACTTGCAAAAGAAATTACTATTTTCCTTAATTCGGCAATGAATAGTTCCATTTACAGCATAGAGGAGAACCACAAGCCCTCCATTGATCTAGACACAATACCATACACCGCTACAAACCTAAAGTTAATCTTTTGAACTGTACATTGAGGATGGTTAGGAAACGATATAAAAATTCCTTTTCTCCGGGATGAGAAACTACCAAAAATGACAACCTTGTGTCAGTGACCCTGGCAAAAGCTACCGTCATCATAAACAAAAAACCTCAATTTTCTACTGCAAAAAAGAATCTGATCTAAAATCAATTAGCCTGGTTTGACAAGATTACCGCCTCAGTAGCAGCACCAGTAGCACAGCGAAGGGAAATAGCAGGCACAGTGCTCAAACTGCACGAGGATTCAGAATTGCTTTGGGTTACACTACCCTTCTCAATGTCAGAGTCAGAACCAGAAGGTTTCGAAGATTTCGAATTCAAACAAGCATTACCAGAATTTAAACCTCCGTCAGGAGAAAGGCTACCTTTTTGAGATGTGCTGCACCCATGTTTCAGGTCACTGCCACAGTCTGATCCAACCTTCGTGGACAAACAAGGTGCATTGCTCCAGCACACATGCAAATTGGGTTTCGTGGTTATATCAGAGATTACCACATGACTAGGATCATCAGAACCACAATTAGCCCTGGCAAGCGTCAATGCTGCTTCAAGACCAACAGAGCCATTGCTCTGATGGGAAGAACTCGAGTTTTGTTCAATGCGCAATGCAGCTGAAAAGCTGTTTAGTGGTTCTAATGTTCCTTGGTGAGCTTTGGCAGGTACTGACTCAACCAGAATGCAGGAAACGTTATGGACTCACAGTGAGCACCCTTTTTATTCGAGACTTTAACATCATGCTCGACAAGTGAGGTCTGGGACTGAAAAGCAACAGGATTCAGTTTACCATTGCTTCCTTCCACTTCCACTTCACAAGGAATTGTTCCAGCACAATCAATTGACGCATGGAATTCTCCACCATAATTAGCAGCTTTAGATCCAATATGAGACACTTTGTACAAATCATTGTCCATCTCAGATACATTATGCTGGTTTGATTGACCCTGCAATTGGTTAAATGGACAATCAGTGGGCATAAGAATGGAAGCAGAAAGAGCATTCTGTTGCCCAGTAATCCCTTCAGTTTGTTCACGACCATTGCATGAACAATGAAGAAGATTGACTGCATTTTCATTTATCTCAACCAGATTACCAGAAATCACACTTGACTGACCCTGGCATTTTGTATTGTTTGTGTCATGAATTGTCATGTCAGATGTCTCATTTAGGCAGCCATCACGAACTGTGACAGCTTCAGCTGCAGCAGGTCCAATGATTCTGCTACTGGCATGAGGTACACAATTCCCATTAAAACCTCGCCTAGCAACTTCAGCAGAATATCTCTCGTCCAATTTATTTATCTTCTCACCTCCAGTTTGTCCATAAGCATCAGACGAACAATCAAGACATTTAGCAATTTCCCTCTTTTGCTCACCCACACCCCCATGATCATGGAATTTTGTGTCATTTGCATTATGAATTGCAGGATCAGATTGCTCATTCAAGCGGCCACGAGGAAACAGAGAACAAGATTCAGCTGCAGCAGGTTCACCAATTATGTTATTCGCATGAGGTACACTGGTCGCACTAGTTTTATTCAAGTCAAATCCAGCTGAACATATATCAACATTGTTTGTCTTCTCATCTCCACTTTGTTGATAAGAATCACAAGAAGAAACAAGGGGCTTCCCAACATTAACATTTCTTCCATCAAGAGTACTAGAAACTGCACAAGATAGATGAAAGCTTTTTGTTGTATTTGCACTCTGGATAGAAGCGTCAGATGCGTCATTCAAGCAGCCATCAAGAAGCGAACCAGATTCAGCTGCAGCAGGTTCATTTGCCACATTGCCTGAATGAGGTACATCCGTCTTGCTATAATCTTTCAGATCAGATCCTGTCGAACAGTCCTCATCAATATTATTCTTCTCCTCCATGATAACAACTTCCCCAAGTTCAGTGCACTTCAAACCTACAACAATTTACATGACATTAATGACAAAGGTATGACAAAACCAATACTCTCTCCAACCATCACGTATTTGGCCATTGATAAAATATAATAATTACCTTCTAGACAGTGGATATTTTCTTCATTAAACTGATGCTTCAATAATGGTTTCTGTAACATATCAACGCCAGGGAACACCATCATGTTAATATGTCTCAGTAGTTTCTTGCTCAATCCTTCAATCGGCTCAAAACCAAACACAGAAGTCCAAGTTCCCCTCAGCTCGGACACAGCAGGTATAACCAATTTCTCAACATTTAAAGAGCACAGAGCCTGAAAGCAGAACCAGAACGGAAATTCAAACTTACTAGTTCAAAATAACCGAGATGCATGCTAAAGATGTGTTTCCCTAAAGAACTTGAAATTGAAAGAATAGAGGGTATCAATTGGCACAGAACCAATATCATTTATAACTAAAGTACAGATTCCAATCACAATGGACCAATCAAATTTTAATGTTAGGTCATAGATGCAAAATGAATGAGAGGTGTATTGAGGAAAAGTCTGCTCCTATACGCAAAATATGGCAGGGGAAAATTTAACCTGTATAAGGGAAGGGCAAATTAGATGAAAAGCTACAAGGAACTTTCAGTCTTAATGAACTCTAACGTCTACCTGAAAGGAATTTGTTCATTTTTCTTTCAAATTTATGGAGTACTTTGTTCTCAACTGATTAAGAATATGCTTCATTAAACAGTTTCCCAACAGATAAATGGTTGGGAATTCATATTAAATCATCTGGAAAATAATTAAGTCCAATCTGTGACATTAATAAACCACCAAATGCGACTCAAAGAAAGAAAGATTCCAAGTACTTGTCACTCTTATATATTTTCTATGCATCAAAGGTTGGAAAAACCACAGTGCAAATATTCAACAAGCAAATCCCAATAATTCATCTGCAGCACTCAGTCTGCCTACCGTCAACTTCAAGCACATACAGATGCTGATCAAAAGCATAAAAGTCACTTGGTGCCAGACATACCGCTTCAATTGCACCTAGAAGCCGGCGGCACATTCCTTGGCACCTATACACGTAGCGCGTACCAATAAATGGCATCTCTGCTAACTGATTCCCATGTATTCTATTTGAACAGGTAGAAAAGATTGTAACTGTCAGTAATTTGGCAAAATAGAAGTTACAAGCACATCCATTAAGACAGAAGAATGCAACAGGTAATAGCTCAACAAGGTTTAGAAGAACCGTATGAAACCAATAAGTCTAGCAACATGTTGATAGCACCAATTCAGCTCAACAGCATACAAGAGATAACAAGTAAACAAAGAAAACAGGGAGTCAGGGAGGGTTTAACAAGTGCAACTTCAAAAGTTGAAGTAATAATGAGGGCAGAAAGTGTGAATTCTTGCAGTCTAATTTCATAAACTCTAGATAATTCTATTATATACCATATATTTTTTCTCAATTCAGAAACAAGATTAAGGGTTAGTTCACATAAAGACTGCCCACACAATTTTCAAAGCAATTATGATATTCCAAATATAGCTAATTCAAAATAAATAAACATATAAAAAGAGAATCCTTTGTAGCAAATTGACATCCAACCTAAAACCCATATTTTGAGTTTAATAGAGCATCATTTTTTAACATTTCTGACTCCTAAGCATAGCTCACAGGCAAAGATAATGAATTAAATAATCTCAACAGGACTGACTCCATGACCATATTGTTGCCTTCCAAATATGATCTATGCCAACTTTTCTATGTATGCAGACATGAAGAATTGAATAACAACTGACAAGCTGGCAAAGAATTGAATAAATATACCTAATTGATGCAGCACCAACCATCTCATCCCCCTTTTCAAGAATTGCAGTGAAGAAACCACTATAGTTCAATCGCTTAAAGTTGGACCTGAAGGTGAAATGAATAATCCATTAACAATAAGAGTCAAGAGCAAGAAGATGAATACAAAAAGAATAGCTTCAGGCTGGCTGCAAATCAACTATGTTACTAGGCATAAAAAAGCAGCAATGTCCACATCCAGCCACATGTAGTTCTGCAGCAAACAGATGACTCTCCTTTACCAGCAGATAAATTTCATCTTGCATGAGCATAAGTAGCATAACCTAACAGTTATAGGGTAAAAAGTCCAGCAAACAAAAATATTGCATGCAAGTAAATTTACCCTCTGCTTGGTTGAATAACATTTGGAATCAGAGGATCATCAAACAGATTACAAATTATCCCTTCTCAATTTGTTTTAAGACATTCTTCAAATATTGTATCTAACAGCTCTTGAACTTTCTGTATATTTGCACTCCAGCACTCCAGCAAGTAAAAAGGTTAAAAATGAAAGAGCCCAAACCAAATTATAAAAGCCATTAGAGACAGAACCACCTCTCCTAACACAAACATCCCAAGAAACCCATGCAAAAAAAATCAATGCATTCATATAAAGCTAAATATGTTGACCAATACAGAAGAGAACAAGAATTGCCACAAATGCAAAGTTGAGCTTACCCAAAGTTGTAGACAATATTACGAATCAGATTGACCCCACTTCTATGGTCAACCATGGGACAAAAACACTCATCCATTACATGCAATGCAACAGCCACCTTTGAATTGCAGTTCACTTTCCGAGGCATTCCACTGAGAGAAAGATCAGATCCAACGTCAAATCGGCGAACAAAGGTCCATGAAAATCCTCCTTCCAGTTCATGTTTAACTCCAAAAAGCATCTCCAATCTCTCGTATAACTGACAGAACAGAAAGAAATTGGATAAATTCCAATTCTTGGAAACACAAATAGTTTTCAAAATTTTTCAGAAGCAATACCTATATGAATGAGGACCCAAAGCAACAGATTTGTGATGTTAAACTATTACCCCGAGTAATATATGGGATGTTAAACTTAAACACATGCAAATTGCAGAGGCTTTCTAGCATGTTGCTTCTTTGCAGATGCATGAACATGATAGATTTTGCGTCAGCCAATCCCAAGCAAGAAAAAAAAATCAAAACCGCTAAAACTTAAGGATTTATTTAATTTTTACAACATTGCAGCATGTTGTATATGTACTTATCTAGTAATAATTAAACCTCCATAGCAGATCCAAGTCAGTGTCCTTAACTCCTAGCTAAAATATTTCAATACCAACATTTCATACCTCTTTGCATTTCTGCCCACAGAAGGATGCACTGCTGGGATCATCATTTGTGGCATCCATCCCTTGAACACAGGATTTGTGATCTACAGCACAAGAATTCTGTTAATATAGATCATTTTAACAGCACTGTTCACTTATAATCTGAATAGAAAAAAGCAACAAGCAACTATGCATCAAAACTCTATGAAGAAAGTGTCCATACATTTCACCTCACACAAATAGCACGTAAGTAGTCCAGAAGATGAAGCAGCATCATCATGTTTCTGACATGCATTTCCACCAAGTTTTCGACAAAATTTGCATAAACAATAAATGCAGTGCCAGAGCCCTGAAGGGAACTTCTGTCATAAGAAGGAACAAAAAGGTTATTTATGTTGCCAGGTTGTGACAGTTAACATTTTACTAAAACTATCAGCACAGAAGACCAACTAATTTTTCAGAAATCAGTAAAAGGTCCCTTTGAGAATGAAAGTAGACTAGAGTACTTAACACTCCATGTGGACTCACTGGAAGGCCTAAGCCCTATCTATCACCAAATGTTTGCCTAATTTGCCTATAGGAACTATTTTCATCCAGGATAAATTGAGGTGATGCCACCCATTTAAACTATCTATTAACCAGAGTGCTTTCACCAAAATGCATATGGACTGGCTATAAGGCCTAGGCCATATCTATCAGCAAATCATCACCCAACACACTATGGCCTAGACATGCAGAGACGTAAGTGCTAGCTATCTGGAATAACATTCATGAAGCTACCTAAATTTTTATTTTTGTTGCCCTTATCTGTCATGAAGAACCATGTCAGTAATAACACCCATGGTCAAAACCAAAACACTTGCTGGCTGTATCAGATTTGGTTTCCTGGGTAAAAGAAGAAAAAAGAAGGAAAGAACTAGGACAACTGGACAAGCTAACGACATCTGCACACTACTCTACACCCTCGTCATTAAAGGATGACAAAGGTACATCTTAAGGGCTATTGCTGTTTCTCTCTTGTAATAATCATGTGAATAACAAAATAACAATGATAAGAAAACAATCTGAAAAAAGAAAATAGTAAAAATTGCATACTCTTATCTCCAGGCAGCTTTTGTGGAATGTTGATGGGCAACCATCACAACAAATAAGGTCCCCACCATCTCCACAAATCCCACATGTGTCATCATTTGGATCTTCAACATTAGTATCAATAAAATGGAACCCTCTCTTAGCAGACTCATCTTGTTTATGCCATGAATCTAGCTGATACTGCAAGAGTGAAGATCCACTCTCTAAACATATGTTCTCAAATGGCTGACAAGATTTACCGCCTGCATGAGTTTCAAATTCTGTGATTGTAAAAGTTTTAGCACAACATTCACATTGAATGCCATCTGTCCTAATCCTACCCTTCAGCACAGCTTGTGTTTTCCTGCGTCTAAAATATTGCACAGTTCCATGAAGTGGCACAGTGCCCAGGTCAATCATCCAGGCAAGCACTGTTCGCTTCCCATTATACAGCACATATCCAGATGCTTTACCATCTTGCGAATTGCGAACCATCAGCCCGCACCGTTTTCTACCATGTGCTTCAAGTCGCTTATGACCCTTAACTGATACTGCTGCTCCTTGGCCTGACATACCAGCTGAACAATCCTGCCTGCCACGCAGAGGTTTCAATTGTGCTTTCCGCTTCAACATCTTATGGCCAACAGCAGCCATGGCACCAAGTTTTCTTTTCTGTAGTTTGACCTTTCTCTTCTTAGAAGCTCCAGTCTTAAACTCCTTGTTCCATTTCTTTTTCTTCTTATTTTTGTCAGACCTCTCCTTATTTATTACTTTAGTTAGTATGCTAAGTTCCTCCTCTGGAATTGGAGTAAATATGAAACCGGGCTTACAGGTCATTGAATCACCCCCACCACTCTCACAGTGCTTCTTAAGTCTCCGATATGCCAACGTGACTGACCAGTGAGTCCTCCCTGCAGGATTAACATAAACTGCATCACTGTATGCTCTACCATTCCTGGGCCTATATTGAATTTCCCAGCCAGCACCCAGAAGCAATTTCACGATTTTATCTCTCACTGCCTGCCTTTCTAGTCTACTATGTCTTGTTTCCCCTGCCTTCTGTTTGTGTTCGCCTCTTTCCTTCTCACCGTTGCTGCAGATCATCTTTTTGACTTTCAAAGGTTTCTTGTCATATTCTTTCCCAACAAGGCTATTCCCTGACAATAAACTATTATTCCCTGTTATGTAATTCAAATCATGCACATCATGTCTTGAAATTGTTCCAGTTGTGCTTCTCCTTAGCTCACCCACCTTTCTGTGCTTATTTACCCTGAAAGGTCTCCCATGTTCATGCTTCAACTTTTCCTTCACTTCATTATTTTCACTCTCTCCACCACCGTATTGATCAACCTCTTCCTCTTCTACCTCAGCTTTTATCTTCTCGGATATTATACTCTTTTGAGCCTTAGGGGGTCTTCCACGTTTACGCTTTAATGTTTTCAATTCTTCATTATTTGGCTGACGGCTTTCTTGAGTAGCAAATGGATCAACCACTTCTGTGTTCCCACTCTTACAGGACCACCCACGCTTGCACTTAAATTTTTTCCTCAATTTATTACTTGATTGATGTCTCTCTTGAGTAGCAGATGTATCAACCACTTCTGTATTCCCATCAGCCCGTTGTTTCTCAGACTCGTTATTGTCCTGACACTTCCTAGGCCTCCCCCGCTTATGCTTAAATTTTTTGCTCAATTTATTAATTGACTGATGGCTCTCTTGAGTAGCAAATGTATCAACCACTTCTGTATTCATATCAGCCCGTTGTTGCTCAGACTCGTTATTGTCCTGAGACTTCCTAGGCCTCCCACGCTTGCGCTTAAATTTTTTGCAGAATTTATTACTTGACTGATGGCTCTCTTGAGTAGCAAATGTAACAACCACTTCTGAATTCACATCACCCAGTTGTCTCTCAGACTTGTTATTGTCCTGAGACTTCCGAGGCCTCCCACGCTTACGCTTTAATTTGTTGCATAATTCATTAATTGACTGGCCACTCTCTGGAGCAGCAGATTGGTCATTCTCTCCCATTCTCACATCACCACATTTTTTCTGAAACTCATCATTCTCCTGAGAATTGGGAGGTCTCCCTCGCTTGTGCACTAATTTTTTCTTCTCTACGTTATCTGATGTATAGCAATCCCCATCGTTAATATGATCAGTCTCTTCCATTTCCACCTCAACACTCTTCTCCTCCGGCCCAACTCTCCCTCCGCCCCTTTTCCAGACAAAGTCAGCATCAATCTGTTTCCCTTGGACTTCTTCCTCGCCTTCAGAATTTTCTGCAGACATTAACCGCAGAACCCTACTACCAACATGCACTTTACCATCCTCATTCTGGTCTTCCAGTTTCTGTTTCTTATCACTATCGTCTCCACTCTCCACCTCAGCATCAGTTCTACTTCTTTTCGTTCTGTTATTAGTACGTTCCACAGCCGTACGCTCACCAATATCACTCCCTGCAAAACATTCCTCCAAGTTTGACCCATCTCTCTTATCCATCTCTGTTTCTTCTTTTGAATCAGAAATGCTTTTATCTTCTTTAGTAACAGAATCAACCAATTTGGAGACAGTATTATCCGTCAAATCAAAACCCTTCTCGTTAAAAAATTCTTCATCCACTGTATCAGTTTCTTTACTCAGCAGAGCCTCACCTTTATCGGCATCCGACAACGGTTTGCTCCTAGATCGCAAGCCCTCTCTCATGTCTAGCAAAATCCACAGAACCCTTAATTTCATGAACTTCCATTTTTGTTTCAATACAACATCACATTAATTTAAAAATAAATAAATAAACTTAAATAGCCTCCATTGATCTTACTCGGTAATCACAGTGACGAAGTTATCCAGCTGATCTGAATACTTTTTAAATCAAACCCTGAAATCCAAACACAAAACCGATGAACAAAAGAATCAAAAGAATACATTATACGGAAGATTTTTAAAATATTGGAAAAAAAAGAAAAAAAAAAGGAAAAAGGCGTTACCAATGCAGGAAAGAGAACAAGAATTCTACGGCACTACGACGTCGTACGAGTAAAAGCAGGGCTTCACCGGTGTGGCCATGGCGTCTCGGGGATCGAAACCGAAGAAAAAGCGAAGGGTTTAGAGTGAGAATTAGCCGAAGGAAAGAAAGAGAGAGCGAAAATTGAGGGATTGTAAGGTTTTTGGGGGCTTTACCATAATTACTAAGTATTATTATTCCGATTGCGTCTCACGTTAGCATGGGCGGGATCGTCATTTTATAATTGGATATGATTTTCAATTTCCCTCCATTTTTTTCATTACGGGAAGCCAACAACCCTCTAAGATAAATCAACCATAATTTTCGGGGTTACCAATTTCAAAAATGCATAAAATATTATTTTTTTAAAGCTAACCTTAGTTTGTTAATACTAAAAAGGATTTAAAGTAATCAAACTGAAGTGACGAGACGATTACTTTCTTTGTTCAGTCGTCGTTGCTTTTTCTATTAATGGGTATATTATATAATATTCATGATATGTTTTCTCATTTTTTATTCTTGTCTTATTAAAAAAAATTATAAATAAAATTTGACGATTGTAGATTGTCAAATAATTTCACTTCCATCATGTGTGTATCTTCAGAAAAAAGAGCTATTAAATTATATTTAACCTCCACAAAATTTATACTTTAATTAAATTATAACAAGTAAGCTTTTTTATATTTAAACAATTTCTACTTTTAGCCGTTCTTTTTTATTCAAAATATTAACGGGCAATAGATTATGTATATCCTTATCCATTGTTATTTAGAAATAATTTACTTTGCATAATTATTTGTCGGGAGCTTAAATAAATAAGGCTTAATGTGCAATTTCGTTTCTGAAATTTTTAAAAAAATAATAATATTACTCTTAAACATTACTTACGTGCAATGTAACCCCATATATTTCAAAAAATGTGCAATGTAACTCTTTCACTAACATCTTCATCCGTTTGATCGAAAATCGTCAGTTGATCATCTACGCAGACACACATAGAATGACGCATCTGCATAAAACGACACACTAGACGGCCACATAGGCCTACACATGGCCAACACGTGCCTTGCACGTGACCCCTAATAACACCCCATCCCATCCCCAATCCCTTCCTTTTTTTTTAGGGTTTCATATTCATCTTCTTTCTCCTTTCCGTCCACATATTCATCTTGTTTCAGAAAGTGGATACAAAACTTGCATTCTTATTTTTAAAGCTTTTATTTATTAAATTCAAAAATTATGATTAATTGATCATCAAAAAATTATTATTAAGTGAAATAAATGAACTTGTCAATCGAATTGAATGGTAAGATACGTATTCATGTTTCATCAATTTTAAATTAAAAAGAAAAAAGTTAAAAAAAAACCATTTATTTTGATCTATTTGTTTATAACACGCTCAAATACATATAATTCGACTCCATTACTGTGTATAAATTTATTATAGAACAAATTCCACTATATTATATTATGTTTTTACTGTACAAATTTTAGTATTTTTATGCTTTAAACTTTTTTTTTTAAATGGTAAATTCTTATACTTTATTAAGATGAAAAGGAGGGATAAACGAGGGAAGGAAAATAGGACCTTCTTTAATTCAAATAGAATCAAGGCCAAAGGAAGTGCAACTCTTAGCAAGATTATGCGCTACCTTGTTACAAGATATATGAGCAACTCTTAGGTCATGTTTGGTATAAAGAATTATAATATAATTTAATGGCTAATTTATTAATTACTTTATTTGTTAACTTATTTTTTATATAATATATTGTAATAAAAAAATACATACGTAATGTTCAATACATCAATAAATATATTTCTTAATTTATAATATTTTGTGGTATTTTTCATTATATTTTTTATATTTTTTTTAAATATAAACCATATTTTATATCAGTGCTCCTATTTGCCTTTATCGCCATTGTCACCACCCCTGTCAACAACGTAATTCATCCAAAATAACTTTTATGAGCAACACTTTTCGAAAATGACTAATGATACCATAGTGAATAATATTGCTCGAGAGTCACCGAAACCTGTAAAGTTTTTATTGCACCACTATAAAATACTATTCATGAGGAGTCGGGTGGTATAATTTGAAGTGAAAGTGAAGTTATTTAGGTCACAAAAAATAAAAATAAGTAGCGAAACTGTAAATGCTTGACTAAAATTTTGACCAGCACGAAAATATTTTACGGATCTCAAAAAATTATTCCGATAACTTGAAATCTCTTGAAATAATGTAAATAAATATTTGAAAGTGAAAAATTAATTTTTAGATAAATTCGAAAATTTGACTTTCAAATTAGTAATTTAATTTCAGGCTCTGAAATATACTGAAACAAACTCATTTGGGTTGAAATTTTAAACACAACCTAAATAATATTTTTAGATATTTTTGAAATAATTTTGATAAAAATTTGACAATAAAATAAATAGAACCAATAATAAGTAAACAAGTGGATTAATCATGACTACTTGATCAAAATCTTGATGATCAAATCATGGCCATTGATCAAACCATATATAAATATTATACATTTGAAATTTCCAACAATTTTCTACTCACATTTCCAACTAAATATAGAAATGTATTAATATTTACATTACTTTATTAATATAAGCAAATATAGTAATGTAATCATAATTGCATTACAATTTTTAATCTATTACACTATCTAATACATTACAAATCATTATCTTTTACCAAATACAGCCTTGATAATTTTTTTATCCAATCAAACTATTTACCTTAACGCTACAAATTAACTGTAAACAAATATGTCGGCTAAAGAATTTAAACCTAAATTGACTGGGCTTCAGGTTTTTTTTTAAACAAAAAGGAAACAGCGTGTATTAATGGAATGCACCATTGGATCGAATGAGATCCGGCACTCTTGTCGGATCCACATGCACCGAATTAACTCTATATTTTTTTTTTGGTTAACAAAAAGTGAGCAAACTCACAAAAAGAAACAACTAACAACCATAAGTGACCCCAACAGAGTCGTGATAAAGTAAAGAATTAATCCCCTGAGGGGGAAAATGAAGAGCATAATAACCATGAGGAAAACCATGCCCCAGATGAGCCAAGTAATCAGCTGCAGTATTTGCCTCACGATAGACAAACTGGAAGGAGACGGTTTGAAAATCTTTGGACAAGATATGGATTCGCTCAATAAGAGTGGCGCATGAGGCATTAGGTCCAGAGCAACCAGAATTCAAATCAATAGCTAGCTTGCTATCACTCTCTACCATAATATTCCTGAAACAACCTTCCTTTGCCCTACAAAGACCATAGTAGATTCCCCAAACTTCTGACAATAGGATAGGACAGCTTCCTAAATTAGCTACAAAACCTGAGCACCAGAGCCCCAAGTGATTCCTTATAATTCCACCACAAGTCGCAATGCCCCCTCTAGAAACCGAAGCATCAGTGTTAATCTTGACAAAAGCTATAGGTGGATAAGACCAACGAGTTGAAGCAGAATTAGAACCTTCATTGTCAATCTCCTCAGACAAATTCAAAGCATTATGGCAGGATTTGGCAAAGCCAATCGCGTCACTTACTAACGAGAGAATGGAACTGTGCTTGTTCTGGAAAATAGACTCATTCCTCTTCTTCCACAAAAACCAACAGCCTATAGCAAAAAACTCCGGCTAATTCATTTCAGCAAACTCTAACATCGAGCTTGACAAATTAAATTTCACCCAACCTCTCAAGCTATCTAGATCCATAAAGTGCTGAAGCTGATCATCAGTGAGGCATAAATTTCAGAATTGTTTTGCAACAAAGCAGTCCCGCAAAACGTGAAAACTATTTTCTGCTTCTAGCCCACAGATAGCACATTCTTCCCTATTCGTGAAGTGCCTTCTCTTTCTTTCAGAATTTGTCATAATACCATTATTAACCACCAGCCACAGAAACACTTTGACCCGCTGTGCCACTTTTAACTTCCAGATTTGACCCCAAAAAGAGTCCTTGTCCTCGGCATTAGTCCCCAATAAACTAGAATAGGCTGATTTTATAGTAAAGCCACCAGATGAGGAGAGATCCCAGTAAATCGTGTCCTTATTAGCAAGAGAGTGCGGAGGACAAGCTGTAGCAATTTTTAAAAGAATATGTTGAGGAAAGAACTCCTCAAACCGAGCCCAACACCAGCCTGCATTATCCTCAGCAAAGAAATCAATTGTTTTATCAATTAAGTCTTCAGAAATAAGCATGGAAGTCTGGTGGAACAAGGGAAGATCCAGACCAGGAACCCATCTATCAAACCAAAATTTGATTCTCCTTCCATTACCAATGACCCATCTGACGTGATGTAGAACATTGCTCCAGGATGAGCAGATACCCTTCCAGATTGGGGTGCAACTACACTGGGTAATAGGGCAGACGCTGTAACCAGGCACGAACTTATACTTGGAAATAAGAATTTTGACCCACCATTGTTGCGATTGAGAAAAAATAGTCCAAGCAAGTTTCATCATAAAAGCTGTGTTAAGAGCATGAGTATTTCGGAGAGAGGCCTCCTCTATCTTTTGATTTGATCACCGAACTCCAAGGAACCAAGGCAAGACCATGAGAATCTGCAGCTCCCCCCCAAACAAACTGTCGAGATAGCTTATCAAACTCTTTACAAAGGGTTGAGGGGATTCTTGAGGCTTGAATAACATAAGAAGGCATGTTAGACAGCACAGACTTAGTAAGAGTGACTCGACCCGCCATAGAAATGGAAGCAGTATCCCAGCTGGCTATTCTGCTTTTCATGCGGTCAAGAATGTAAGAATAATGCTTCTTAGTCACACGAGAGTGTAAAAGAGGCATACCAAGGTACTTGCCCAAGTCCGAAACCTCCTTGAAACCCATTGTATGATGTAACTCTCGCCTAAGATGAGCATTAACGTTTCTGGAATAGAAAACACTTGTTTTGTTAATACTAACCCTTTGACCAGAGCACTCACAAAAGTTGTTGAGGACTTTGTTGATGATAAGAGCTTGCTTCACATCCACCTTGCTAAAGAGGATCAAGTCATCTGCAAAAAACAAGTGACTAATGAGAGGACCACCTCTATTCAGCTGCACAGGGTGCCAGTTACCATTTCTGACTTCCACATTAATAGCTTGACTGAGTCTCTCCATACAAAGAACAAATAGGTATGGAGATAAAGGACACCCTTGCCTGAGACCCCTAGAAGGAGTAAAAGCCTCTGACATACTGCCATTCCATAAGATATAAGTAGAAGAAGCAGAAACACATTCCATGATGACATTAATTAAAGTAACAGGGATCCTCGCATCCATAAGGGTGTCCTTAAGGAAATCCCAACTAACCCTATCATAAGCTTTCTCAAGGTCTACTTTGATTGCCATAAAACCCGTTCTACCTTTCTTAAAACGCATAGTGTGAATAACTTCTTGGGTGATGATAATGTTCTCCGTTATGTGTCGACCAGGAACAAAACTAGTTTGCATTGGCCCAATTAAAGCAGGCATAAGAGTCTTCAGTTTGTTCACAATCGTTTTAGTCACAATCTTGTAAAGCACCGAGCATAAAGCAATAGGGTGAAATTGAGATATATTTTTGGGAACATCCACTTTCGGGATAAGACAAAGAAGGGTCGTGTTCATAGAACTATCCATCCTGCCCCCTTTGAGAATCCTCAAGGTTTCCCAATAGACATCATTGCCAACTATATTCCATTGCGACTGATAGAACCCAGCTTGAATGCCATCAATTCCAGGTGCTTTCCAAGGCTTCATATCAAATAAAGCTTTACGAATTTCAGAGTGTGAAAAATCATTAGAAAACTCTTCCATTTTCTCACCAAGGTTAGGGAATAATCCTCGGATATGGTAGGAAGGACGAATACAACAATCCTCCGAATAAAGATTAGAAAAATACCCAACAGCCATAGCACAAAGCTTCAAAGAATCATCAATCCATTCACCCTCCGCATTTTGAAGATAGTCAATTCGGTTTCGCTTCCTTCTACGAATGGTTCTCTGGTGAAAGAAGGAAGTATTTTTGTCACCACTCTGAATCCATTCACTTCGAGATTTCTGAAGCCAGAGAAGCTCTTCCCAAAAAAGCACCTGATCAAGCTTTTGTTTCAGCTCAAGTTCAACATTTTCAAGATGATGGGAGTACTTTCGAGTGAGCCTTTCCTGAATTCCAGCAATACGGGCCAAGAGATCTCTTTTTTGATAAAAAAATATTGCCAAAAGTTGTGCGATTCCAACCCTTCAGATTTTCAGTAAAAGCATTAACCGATGCCATAAAATTTCCGTCCACTTTCCAGTTGTTTTGGACAAAGTCATGAAAATTAGCATGGGTTAACCATGCCTTGAGGAAACGAAAGGGACGGTTGCTGTTAACATTTTGGGTATTCTCCAGCTTCAGCAGAAGAGGCCTGTGATCAGAGGAGATTCTAGCTAAGTGAGTGATAAAGGCATCAGGAAACCGTAAGCACCATTCACTATTCCCGATTCCTCGATCTAACCTCTCATGAAGAGTACCTCGCTTCCAAGTGAAGCCTGGCCCCTTATACCCCAAATCAGTAAGCTTAAAGCCGATAAACCAGTCCAGAAAAGGCTTGCAAACTCCTGATCTATTAAGAGAACCTCCCTGTCGCTCCTTCGAGTATAAGAGAGAATTAAAATTGCCCATCAATAACCAAGGCTCATCAGTAGAGATGTTAAACTATTGAAGAAAAGGCCATAGCTTGCTACGAATAGAGGCCACTGGATGAGCATAAATGGCGGTGAAATAAAATGTTTTCCTATCATCGGTAGTAACACACAAATGAACAAACTGGACATTATTAATCAAAACTTCAACAGTCCAATTCTCCTTCCATAAAATCCATATACCACCACTGAAACCAGTGGCTTCCACTTTATGTGAACGAGGGAAATCGATTCTTGCAATACACTTATCAGCATTAGGTCCACTAATCCTAGGTTCAAGGAGAACCACCAAGCTCGGGTTGTGATTATGAATAAAACACTTCAAAGTTCTCATAAACGCAGGGCTTTTAGCACCCTGGCAGTTCCAAGAAAAAATAGACATAAAACTATAGAGGGAAGGCAGAGAAAAGAACCTTAAGAACAGAGCTCAATCCTCTCGTAGGTAGGGGTCAAGAGGGCCCTCTTCATCTCTATCTTCATTGTTTCCAGGAGGAACCGATTCATCTGAGTCCATTGTATCCAACCTCATAGCTGTATTATCTTCAGCAGGAGTGGGTAAATCAATATCAGGGGGTCTATTTTCAAATTGTCCCAAGATGCGGGAGCTTCCTGGAGTATCACCCATGCTGCCTTTCCAAGACTCCATAGGCGACACTGGTTTTTCCTGAATTATTTTACCCACCACTGTATGCTTCTCCGGATTGAGAGTAGATGGCATGTCCACGAGATTCTCTTCAATTTGAGCTTTGCTTTTGAATGCAAAGAAATCTCCCAGTATGACTTTGTTTTTATTCCCATTAGCGTCCTTGGAGGTATCAAATTCACGACCAGCCAGTGGAGCAACCTGTTTACGTGAAAAACTCTTTTTAACAGCCCCTCCTCTTCCACGTGATGCAGCTAACTTAATCCCACGTGACTTATAACTTTCTATATTAGCTGTTGATTGGCCACTCAATAATACGTTGTCCAGATTAGGCAAATTTTCCTTATCAGCTGTAATCTCGCTTGCAATCTCGCCATCTTCCTCATCAAGTGCTGCAAATCTGGAACCATTCCTTTTGAGACTAGGATTCTTCACTGAATTATCTGCCGAAATTTTGGGATTCCGTCGTCTTCTCTCAACCACCATCCACTCCCCAAACTGACCGGAGTTAGCTGGTGCAGTCTCCTCTGACTTGCCCTCTGGATTATCCCCTTGGTTGTTCGCACTCATCTTGTGAGGACAATAAGTATCAAAGTGGCCTACCCTACCACAGTAAAAGCAAATCTCAGGCAAATTTTCATACTCCACCTTCTGTTCTTCCCCATCGATGTTAATCTTAGAAATCAAAGGCTGACTCGGATCAATGGTTACAACCACTCTAGCAAAGCGACCTCGATGGAGTTCACTGGTATTGTAGTCTATTTTATGAACTGGTCCAATAGCCTCTGCAATCGCTATCAAAACACTGCTTGAGTAATATTGCAACGGTAACTCAGGGAGGCGGATCCAGACTATGGTTGAGTGCACTGTTCCATTTGAAACTCTGAACCAGGGCTCCCATTTTTGAACTAGTAAATAGGCTCCATTGATAACCCAAGGACCTTCGAACAATGCCTTTCTATACTCATATTCATCAGCAAACTGCACTAAAAAGAACCCTCTGCCAATATCTAATATTTTAGCATTCAAAGTGTTCCATAACGACTGGATTCTGGCACTCAACGCCTTATAACCTATCGTCCTTCCCAAGAGGCTAACAACAACAGCCTTTCCTAATGTTGTAGAAAGTTTAGAATGAAGATTATCGGAGAAACTCACGGCCGGAATGGCTCCCGATCTGTTAATGTTCACACCCCCCTCATCCAGATTGATTCTCATTGAATCCATGACATCTTCCATGGAAGACTCCCTCATTGCTCCATTCAAAAGACTATCTTTGTATCCTGAAAAGCCCGCAAAATCTGCCCTGCGTTTAACTTTCTTTGTTGCTCTATCGGCTTCTGAAGAGGGAGCAAGACGATCACGATCATCCATCTCTTGACCTTTAATTACTTTTGTGCTCTTTATTCTCTTCTCAAGCTTTTTGAATTAACTCTATATTAATGTTATATTTAAGACCATATGTATATAAATAAGCATTACATTACATCCCAGCCATAGGTAACAGAAGAATTTTTAATATATTCTGAATAAAAAGCACTATTTGATTTTTATCCAATTAGTTTATATATATATATATATATATATATATATATATATATATATATATATATATATATATATATATATATATATATATATATATATCTTATTTGCCCAGTTCTCTTCAAAGTGGCTCCGCCACTTATTGAAGTTGAGCAAGAAAGTTTATAATACCGTTGCCGTTGCCGTTGCCGGTCAACTCGTGGGTGTACATTCTCAACAACACTATGGACAAAAATATAATTGCGCGTTACTATTACTGTTATCAACGATTAAGCTCCGAATAATGCATGATTTTGACCCTCTCAAGTATAACAGAAAAACAACGTTATTATTTTCTTTGTATAATTCAAGTATATATGTAATTTCACAGTGCAACAGCAACTTAAATTATATATAAAAAGAATATCCTTAAATATATTATATAATGCAAATAAACTTTTTCCTCCATTGCTAGATCAAGCATCATGAAGTAAAAACAGAAAAATATATATCTTATCCGGCAAAAAGCTGATATAATTTATAGTCACATTATTCAATTTATACAGGAAGAGAGAACTCGATATTCTATGAGTATTTGCGGATATATGAACAAGGAAACATATATATACATATATAATTATATATTATATCCTTCACCTGTTTACTAACATTTCCTGTAAAGTAATGCATCAATTATTGTATGTCTGTATTTACAGACAAAAGTTCATTTTGATGGGAGAGATGGTGGATGAGATTCAACTAGCATTGACCATAAAACTTGAACATCTTCACATGGGCAAGACTTCACATCCTTGCACAAAATGTAAATCCCCCTACCTGTGAAATTAAATCAAATTTCACCACACTATAAACAATGGAGAAATGGATTTTTTCCATGAAAGAACAACAAATAAACAATGTAGAAAGTAGAGAATTAAATTACGTTTTCTCTGGCTAGAGTGTAGGCGATCCCAGACCTTCTTCAAGGGGGAGATGAAGAAGGAGTGAAGCCAACCCATTTGAAAGATTATGCAGGCCTTTTTAGTTCATGGGTAGGTGAAATTTGGAAGGAAATATGGAGAGGAAGAGATTAATTATTTTTTGCACTTTGCTTAGACAGAAGGTGACTTTAATATTAATGTTCCTTATATATATATATATATATATATATATATATATATATATATATATATATATATATATATATATATATATATATATATATATATATGTTGTTCCATTCCCTATTGAGGACAATTGTGGAAGAAAATATGTGCACTTGGTGCTATGTCTTTTTCTCTGCTTATGCCTTGTTCAAGGAGCTTAACCCTAAATCAAATTATAAACTTGTTATCAGTCCTATTTTCACACTTCAAATCTCACCGTTTATCCATTAATCCTAGTCTTTTTGCTCTCTTAATCAACGCCTAATGTATGAAATTGGATTAATTAATAGTCTCCAAGAAGCTTGTCTTGGAATTGAAAGGATAACAAGTTTCCTGATTTTCAATTGCTTCAACCTTTTTGGCAAAGAAGCAGTCATGTGATGTGCAAATAAATGTGCCAATTAGCAGCTTCAGCTGCAAGTTTTCCAACTTTTATTTTGTATTTTATAATTGCAAGTGTTAAATGGAAGGGATGAATAAATCAACCTCAATCATTTGTAGCGTATATCATATTGAACTAACTACTAATTAATATAATTTCCCAAAAACAACTCTAACACCACCCACTCTAAAACGCACATGAATTTGCCGGATGGTAGAATGTCATACGGGAGTTGGATGGAAACTGGCGAACGTGACTTGTTAGATGGCAAATTAATGCATATTCTTATAAGAATGGTGTTAGTATATGATAACCATGTTCCATCTCCTCATATCTTAATATTATTCTCATTAATACCATTCATGGTTTGTAGATTAGCAGCCAACTCGGTCCCTGTGAGGATTATATAGATAAGAAACAGCCCAAAAGGATGGCTCTGTTTTTACATGCCTTATTAATCAACAATATGTATATATTTTTAATACAGCAAAATCAATTCGTAGACAATTTTATCTAATTTCAATTCGTGCCTAATTAACTTAATTCATCCACAATTTTATTTTTTAATTTCACCACAATCAATGAAAATTGAATGAAATGAGAATCAATAGAAAAAGTTATAAAACTGTTTAAATTTGTAGGCTTTGATTTTTAGTCAATTTTCTATAATCTCAGGCCAACTATGAAGTGAATGGGTCACCGGGATTTTTAAAGCCCAATTACGAAGGGATCCTTATTGGGTTAGATCAAAATAACGATCTGAAGTCCAAAGTATATAGGCCCATCTTTGATCGAAAAGATCGGCGCTATTAATACAGTAAAGCCATGGGAAATATAAATACCCAAAATTAGGAGATCAAATTGTTATCTAATTCCTCTAATCCCCAGTGATGGGCAGGCCAGCGTCCACCGTTGAAATCCCCGATAGGCGGTGCCGTCCCGACCGACGTAACGACCGTTACACACCTGAATCCGACTCTTCCGCGGACTACCGCCGGCGCAGAGACCGTCGCAGTCCCTCTTACCAAAGTTACGATGAGCGTCACCGAGAAACTGATCGCGGGCGTTACCGCTCAAGTTCTCCTGACTATACAAGCCCTAGGAGAAGAAGTCCGAGCCCTAGGCCTAGAAAAACTCTAGAATCCTTGCCGAAAAATTTTGGCGGCAGGGGGCGTGCATACCTTGACCGTGGCGGCGGAGGCGGCTATCGCAATGGAAGGAACACGGAATCCGATTCCGATGAAGAATTGAATGGATTGAGCTATGAGGAGCGGAGGAGACTAAAGAGACAGAAGATGAGGAAAAACGTAGAGAGGTATTGTTTTTGGGCAATTACTCCTAGTCCGCCGAGGAATGAGAACGGAGAAGATTTGGATTACGAAGCGGATGAGATTTCGGAGAAATACGGGGAAGATGAAGAGAAAAGCGATTCCAGCGAGAAAGAGAAAGGAAAATTGCGTCAATCCGATTCAGAGACATCTGGTAGCAGTGATTCAGAGAGCGATTCCGAGTCTCAATCTGAATCGGAGTCAGATGATTATCGTTCAAAGAAAAAGAGAAGGTCGAGTTCCAAGCGGAGGCGTAGAAATTCATCTGAGAGTGAGAGTGAAACCGAGTCAGAATCTGAAGAGGATCGAAAACGCAGAAAGAAGAGTGGGAAAAAGAAGAGTAGCAAGAGGAATCGCATAAGAAGAAGAAGTAGGAGGAGTAAGAGTAAGTATGGTGATTCAGATGATAGTAATAGTGATAGCCAAGAATCACACTACGAATCCAAGAAACGTAGACGCAGATCAGCTTCAGGGTCTAAACGCAGCAAGAAAAAGAGGTCTGTAAGAGAGAGTGACAATTCATATTCTGGTCAGAGTTCAGATTCTGAAATCGAGGCAAAGGCGGATGAGTTGAAAAATGCCGAAGTTGATACTGAGGCACTCATGTTTAAAGAAATGATTGAAGCTCAGAAGAAGCCTGCTTTGGACAATGAACCTGTGGTTGGGCCAATGCCATTGCCCAGGGCTGAGGGGCATATTAGTTATGGTGGGGCATTGAGGCCTGGTGAAGGTGATGCCATTGCACAGTATGTGCAGCAGGGGAAGCGTATTCCACGAAGAGGTGAAGTGGGTCTTTCTGCTGAAGAGATTCAAAAATTTGAGTCTCTTGGGTACGTGATGAGTGGCAGTAGGCACCAGAGGATGAATGCTATTCGTATTAGGAAAGAAAACCAGGTCTACAGTGCTGAAGATAAGCGAGCTTTGGCCATGTTTAATTATGAAGAGAAAGCAAAACGTGAGCACAAGGTTATGGCTGATTTGCAGAGGCTGGTACAGCGCCATATTGGGCAGGATGTTGGCCCTACTCACGATCCTTTTGCGCCAAAAGCATCTGATGGTGCTGATGCTTGACAGCGAGGTGCGCGTACTGTTATTTGTGTTGTGTCTTCCTAATGCCAACTTTGTTAGAACTTTGTATTTTAATTGCTATTTAATGTAATAGTTTAGATTTGTTATATTCAAACTCTTGAAATACTTGGTTGGGCTTTTATATATCATACTTTATCTATAGTGGCATTGTAGGTGCAGTGTTCATGAGTATATTGGATGCATAAAGCTTAGTTCTGATGCAATCAATGTAGAATATGAACCATAAGGTTGTGGCGGAAGCAGTTTGAAGCGTAGTAGCATGCCCTTATATGAAGCTTTTGTATCTTATAGTTTGGATATTGTAGCAAAGGATGTTCCTAAAGGCTTTAATAACTTACCAGTGTGTGTTCATGTCTTGCTTTGAGGGGTGTGTGAACAAGCAAGCAATGGTATGCTCACTGAAGGGAAAAAGTTTGATGTTACTGTTAACACGGGCTGATCACTTCTATTTATAACTTGGGGTTTTTTTTTTGGCAATTGGTATCACTTAATTTGTGCTTATTTGGCTGGAATTTGGTTTTTGATTACTAATACTAGAATGTAGAGTAGTAAATTTGTGAATTTAGGTTAAGGATAGACAACCATAATCTATTCATCTGAATCCCTTGTGGGGTGAATGAAATCTGGATTTTATGAGGCTCTTTAAGCAAGAATAGCATAGGATAGGTTTAACTGCTGAAGAAACTGACAACTATCATTTTACCATGAGACCTTGTGCTGCATGGTAAGTTTTAGGGTACAGTTTTCAGGAGAACGGATACAGTTTGTGCAGCAAGGAAAAGAAAAGTCTGTTAACAGTATCACAAAGCAGCAGTATTTTAAGGAAGAAAGAATATGAAGAGGAGATCACTTCATGTTAGGCACGCAGGCAGTACAAATCAAATTGAAATTCTCATGTACATTTGCCATTATCATGGAGTGACCTTTTCTTTGTGTGAAAATCGGAATTTTAATTTCTTTTTTTATTACTCTTAATTTTTGGAGTGGGTTAAGGCAACATTGCAAATTTTGGACAAAGTGTTTGATTACATTGCATCTGTATTATTGGCTGACAATTTATTCAGGAGCTGAGTTAAGCTACAGTTTGAATTATATTCCAGTTTGATAACTATATAAGAGGAGGTTCAACTGAAGCATCAATATTTATTACCTGAACACATGCAAGTATGAGGTTGGGGAATTGGAACAAATTGGGTGGCAAGAGAACTTCCTTTGGAACTTTTGTTGGATGGAGTCCTTACCTGGAAAATTTCTGTTTCTGTGGTGAAAGAAGGGGTAAGGAGTGAAGACATGCTGCTGTATTTATCCATTGATTTGCAAAGTTGTGCATTCAAATAGTCAAGAATAAGGTACAGGGATTTTGATTCTTTGTTGATAAAATTTAGCAGGAGAGAGAGCAAGACACATAGTCAAGAATGGGGTAGCAAGATAGTGGATCTTGTTTGATGAAATTCAGAGCAGTTGCAATTTGGTTGATGAAATTCGCAGCAGCAGAATTCTCTTACCCCTCCGCCCCCCCTCTCTTTTCTTGCTTTGTTGGGTGGGTTTGGTTTTGTATGATGAAAAAGAAAGGGAGATGGCCTTTTATGTAGAATGAGATTACAGGAAGAAAGATAAAGGGCTAGAAGAAGTGGAGGGAGGAAAAGCTGCATGTGGCCTCGTGGTTGAATCTATCAAGAATGCTAGCAAACATCCTTGAATAATGTTGATGAAAACATTAACATGAAGCCGACTTCATGGTTCCTGGTGTAGGATAGCTTGAGCTATCTGACTTCTTTAACTTTTATGGTAGGAAATAGAAGAATAGGAACTAACAGTATGCATATCTATTGTTGATATAGGATCCAAAATTCTTGATGAGCCACTGGCAGAGTTGCAAGTAAACATCTGGGTATAATAGACTATATATGCGCTGCTTGAACATGGGGAATTATATTTAGCAAAACCTATGTGACTATAGATTTGATTTGATTTGATTTTATTTGAACAATGGAGAAATGCCATGGTGCTCACTCTGAAGCTGTTCCTGCCCTTGGAGAAGGAAGGGGATCGCAATTGACCAAACATTGATTAGATTCTAAAATCAAATTTGGCAAAAGAGTGGTCATTTGTGCTGTGATCATTATGCCTACAAGTAAAAGAGTTTTTATTTTTTTCTCTCTAGGAGCCACCTAGTGGAATTTCTGGAAGTATGAATCTCATTTGTTACGTAATCGAATAAAGGCATGATTTAGTTGTTTGTTAGAGGAAGAAACAACGAAGGAGCTGATGATTGTAAGCAAAATGTTTGGTCAAGTGTGGAGTCTCATCAATTGTTACAGATGAAATCAGCATGGTGTTTCAGTTGACGCAAATAATTGTCATTGGGTCAATGAAGGAGCACAAGGTGGAGTTTGCTCATTGTTTTCATACGTTTATTTTTTTCCTCTTGCCGCTCTGTTTAAGTCACAAGCCCCTAGTAGTACAAATCTGTGGTATGTGTGTGCATAAATTAGTTTAACAAGTTTACCACCCATTTAACTGTTGAGTGGGACTGTAGTGAGCTTGGAAACAAATTTCCTGTTATGTCTGTCTGGCAATTGGTTCTAGTCCTACCAATGAATTTCCCTTGATCTACAATGTGCCTCGTGAATAAGCACCAATTACAAAATGATATAAAGAAAAAGATGATAAATAAACACAATTGTGAAATCCAAGGTTACACCTGTCAGTTGATGTAGAGGATTTTGCTTAAAACAGAAGTGGGGTTTTCTCTTTTGCAGGCATGCAATGATTCTGCAATCTGCCTTGAGCATTCCATGACGGAGATCTAACCACTGGAGCTTATTCATTTATTTTAGTTTCAACAAAATCTGATGCATCTTCTGTTTTGAAGCTTTTTTGATCCGTGTTCTGAATATCATTGAGTGCATATAGATAATGGTGTTGCCTGCCTTAACAATAATGTTCACTTTGGACGGTGATAATTATTTGACAGGTCTCCGATAAGGGGGAAAAATGAACACGTACGGTAAGTTTGTTCCGTTTGTTTTTGAACACGGATTCTAGATTGTATTCTTCACATCTACACACATTATGAATCCGTTATGAATGCAGCTTTCTTGTAGCAGCCTCAAATTCTGCCTTTTTTTTTTCTTTCTTTCTTCATACATATGGTAATTACTTTTTTCTATAGATGTGCCAATTAGAGTTAGAGGGCTTTGAATTTTGCGTGATCCAGTTGTCTGTAAATTGAAGGTGTTTCTTATCTTGGATTAAAATAGAACAGATTGATCTCAGTATTCGCTGCAAGTAATTACGTTGAGAACATAATGGAGTCAAAGATTAGGCATGTTGATTTTACATAAGCTTTGGTCGGGATCTTCCGATAAAAATAATATTAGTTGACAGTGTCTTTCTCTCTCGTGAAGAACAAACGCCAAATTGATACACTGCAGAAATCAGGTTGACAATCTATTAATCCGAGTTAGAGAGTTAGAGCTCGTGCCTTGTGGAAAAGGTGTTTTTGATGGTCGACCAATCTATTGACATCCGTTTTGTTAGGTTTAGGAAATGGATAATTTGAAGGTATTGGTATCTGCTCAACAAATATCCCTTTCAATTTGTTAAGGAAGGTGATGATGCCATGCAGCTAGAGAGCCGTCTCTGTGGTGAGTTTGAACTTGAAATCTGAGGCTGGTTCAAGCATCTTATAAGGCATATGTTCCGGCGACTGTACGGGGGTTTTAGATGAAGCTCGACCGTTGGGGTGAATTCAAAGGAGATGACAACTTGAAGATGGTTCATGAGGGATCTACTGGATATATTCACTGAATGCAACTAGAATTTCAAATATGCTAAAATTTAGGGTTGTGATTGTGAGTTGTCGACATGATCCCTAACTTGGTTTTTAGATGTTTAGAGTGGAAGATCTATGTGGAGTCCGCACGGCAGCTTCCGTGTTGAGTTTATGTTGATTGATGTATTTTGTGGCTTTGCGCTTAGGCTGGGGACCAGCAAGGTGGGCTGTCGGGCTGGTTCAAATTGATGCATTAAATATTATTTTAAATTTATCAGAATGTCAATTTAATTAAGTAATATTTTTTTAAAAAAATAAAAATTTAATGTAACGAATAAAGTATTATTATTTAATATTCTGCTACAAAAGATTTGGTTGGAATTAGAGCTCTCGGCTTCATAATCTTCTAAGCCAATTTCTATTAAATTAAACTGACCAATGGGTTATTATTATTATTTTTTTTATTTGTAATGGTTTTTTTTTTATAACTCCATTCAGTAACTTAACAGGGAAAAAAAATCAATCAATTCTAAAAAATTAGCAGTGAGAGATTGTTTCAAAATAATAAGTAGAAAATGGTGCGAGAAACGAGAAGCTACAATAACCGAATCAACAGACAAACATTATCCCAAAAATAAAAAAGAAAAAGGTTAATTGACGTGATGAATTTAAATGCCTTTTCTTAACAATAATTTCGATAGCCTTTTAGTTGTTATCTATAAATGTGTTCACATCTCAATAAATTGAAAACTTCCAATTATATGATTCTCAAGAGAATTCGATCCCATGTGATAACATTCAAAATAAAATTAACTATAAGATCGGTCCATTAAAGATCCACGAAAAGGCCTAAGATCAGAAGCCTATAAAACCTAACACTCAAGGATATAAATATGAAAGATAAACACATAACAGTGGGCTCTCTCTCTCTAACTCTTAATACTCTATCTCCATTAAATTTTCTCTTCACCTTTCGATAGCTAACTTAGGCATCGGAGCTCAAAAACCCGACAAGACCGGGCTAGTTTTCTTTTTTGCAGGTCGTTAAAGCCTCCTTCTTCCATGATCGGTGATCTCTCCTTTTACGGTAAAATTTTATGTTTTATCACTATGAAATCACAAATCATTCCAATTGTGTATATTTTTCAGTCAGTTATTCAAAATTAGAATGACACTTCTTGAAGTCTATTTAATTAGATTAAAATTTATAGATGAAGCAAATGCACTTTGGAAAGAAAATGAACTTTAAGTTTAATCATACACATTAGAAGACAGTTGGACCAAAAAAAAAAAAATTGACAGATGCAAATTTCATCATAACTTATTTTATCATGACATATAATCATGAAA
This sequence comes from Excoecaria agallocha, assembly GCA_037975025.1. NCBI lineage: Eukaryota > Viridiplantae > Streptophyta > Magnoliopsida > Malpighiales > Euphorbiaceae > Excoecaria > Excoecaria agallocha. Next base: position 965,226 of record JBBPFJ010000024.1, on the reverse strand, counting down.
AATATTATTCATAATTATTCATTTTCTAATTTTTTTTTTACAGAAACAATAATAAGAGCCAGATCAGGCTAACGTCACAAATGCTGGGAATGGGAGAAACAAACAAAAAATTAATTAAACTTGTGCTGGAATTTAGAAGTTGGGTTCTCATTAATAATCTGCCTAATGTTTACATTGGTTTTGTCGGGTAATTAGATGGTCTAACCTACCTCTTCTTTGTCGAATTTAGGTCTAGATGCTGTCTAATTAATTTTGTTTCGAAGATCTTTGAAATCTCAGAAATTTTTTCAGTCGTTTTTTATTAAACCTCCTCAACTCAATATTTTTAACCCCGTGGATCCGAGGATTTTATGCCCTGAGCTGTCGAATGTCATTTGGTTGCTGGTAAGAGCAAATTACTGCCCTTGTAAAGACAAATTAACCATAAAAAATATAAGGAAATTTCATACTGTATATATTATAATTGAATGACTGGATTTGTCAAAACAAAACAATTGAATGTACACCCACATAGCAATCAACTCAACCACTTTGAGCTTTGAGGATATGAAATAATTGACATGAAATTTCCTTCCCACTTTTGGTTAGCTGTCATGATTTCCACAACATATATATAATTATTGCTGATTACACAAATATGCTTTAGAGATAAGTTTTATATGTTGAAATGGAAATGTTCCTTACACAAAAAATCATTAATTGACTAAACCACTACCCAAAGGACCCCAACAAGTTCAACAAATTAGTTATAGCTAGGTGGAGGGACACATAATCTATGCATGCCATCAATCTTCCATTCTTACAAGATTATACTTCACATCACACCAAAATTTTGACCGGAAATTATGACGCTTAATTTTACTATTTTGTAATTTTATTTTACAAGTAAGAATGGATAAATTTGAAAATTTTAAAAAGATGAAAACCTTTACAGTGAGCGAAATGATGAGTAAGTGGAGAGTGAGGCAACAATTTTCGATAGGATGGATGATGTACAAATATGTAAAAATCAGTGGCGAAGTCAGGTTTTACTAGTAAAGAGGGCAAAAATTTAAATCATGTTTAAAAAAAATATAACATAAATATTATAAATAAATTATTAAATAAAAAAATATTCATTAATATATTTAAAAAAATTATAATTATACTCTACGAATTTACATGTTTTAATAGCGATAAATAATAATTTTATTATCAATAATATTAAATACATTTTTTTCAATATAAGTGATCAAACAATCAAACATCCATTTATTCCTTAATTTATTACGTAATCAATTTTTTACATATTTCATAGCAAAAAATATTCTTTCAATTATTATAGTTGTAACGGATAAAACAAATGATAAAACGATTAGTTTATAAATCAAATAATATAAAATAGCCTTTTTTATTTGTATCATTTTTTTTCAGCAAGATCACTAATTCCTATAATATTTGAAAACTCACTATTAGATCTCATATCAATGATATATGTTTCCGATTGATTTTCAAGAATCATGAACATAATAGTAAAAAAAACTAATAGTATAAAATTAAGTAACACGGAGTAAGTTGCCTTTATTATATGCAAAGAAGATCCCACCATTTTCAAATATTACAAATCAATATTTAATTTGTTCACGTGTATTTAAAATGGACCTAAATTTTACAAATTACTATTAAATTTAATTTTTCATGCTTTTAAAAGAATTAGAATTGAAAATAAACTCCACAAAAATTAATAAAAATATAAAAATATGAAATATTGCTAATACTTGAGAGATATAAAAGTAAAAAAAATTACAAAAATAAATTACTAACATTTAACTAAAGATAATTTTTTATTGTAATTTTTTTTCTCAAATTTAGCTGATTTTTGAAAAAAAAATTAAGAAATAAAAATAGAGTTTTATACTTTTATTTTTTATTGATTGAAAAATTAAAAAATAAATTAAAGATAAAAGGATAAAAATAAAATTTTAAAGGGGTATATATATATATATATATATCTCAAAAATTAAGGGGGTCAATTGCCCCCCTTCCACTCAATGTGGCATAACCACTGGTAAAAAGAAAGGTTAGCCTGGTTGAATCGGATATTAGCACTCTAATATTTAAGTTAGTTTAGATTTAAACAGAAAAATTGTGAGAGAGTATTAAAGGCATTGTCTGTCGTGCTTGTATAAAATGTGAATAAACCTGCTATTTATAGAAAATGTGAAGAGCTACCGGAGAGTCTTATCTTGGTATTAGAATAGGCTACGATATGATGGGCCACAAATGGTGGATATGATGAAAGTGTGTGTCAGAAAATTTTTACATGGTAGGGCCTTATTTTATCCGATCGGACAAGTACCCTGTGCATTTCGCTTCTATATAGCGTTTTGGGTCCGTGCAAGGCTATACTTTTTGTGTGACATACTTTTGGGCTGGATTCAATTTAGATCCATTAAAAAATAATATTGAGCATTATCAAGAATTTTTATGAATTTTCTTTTTAAATAGCGAATAATAGAGTCTCGAATTCGAAATTTATCTCTTAAATATAAGCTAGTGTATAACAGGAATGTCCCCTTTGAGTTCAATTTAGTTTAATCTATTATCTTTGTCTAATTTAATTAGCATGATCAACTAAATAATCTAGTAATGTGGAGAAATGCAAACGAAATTAGAAAGATATTTATATTACAAATGAAATTCAAGGAAATTAGGTGTAATCAATCCATGATTTGAATATAGTTTTGCAAAATCTTTTTATAAACAGCAATGTAATAAAAATAATTTTTAATTTTAATTGATGGGTTTGTAGAGCTAATATCCCTAAATAAGTAATTTTTCCTTGGAAAAGAAAACGAATAGTTTTGGGCCAATCCCTTTCGTTGAAATGGAACCTCATTTATTTGTAATGGGACCCGGTTAAGGGCAACCTTTGAGACATGCCAACCAAGCACTCCCACATGCACGTGATTCTCCATATCCTTCTTGCTTGGCATCTTCAACTATCTTAATCTCCAACATTTCATATCATTGGTCCTATTTACCATAGCATCCATATTCCCCGTTATCGTATTTCATTGGAAAAACATATTTTTAAATTCCTAAACTTTTACATTTTTCTGCATTAAATTTTTATTTAAAAAAAATTAAATATTGAATCATTTTATTTTTTATTTACTCAATATTAAGTTTTTATGCGGTAAAATTTATGACTTGCTCCAACGCATACAGACTCATAAATTTCGCCACATAAGGACTAAATATGGAATAAATAAAAAGTAAAATGATCTAATGTGTCATTTCTTTTACAAAAACTTAATATAAAAAAAATGTAAAAGTTCAAGGATTTAAAAATATGTTTTGCCAATTTTATTTTGTTATTTTCAGCATTGGAATTGAATTATCCTATGAGAGATATTTTATATTTTAATTACATCACGTTAGGCCAAATTCAAAGAGTGTCTCAATGGTACTTGATATCGTTTTATTATCGGATGTGATAAAGATTAACCATGATTGTGTTAATGAATGTAATTAAAGCTGTGAATTATGAAGTAACGATTGTGATTTGATGAAAATACATATAGAGATTTTGGTGGTGCGATGAGAAAGAATGGTTTATTTTGATTTTCTTTTATTTTTTCAGAAAGAATGGAACCAGGAATACATCCATGCTACTAGCTAGATTATTGTTTTCAACAGTAAACCCATGATCACTACCTTTCCTTCAAAACATGCTTCAACTTCTTTTATGGCCTTAATATTGTTATATGTGGATGATGTCTTTATCGTTGGTTCCTTAATGACAAGTTTATTATTAAGGACTTGGGTTATAAAAGATATTTCTTGGGGTTGGAAATTGCAAGGTCTACCTCTAACACATATATTTCACAGAGAAAATACACCTTAGACATGTTCAAGGACACACTGGTTTGACTAATGCTAAACCGACTGAGACTCCTTTTCCTAAAAAACCACAAGTTCAGGATTGAAGTTAAACAGCGATACGCTGATGGAGAACGACACAAAAGACTTATTGGGGATTTTTTGTATCTATAGATGACCTGGTCAAATTGTTGGACAGCAAGTGGATCAATTTATTGTTAATCCTGATCAAAGTCACTAGGATGCCGCTGTTCATGGTTTGAAGGCAGCCGAAGTCTGGTCTTTATTTCCTAGTTGAAAACAATTTGCAGCTAAAAGCATAAAGTGATGCATATTGGGCAGCTTCTTCTTTTAGCATAAAGTTTGGCACTAGCTTCTGTATTTTCTTTGGCACAGCTCTTATTTCATGGGAGACAAAGAAATAAACCACTATTCGTAAGTCTTCTTATGAAGCAGATTACAGAAGTTTGGCTACAGCTAGCTAGAGTGGGTCACTTATCTTATTAATTAGTCTTCAATATTTCAGGTCAAATACATGTTCCGTTATATTACACAAAACCAATGTCTCATAAGATAACGAAACACTTAAAAATTGATTGCCACGTTGTTGGAAATAAATTCAAAGGACTCATCAGTACTTTGTATATTTCATCCAACTTCAACTAGCAGATGTGTTCACAAAAAGTCTCTTTCAAAGGCCTATATTCAATGCTTTTACATTGAAGATGGACCTGGCTGATGTTAACAGCTCCAACTTAAGGGGTGGACACACACGTATTATATATATTTTGTAGGCACATGATTAGCTTCTAGACTGTTTGTTATGATAAATGCCATGTGTTAGTATAGATAAACTCATTATGTTAGTTGTAAACATATATATATATATATATATGCATGTTTGATTACTCTTTTATATATCCAGCTCCCTGTAACAGTTTCAACTCATAGTGAATAATTCACCAAAATCCTTCATCTTTCTCTTCGTTCGTTTATCTCTGTTCAAAATGCATGTGGTATGTGGAGACAATAGGCTGTTTTATTTTACAGGGATAAACTATCAATAGCTAATAACTTGTGCATCTCAATTAATGGAGTGTATATTACTTGAACTTATTAGAAATATTATACTCCCTCCTACAAAATTACGTTACATAACGTAAAAGAAGGTTGACAGACTTGAAGTTTGTTGGTTATTAACTGTGGGCTTCGTACGAACTGGTGTGCAACCCCTATATACTTGAAAATATCCAAAGGAGATATTTTTGATATTGTCCAGATACTTCTTTTTTTTTTTATGCATTATGGCTATTTTATATCTTAATTATTAATAGAATTTCTAACAGTGCAGCACTAATAAATTATATATAAATCTTAAACAAAGAAGAAATTATACATTAATAGAGATAACTTTTTTGATAATCCTTACTATAAAAATGCAAATCGATAAATTGAACTATCGCTATTAAACCTATCATTCATAGTAGCCAATTAGCCATTATAATGTTTTTAACCACAGTGGACAAAAAACGCGAGCAGACGCAATTGATGGTAATAATAAGACAAAGAAACCTTGAAATGTTAGCAAAGAAATTAGAAATGATGATATTTTAATTAATTAATTTTACTTTTTAGAGTCTTCCTTCCTTCTTTTTCAAATTTCCTCTGCCTTTTTACTGTTACAGACTCGTGCTTTTTCCTAATTTCTTCCTTCCACTATAGTTAAAATTGTCTTGGCATATCTAAAAGACGATTTCCACCTTCAATTCAAAGATAATTAAATGGAAAGTGAAACCAAATTAAGAAAGCTCTGGCGTTTTAAGACTTTTAAAATGTAATTTATTAAACTCCTAATGCATGTGTTATGTCGGTTAAAGTCGAGGCCTATTATGATCCCTGTAATTATGGGCAATAAAAAGGAAAATATTTATTTCCCAGAAAAAGAGAAGAGAGAGAGTATGTATCTAAAGTATATAAAGCTTTTAGCTTTTTTTCTGTTTGTGTAACGTGTAGTATAATAACCAGTCCTTTTTCCAGCCAACATCCAGCTTGCCGTTTTCTTCTATTCTCCAATGCTCTCCTTCTCTCCATGTAGCTTTAGCTCTCTCATCCTTCACTACCCCTTCTCCTCTCTCCATTATTTATCATTTTCCTTTCTCCTCTATTTTCTTTGATATAATTAACTACACGCTTTCCCAGTTCAAGCGAATCTTAAAAATCCTTTCTTTCTTTCATAAACACACTAACCCAGATCGAATTGAGGCATAAAGATTCTGACTTTGAAGTTTTTTGATCATGGGTTCTCGAGTTCCTCTTTGTTTGAGTAGTGAGGTAATGTAAATTTTGTACTTTTTTTACTTTTCTTTTCTGGGAAGTTCGAAATATTTCAGTACAGCTAAAAAGGGAATTGTTAAGCGAAGAGAGTTTTTTTATTATTATTTTTTTGGGTAAAAATGAGGGATTTCCCTTCTTGTTTTGGTGAGAGTGGAGTTCAAGTAGCTGATTCATCATCTTCAAGCACTGCTAAGGCTGCTCAGAATTTAGTTATTTGTGTCTATCAATGTAAATTACGTGGTCGTTCTTGCTTAATTACTGTTACCTGGACTAAGAATCTCATGGGCCAAGGTCTTAGCGTTGCAATTGATGATTCAACCAATCAGTGTCTGTGTAAAGTTGATATAAAACCTTGGTTGTTTTCTAAAAGAAAAGGGTGCAAAAGTTTAGATGTAGATTCTTCTAAAATTGATATATATTGGGACTTATCAAATGCCAAATTTGGTTCTGGGCCAGAGCCTCTGGAAGGATTTTATCTGGCTGTTGTGTTTAACCAAGAAATGGTGTTACTACTTGGGGATATGAAGAAAGAAGCATACAAAAAAATTGAGGATGTCCCAATTCATAGAAATTCTCTTTTTATTGCTAAGAGAGAGCACATTTTTGGGAAGAAATTCTATGGTACAAAAGCTCAGTTCACTGATAAGGGGCAGATGCATGATATCACAATTGAGTGCGACACTGTTGATCTGAAGGACCCTTGCCTTGTCATCCGCATAGATAGTAAGGCAGTAATGCAGGTCAAGAGACTGAAATGGAAGTTTAGAGGCAATCATACAATATTGGTGGATGGGCTTCCGGTTGAAGTGTTTTGGGATGTCCATAGTTGGTTATTTGGTAATGCCATGGGCAATGCAGTTTTCATGTTCCAAACTTGCCTCTCTGCGGAGAAATTATGGAATAGCCAATCGGCCTTTGACCCCTCTGTGTTGAATTGGTCTTCCTCTCAGCGGTTTAGAGATTACCAATTACATGGCCTCGGTTTCTCACTTATATTGTATGCTTGGAAGAATGAATAAAACTGTATTTTTCAGTTGTTGAGGTTTAGCAAATACTTCCTGCAATGTTTTCCAAAGATGATGTGATAGAGATACGGAAAATGAAATTATAAATTTATTCTTTTGGTTTCTTTGTCATGTTTCAAGTACTTCATTGTTGCACTAACACATTGCTTTCAGCTCTTTAGCCAAATAATCATGATTTGAATTTCAATAGCAAAACTGCACTTTGTATGCTTCTCATCTGACACTTTTGTGGAGAATTACAGTAAGATTTTATCTTCAACACTCTCATGATCTTTGTTTGTGGGATATCAAAACAAATAACAATCTCCAATTCCTTGTTTCAGGTGTCTAAAGATTTACTTGGAATGTAGGGATTTCTGGTTACTGTATTTGTTTGTTATTGTTGCATGTGTGTGCTTATGGTTTATCCTAACATTATGGCTGATTTTGAATTAACAGTGGCAAGCCAATTTTTTGTGTTTGGGAAAAAGAGAAGGTGGAAGTTCTTTTATTTTTAACATTGGCTTTGATAATCACCCCTCTGATCTTAATGTGTGCAAGATTACTGACACCAGCTTCTTGCTATTATAATCTTAATGCAAGATTAAGTAACAAAAGTTGGTGGTATTCTTGACATGGTAATTGATTTTGGAAGATAGATTTTCAGGTATATATGCAGCTAATGATGATAATATGAATGGAGAAGATGTGTTCTGTTTAGAGCATCTACGACTAGATACATACACTAGTTAAAAAGTTCAATGCCTTGCCTTGAGGGTAGATTTGATTCCTTGGAATAAGTGGGCAAAGGTTAATTGATTGTTCACCTCCTTGCAGGACTGGGGAGAGAAACTGAAACTGTCTAATTGATTGTGGTGGTATTCTCAAATAAACTTGTATTAGTATATGAAAATGCTCAGAAGTTCTTATGATTTTAGAGAAGATATTTGAGCCTCAATAGAGAACACTTTCTTCTTTGTCATAAATGAATATGGACATAACTCTTCTAACTTTTTATGCATCGCACAACTAGGTAAGACTGATAATTAATGTCCTGTTGTGTAGCAACTTAAGATATAATTGACCTAAAGCACAGCCCTACGCAGAGATGTTTGATTTACTATAGCATATAACTCTTCTGTGCTAAATGTTCACTGTTTCCAACTTCAAAATCGAGTCCTTTGGTCCAAAATCTTTGGAGACTTCAACCAGCTAAGGAAAAACAAATTCAATGATCAGAGCCACGAGCTGAAGAGAAATGCTCAAGCATTTGAAACGGGTACGTTATCTTACTGAGCATTTTAACTAATGTCTACCGTCACCTAATCTCTTGGAAGGAAATACTTATGAGAGAGAGTGCAGATAATATTATGCTGTGAGCATTATATCTAAGTCAAAACCCTTTGTTCAATCACCATTGGCAGTTGATGCTGAAACCTTTAAATTTAGCAGAGTATCAGTATTACACAGACACTGTATCCTATAATGAATCCAAGAAAGTCTTTTGTAAATGGTGGAAAAAAAAAAGGAATATTTTACCGTTCTGTTCTTATGTTTGCATGTAATCAATAAATAATGGTCCTTGCAGTGGCGACGCCACGTTGAGTGGAAGGGGGGCAATTGCCCCCCTTAATTTTTGATATATATATATATATATACACCCCTTTAAAATTTTATTTTTATCCTTTTATCTTTAATTTATTTTTTAATTTTTTGATCAATAAAAAATAAAAGTATAAAACTCTATTTTTATTTCTTAATTTTTTTTTTCAAAAATCAGCTAAATTTGAGAAAAAATAAAAATTACAATAAAAAATTATATTTAGTTAAATGTTAATAATTTAATTTTATAATTTTTTTTTTACTTTTATATCTCTCAAATATTAGCAATATTTTATCTTTGAATATTTTTATTAATTTTTGTGGAGTTTATTTTCAATTTTAGTTCTTTTAAAAGCATGAAAAATTAAATTTAATAGTAATTTGTAAAATTTAGGTCCATTTTAAATACACATGAACAAATTAAATCGAATAAATTAAATATTCATTTGTAATATTTGAAAATGGTGGGATCTTCTTTGCATATAACAAAGGCAACTTACTCTGTGTTACTTAATTTTTATACTATTAGTGTTTTTTATTATTCTGCTCATAATTCTTGAAAATCAATCGGAAACATATATCATCGATATGAGATTTAATAGTAAGTTTTCAAATATTATAGGAATTAGTGATCTTGCTGAAAAAATGATACAAATAAAAAAGACTATTTTATATCATTTGATTTATAAACTAATCGTTTTATCATTTGTTTTATTCGTTGCAGTTATAACAATTGAAAGAATATTTTTTGCTATGAAATATGTAAAAAATTGATTACGTAACAAATTAAGGAATACATGAATGTTTGATTGTTTGATCACTTATATTGAAAAAAATGAATTTAATACTATTGATAATAAAATTATTATTTTTTGTTATTAAGACATATAAATTCGTAGAGTATAATTATAATTTTTTTTAAATATATTAATGAATATTTTTTTATTTAATAATTTATTTATAATATTTATGTTATATTTTTTTTAAATATGATTTAAATTTTTGCCCTCTTTATTCGTAAAATCTGATTTCGCCACTCGCTCCTTGAACTTACGTAATAACATATCTCCATAGAACGTTGTCATCTGTATATTGACATCCTCTCCAGCATCAGTTTCCTGCACGGCGAACCCCAAGCCATGTAATCGGTACAGACAATGCTTTGGCAGAAAAAATGCAGCAATCCTTAATTCCATTTGCATCTGCGGAGAAGTTCGTTTTGGAGCGGAAAAAACTCACAATTTTCAGAACTTTTAACCAGCGTTCTATATTCGGAAATATATATATATATATATATATATTCAAAGGATAATCTAGATAATTTATTTGAACAAAAAAATCTCCAATAAATTATAGTTATTCCAACTAACAGAAATAGTTATAATCTCGAATTAAATTTTAGCGTGCTGAAAACGACGACGGATAGCTTTTCTAAAATGAGACAAGCGGTGTTCGAAGGCAGAAATAGTTGTAATCTCCCCAACTCATTTCTTACTCTTCCACAAAGACGGGAATGGGAACTTTATCTATGATGCTTCCTCTCTCACCCTCTTGTACAATGACACCAAGTTGCTCCTTTTCAAGAACCCGACTCCCCAAAAGCTCTCCGTGGTCCAATATATCCTCAAACATTCTCAAATCCGCCAGAACTGGGGGCAAATCTGTAGTTTTTGGAGCGAATTCGGGTGACCCAAATGAGTCTCGGTTCTTGGATGAAAATGGTGTAGTTGATGATATGGATGGCTATCTCAACTATCTATCCCTTGAATATGATTCTGTTTGGGATACCAAACCATCATGGTATGCCCTAACTCTTTTTCAATTTAAATATGTACGTAGACCCCCAAAAATCCAACATTTACTTGTATGGAACTTGAATTTGGGTTCAGACTTGCCTTATTTTATTTCATATATACCTTAACTAATATACGCTGTTGTTGAAATTCTGTGTAATAATTATAGGTAGCTCTTAGAGCAGGGATAAAAAGCAGGTTTTGGATTCCAACATGGTCTTGAATTTCATCAGGTTTTCTTGTGGGATTTTAGCTGTGAAATTATTAATGAGAAATAGAAATTAGGTTAATCTTAAAGGGGGAGCCAATGGATCGCCCCCTAGTAGTTGGAGTAACAATACACGAGATAAGCTCCCAAGGCATTGAGTGTTTTTGGGATTCCGTTTTTCCTTAAATTCTCTTTACATGACTTATAGGCAACCGAATCTATTGATTTCATCGGTGTATCTGGCGCCATCATTATGTCTTCTTCCTGGGTTTTACATTCATGAAGTAGATTTGTTTGGTTTGGTTTTGTTTGATTTATAAATGTGCAGAGGACATTTAAAGCACTTTCAGAATGGAATCTTTATTCTGAGTTGTTAAAGTTCCTTTCTTCTGGTCTGTCTTCCCAGCAAATCTTGTAAATTCTATCACATTGTGCATCTATATGTCATTGTGTCAAGAATGTCCATCAAGCCTGCTTTGATATATTTAATTTGACAATTTTTTGCTAGATTATACAAGGATCAACTGCATTAAATTGCTTCTGAGCATTTTCGTGTGTGTGTGTGCGTGTATGAATTAGGGGAAGTTGTTGCTTATTATCTCTTTATATCTAAAGTGCATTCTTTTATTACTGTTCATCGTAAATTCTGCCTAATCCTTTTAACTCCAGTTGAGTACGTTGCTTTTGCATATTGTTTAGCTAGGAATTTCATTCCTTTTCATCTGTTTCTCAATAGGTGCCAACCATGGACAATAACACTGACTGGAGTATTAGCTATCGCCTTTAGTTGGTTGATTTGGCACTCAGTTATAGTTACAACCATTGTACTCTTTGTCATTTGTTTCTGGTGGTACATTTTCCTGTATTCTTATCCCAAGGTATGACATCTCCTCCCGATTAAATTTTTGCTTGTTAGCTTCTTTCCTTTTTTTATGGTATTTGAGGTCTGACAGTTTCAAGCATGATGACTATTGTGTTATCTTTATTTTCAAGTGGTTTTTGCTGCTTGCACTTTCAGAATGTTCCAGTATTAAGACAAACATAGTGTATTTTTGGAAGTTACATTTCTTTTAGGTTTGTAAACTATTGAAATGCTTCCTGGTCTTAATATTCTGTTTCTACTTAGGAGTTCAGAAAAAGTGAAACAGCAAGGAGATTATGTTAATAGAGCATAGTTCCAAATTGCTGCTTTCTAATTTTCTTTAGGATATATGAGCATAAGAGCCTAGAGGGCTTCAAATTGAATTACAGGACCTGACATGTGGTATGAAGTTGCAGAATGCAAGATAATAAAAGTTGAATTTGACAAGATTTTATGGCATTAGTTGGTGCTTAATTAGTGATTTAGAGGTTCATTACTCGCCGGACATGTATGCAAAAGTTGTCTCAATGGGTATCAGTCCCCTAAGTGAATTTCTCATATGTCCATGAATGCCCATGGTAGCATCCTAAACGATCCAGAAATTGGAGAATTTCTTTTAGAAAGAGGCACGTGTGTGCAAAGCTTTTCTGTTGTACTTGCTTAGAAGAGAGAAGATTCTCCCCCACCAAGTTGGTTCACTTTACAGTTTCAACTTAAATCTCTCGAGCATATATGCTTGTCTTGATATTCGATTTGATGCGAGAAAGAAAAATGTGCTTTTGTATTTCTGAAAGTGAATAATATTTATTCTATTTGCTTTCGAATTTTACGTGCTTTCTCACTGTAAATTTGAAGGTGTATGATGTATTGGATGACTAGATGTATAAAATCAACAGAAGGTATAGCATCTGTGGATGACCCTTTTTCTTCTTTGACAGGCATACACAGATATGATTGCAGAACGAAGAAAAAGGGTGACCAGTGGGGTTGAAGATGCATGTGGTACCTCGAGAAGAAGTGAAACTTGAACTTGTCAATCCTCCCCCTAAGTTTGCAAATTGAGACTTGATTGTATACGAATTGCAATCGGATTAATATCACAAGCTTCATTTTGCTAGATCATTGGATTCCTTCCAAGAAATAGTTTTTTCTAGCACGGTACAGCTTCACAATAAGAACTATAATGCTATAATTTAAAAAAAAAAAAAACTGCAATCATAAAATTATCAAAAACATTTTAACTCATGTTGGAAATTTTACGGTTTGGTCAAAATTATTTTCGTGGCATTGGTAAATATTTTTAAATAATTTATAAATTATCAATTCAGATTGAAATGGCTTATAATCCACATCATAATCACCATACTTTTATTCAATTAACCAGGGAATAATTATACACGACCCCCCTGAAGTATGAACAGGTGGATGTCAGGGTTCGTTGATCCGCAGCCGAATTTATAAAACCGACCCGCACTTTCACTTTATCCCGATTCGTGTATTAGCATTTCGCAATTTTTACATTCCGTGAATTTCATCGGCTTAGCTCATCAGCGACAAGAGAGAAACCCCAGAATTGATGGATCTCCTCAAGCAAGAGCTCCTGAAGAAACGTCAATCCCTAGCTCAAGACACCGGCGGAAAACGAGTCTTCAAGCGATCCGAAATCCAGCAGAAAGAAATACAAAAGCTCCGCGATCAAGAAAAGCGCGAACTTGAAGCCAAAGCCCAACGTCAAACCGCCGCCGGCGCCACATCAACAACCTCCACTAACTCCCCCTCCGTCACTACGAACGCTGCAGCAACCGCTGCCACCTCCACTTCCACCGCTACCACATCCAAATCCCTAACAGATGAGCTAAACATCGACAACCTAGTCCTCCCGAGACAGGAGGTAATTCGGCGCCTACGGTTCCTAAAACAGCCAATCACTCTCTTCGGTGAAGACGACGATGCTCGGCTCGACCGATTGAAGTACGTATTGAAAGCGGGAATCTTCGAGGTTGATAGTGACATGACTGAAGGGCAGACCAATGACTTTCTGCGGGACATTGCCGAGCTTAGGAAGCGGCAGAAGACTGGAATTCTCAGCGAGAGAAAAAGAAAGGATAGGGAGGAAGGAGGAGGAGAGGACAGCGAGGTAGGGGAAAGAGAAGGGGAACTTAGCGGCGATGGAGGTTCCAGTGGCGTCGATGCTGATAAGGATTTGAAGCGGATGAAGGCAAAATTTGAAGAGTTATGTGATGAGGATAAGATTTTGGTGTTCTTCAAAAAGCTGTTGAATGAGTGGAAGCAGGAGTTGGATGAGATGCCTGAAGCTGAGAAACGGACGGCAAAAGGGAAGTCTATGGTTGCTACATTCAAACAGTGTGCAAGATATTTGAATCCATTGTTCAAGTTTTGCAGGAAGAAGGTGAGTGATTTTGGCTTTGATTTATTGCTATATATGCTTTGAAATTTGTTGAGTATTTCAATCCAATTTTTATTTTTCAACTGAGATTGTCAATTAAATGCCAGTATGGAGCTTCCAGTTATGCAATTTTCGTGCTATTGCTTAATTTAACTTTAAGGTGTTGGATCGTAAAGTGTCTCCTGTTGGCTGTTGTTGAATCTACTATTGCGTAGTTCCTGTTTGGGCAAAGTAGTCATGGCGGTGAATTATTGCACTTATTCTGTTTAGCCATTATTATAGTGTTCGACTTAATTAAAAAAAAAATTTATTGCACTTATTCTGTTTAGCCATTATTATAGTGTTCGACTTAATTAAAAAAAAATTCATTATAATGTTCGTCTGACCTTTTACATTAAATCAGCACCTGTAACTAATATTGATTATCATTGAAATGTGTAGTGCCTTTATAAATCATTTTAGAAGGTTCTTTGGGATCATTTAATGTTTCAAGTGTTACATGGAAATTGGTAATAGATCTATAATTTCTCTTTGTTGACAAATTATGTTGAATAGCATTGACATATAAGTTTGTCCTTGTACCAGTAATAGGAGGCACAAAGTTTGCCAGTGTCAGTTTTGCTCCTCATTATCTTGGTCAATTGAGAAAAGTTCCAAGTCCGTAAATTTATAAGGGCATTGGAAATCGAGGTGCTATAAGCGAATAAAACCTTGGTGTGCGGCATGTTGGCACGACTTTTTCAGAATAGCTTAGGAGGTGATCAAAGGAATTTGTAGTCCTAATCTGGATAATCTAGCTAGTCCAAATTTGTACTCCTAAAAACAAAAGAAGAAACACTTTAGTTTTTCTCTTTCCTTCATGAAGAAAAAAAAATATCATAAATTATGCTCAAGTGGGTGGCAACCCATGAAAATAGGAGTTATTTACATTACTAGGATTCTTTAAAATCAAGAATGTTCTATTAATTCACAGAATTTAGTATAGAGCAGGTGCCATCTATCTCTGAGAATAGCAACTGAAGACATATTTGGATTCCTTGATGTGTGGATGACCTGAATGTATATTTTTGGGTTTCCAATATATCAATGGTTGTAAGCCTATACTTACCAAAAGACCTCTAGCTTTGCAGTTGTTAGATGTGGTTTCCAGGTGTATTGAGAGGGAACTTTGAAGCTGCAAGAATAAGTGTCATTAAGCATTGAAGATGTCCTCTATACTAAACCTGTTAGGGTTGACACGGCTGCATGTATGTTTTCTTTTTTCTTCTTTTAGCCATTGTATTGCATCTTCCTTGCTTTAATTTACAAGGTAAGGCAATTCCTTTGAACTGAGGTCTCATGGATCCACTACTAAAACTGTCCAAGTAAACACATTTTTAAGCCGTATCCCTGACCTAATTTGGGACAAGCAAATGGCAAGTGCATGCACACTCTTACATGCGGACAAAAGCTAAGTGGTAGCAAAAGAGTTTATATTGTGCTTAAGTGGTATTAAAAGAGTTTCTATTTTCTTTCTTTCTTCAGATATCTGCATATATGCTGTAGGGACATGCTTGTGAAATGTCATACATTTATATCTCATCTTTTTCTATATTCTGTAGGTACTTCCTGATGATATTCGTCAAGCCTTGATGCTATTTGTTGAATGCTGCATGAAGCGAGACTACCTTGCTGCCATGGATCATTATATTAAGCTGGCAATAGGCAATGCACCATGGCCAATTGGTGTCACTATGGTTGGTATACATGAACGTTCAGCACGTGAGAAGATTTACACTAACAGTGTGGCTCACATTATGAATGACGAGACCACCCGTAAATACTTACAGTCAGTCAAGAGATTGATGACCTTTTGCCAACGGCGGTACCCAACCATGCCATCTAAAGCAGTAGAGTTTAATAGCTTGGCAAATGGCAGCGATTTACATTCTTTACTGGCAGAAGAGGGGATTTCTGGTGGTAATCAGCCTTCAGAGGGAAGGCTTCTGCTAATGGCTGCCCCAGAAGATGATTAGGTATCAAGTGTATAGTAATTGTTATATCTTTTATCTTTGTTTAATTGTCATTAACTGTTTAATGTTTTTGCATGCACTGATAAATGTAGTGCTGTTGGACCCTTGTGTCATTCCGTTCTTTTCTATCCATTTATAATTATTGGCAGATGGCGAAGGTTTTAAACGGATTGAATATTGAGGATTACAGATTTCCTTGTGCAGCAAACGCAGATAAGCAACTTCCGCATTTTAACGTGTAATCTAACACTCTAATTCTTTCACTACCGAGTGAAAACAAACTTGAAAATGGATTATGGATTGTTTTCATGTAACCTGAATTTTGGGATTCCTTTTACATGCGTCATGCAAATATTGAGGCTGGCTTATTTATTGCCCTGGGTTTTTGTGAGTTTGAATATGGGCATAACAGATACTCTGTTTTAAAGGAAGGAGACCGCAAATTTTCAATTTTGTCACCCTTTTCTTGTTATTTCTTTCTTCAATTTTGTCAACTTTTCTTTTCTTGTTATTTCTTTCTTTCTCTACGAATCAAATCATTCTCTCTTCCTCTCTCTCTCTCTCCATCAAAAAGTCTGTTTCGAGCATGGGAGGGCCGAGTGGCTTCATTAACCACACTCATCTGGTTAGGGCTCTATAAAAGAATTAGCGGGATTCATGCGAGATCCCTAGATGGTATTACTGCTCAATTACTATTTAATAGCCTTAGCAATCAGTAAGTTGATTTTAATTTTTCCAAAAGGTACATTTAACAGAAAAAAAAAAAAAAGAAGAAGAAGAAGAAGAGGAGGGAAACAAACATCTGTTTAAAGCTTTTACTAGTTTATTTGTGCTCAGGAAACAATGGCAAGAACCGTCGAGTGTTTTTTTTTTTTTTGTGATCATTTTTAGTTTTCTAATTAAATGTGTAATTTGGGACGCGCTGTAGAAGCCACCCAAGCATTCATAAATCGAAGTGATAAGATATTACGAAAAAAAAAAAAAAAAGAAACTGAGAGAATGAAGGCAGTTGGCCTTCGGTGGTGGGACCAAAGTATCAAGATCGGAAATTCTATTGGTGCAAACTATATCAACTTATCCAAAGATCCACCGCTCATTACCCCCTATCTTCCTTTGTTCCCTTAGCCAGTACTCATAAAACATATGATCACCCATAATACTTCCTCCCTCCGAAGTGCACAATAATCATGGCAACCAAAGCAGGTCTCTTCACCTCCACAATCACAGCCCCCAAAACCAGCAAGCTACTTCCATGGAAACCAACCTCTTCATTCTCCTTCATCAATCCCAAGCCTCTCACCCTCTGCACCCCTCAAAGATCTCTCAAAGTTTCAGCGGCCGCAGAAGAGAAAACCCAAACTCCAACAAAGGAGGGAGCCCCAGTTGGATTCACCCCACCTGAATTAGACCCCAACACTCCCTCACCCATCTTCGGGGGAAGCACAGGAGGACTATTGCGCAAAGCTCAAGTCGAAGAATTCTATGTTATTACATGGGATTCACCAAAAGAACAAATCTTTGAGATGCCAACTGGAGGAGCAGCTATAATGAGGGAAGGCCCTAACTTGCTCAAGTTGGCCAGAAAGGAGCAGTGTTTGGCTTTGGGAACTAGGTTGAGATCCAAATATAAGATCAAGTACCAGTTCTATAGGGTCTTCCCTAATGGAGAAGTTCAGTATCTTCACCCTAAAGATGGAGTTTACCCTGAGAAAGTGAACCCTGGCAGGCGAGGTGTAGGCTTGAACTTTAGATCAATTGGAAAGAATGTTAGTCCTATTGAGGTTAAGTTCACTGGAAAGCAAGTCTATGATATATGAGAACTTAACTTTTTAGATTGATTTTGTTAACCACTGTTGTTGAATCAATCTGCTTTTAATGTTTATATAATTTTCTTTTTGTTATCCCACAAAACTGTATGCTGATGACTATCTTTTTATTGTACTCAATCATCAATATTATTCATCAAAATAATTTTTGCCTGCTACATAAACAATTTATTCCTATATTGTAATCATAATTGTGAAAGATATGACTTTCGTGCTGGAGTATTGCGAACCATAATTCTATCTTCCTTTTTCGACAATGCATTTGCAACCAAATGCAATTATCAGTAATAATAATATTATAGCAGCGCATGAAGCTATTGATTTTCTGAAGAACAAAAAAAAGGTCCCCATGGGTTGCTGCTCTTAATTAAGTTGGATTTGCAGAAAGTTTATGATAGACTGGAGTGGAATTACTTGGAGGACGTGTTGATGAAGATGGGTCTTAATTAGAAATGGACGTCGCTTATTATGATGACTGTTAAATGAGTTAGGTATTTTATCTCAGGCAACGGTTCTTTACTGGGTCCCATTATTCCTCAATGGGTATTCGGCAAAGGGAGCCACTCTCTCCTTACTTGTTCATAACCGCTGAAGGTTAAGGTCAGGCTATCTACATGGTTGCTTTGTTGCTAGGATTGGTCCGCAAGTGTTTCGCTTGCTTTTTCCGGATAATAGCTATTTGTTCTTTCGCGCTTGAGGAAGCTGCGGTGATTAGAGGTACTCTTGCTCTTTATCGTTCTATTTTGGGGCAATCTATTAATTATGCCAAATCCACTATCAGTTTTAGTGCAGATACCAATCTTGAGTTTAAAGTTGTTAATTTGTTTCCTTTTGCATATCAATATTTCGTCGAGCAAAGATTTCTATCTAGATCTTCCTTCCATGATTGGTCGCAATAAGAAGTAAGCTTTTTCCTTATGTCGTGGACAAGTTCTCAAAGTGGTTTCGAGGGTGGGATCAACTTGTAAATTGCAATTCGTGCTCTAGCATTAAAAAAAAAGTTCATCCATCCAATCAGTTTGTCATATTTTTCATGAATTGGATTGCAAAAAATAACGCATTATTATTAAATTAAATGGTTTAATATTCAAGTAAGCATTAATGAATGGCACTTAAAATTTTGTTTTGGCGTTGAGATTATGATGCACTGGTATGGTTTCGGACTATGCTAAATCATTTTATCTTTGAAAATATTACTTTGTGAGTACTGTTGATCAAAATTTAATCATGTCATCAGTTGTACCGCTTTGGAAAAACACACATCCACCAACTTTGCACTCTCCAAACCACAAAGATATTGGAGTATTTCCAACTAGTTGGAAAATCAAAATAATGCCATTAAATTTAAGTTTCAATAATTAAGTGTTGCTTTTCCAAATGTTGTATTAACTGGTAAAATGTAATAATTAAAATTATATTAATTTATTAAAATTAAAAAATTCTCTATATATTCAACCGTGGTACTCTTTAGCAGTATATAATTTATTAATTTTTTAAACTAAAAATCGAGTTAACGGTTAATTATTCATTGATAATATATAGTAATCAGTAATTTGATCAACTTAAAAACCGAATTAGCGAGCGAATTGACACTTCTAAAAAGAGGTATGCTAGTACCACCAGTGGTTGTACGTAAGCAGGGCGCCTCGACCAACAATCCGAGCGCCATGTGTAAACGCACGTGTCACAGAATCCTTCATCCGTACACCATCTCTTCCAAGACCTCCATGTCTTCTCCTCCCTTGTTTCTCATATCCATCCCTTATGGATACCCTCCTCCACAACCCAACCTCCATGGCCAAGCGCCCATGTCCCTTTGCCTCCGCTTCCTCAACCACCACCACCAAGGCCGCCGCATCCCCGGTCTCGACTAGGCTCCCGAGTATGAGCCATCCAGTGGACAACCTTCTCCAAACATTTTTAGGCCTCGCGGACTCCAATTCTCTCTCCATAGATCTCTCCTTCGAGCGCCTCGTCGAATCCTCGCCTTGTGATGCTGATCAGTCTATCCTCATCGATCGCGCTCTCAAATTAGGAGCTCTGCTCCTCGAAGCAGGTAATCGCTCTGCTAGGAAACGCTCTTCCAAGCACAATTCCCTCACCTGGGCTCTACCTCCCGATCTCACTATCAAGGTCCGGTTCATTTATTGCCTTCGATAAATTATTTGTTTGATACTGTGAACACATTGATTTTTTTTTTCCTTTTTTTGGTTCCAAAGTGGGCTTTTTGTAATTTAATGTGAATTTGACGATATGTGTTTTGCTATGTTGGTTGATTGTTGTAAATGTTCGAGGTTTGAATGTTAGATTTTATAATTTCCTGCGACATATAATTTAATCGGTGAATAATGTGAATGTTCTTGGGAATTGGAGGCAGGATTTCGCAAGTTTTTTTCTTATTTATGTTTTTTTTAAAGATGCGGTATTGAATAAAAGTACTGATGGTATAGAGGGAGCCGATTCAATTACAATTTGACAGCTAATTATTAGAAGCGTTTCTACCTTTCTCAGCGTGAGGAGCAGGAATTGGACTGCCGAGTCTGAAAAAGTTTTTGCGCGATCATGATGTAGTAAATGTTTCTATAAGTCATGCTTTGTGTTATGTCAGTACTGATAATAAATAAGCCCTAAATTCTTGGTTGCCTATTGAGGAAATATGTAATTTAATTATTTAAAAACTTAGCATTTATTGAGCCTAGAGGAGATTGATCACTGGAATATACTTTTCTGAAAAAATCTTAAACAGCTGCTAGGATATGAATCTATTGTATTCTATGCAATTAAGGTTGTTTCGTTATATTGCATACTCATTAAGAAGTTTTTCCTCCTCAGTTGTCCATTGATTCATTTGTGTATTTATAGGTTTTTTCTATGCTTGATACACAAAGCTTATGCTATGCTGCTGCAACATGTTCAATGTTCTACAAATGTGCCATGGATCCTTTGTGCTATGCCAATATTGACTTGACAACAGTTGTCCCTAAAGTCAATAATGCGGTTGTATCCACAATGATCCAACGTGCGGGAAAATGCCTTCAGTAAGAATTTCTTACTTAAGAATCATATTTTTTGGCAGTTCTCAACTAACTATTGTTTCCTCTCTCTCTCCCTCTCACTCTCTCCGTTTTTTTTTTTTGGGTGGGTGGGAGGTCCTTTGATTTCACCTTTTACAGGTCTTGAGGTCTTTCACTTTTGGGGTTAAAGGAGAAAAATGTTGCACTTGAAAGTAACCAAATTATATTTTGAAGTATTCAGTTGTCAAGAAACTCATTTAGCTAAAACCTGAAGATATTGACTGTGAATCATCTTCCAATTTCTTATTACCAAATTAGTATGTTTCATGATATCAAATTGCATTTTGAACAAATAATATGATGTCATGGTATCTTTCACTTGTGAATGAGAAGGATTTTGTTACTTTGATACTTTACCCGTAAAAGGGTGAACTTTACTGTACTGATTGTTTATGCATAATAATCATCCAATATGGTTAGTTTTACTTTTCATAGTTTTCCAATGATTTTGTAACCTGACTCTCTGTTTCAGTTCCTAATTTCTGTTTCTGTTCTCTTTGATGTTTACTCAGATCCCTTAAGCTTGGTATAGTTCCAGGTCCAACCTCATCTCCTTGTCAGCCGCTAGTTTACAGCATTAGGAATTCTGTTGATGTATCTAACTTTTCGTGGAATGAGAAAAAGACCAGACAGGGGAAGGAACCATTCATTCTTACTAGATCCTGTTTAAACCCTTTAAGTGGAGATACCACTGCTGCAGGGTATGCCAAGAAACTGAATTTGATAACTGGTGATGTTGTGATGATTTTTTTTAATAATTGTTTTTTTTTTCTCTTGGTTCAAGGACTCTTTTGAGGAGGTTGCACCTTTACAATATTGAAAGAATTGATAACACGTCACTCTGTGTTGCATTGTCAGCCTGCCCATCTCTCCTTGATCTGGAAATTGTTGGCCTGTGAGTTACTCCAAGTCATTTCTCAATAGTGCTTTTAACAATCATTTAAATTCAATTATTGATGTATATGTTAGGATCTAATATAAAGAAGAGTACAACACTCTATGTAGCATATAGTCAGCTTGCCATAGCTCATTCGGTTTAAGTTCATAAGGACAGATGCTATTGCATTTCCTTTTGTTCTGTCTTATCCTTTTTCAGTTCCATATTGCTCTTTTTTTTTGCTCTAAAAGATATATCTGTTATTTCTTTTGGTAGCTGACTTTATTTATCTTTTCCCCATGGGGTGGTGGGGGAGCAGACATGTCGAGTTGAGGCAAACACTTGTGTCAGTGAGCACAAATTGTCCTCTGATAGAGCGTTTATTTTTTGAGTCATCAAAAACAGGTGCAGTCTCTTGTTGCATCAGGATTTTGTGTTTCCATTTTCTTAAACGTTTTGCTTACTGTGTATTTAATATCAGGAAGAGATGAGAGTTTGAAATCGCCAACCTGTGTGGATCTAGTAAATAATTGTCCAAATTTAACTTCATTGGCTCTCAGAGGCTTTAAGCTGCATGATTGTAAAGTTCGCATACTTATGAAGGTATATTGACTGGTTAAATGACTAAAATAATTATTTTTTTAGTGCAGCTTTTCATATGTTGTTTGGAGGAGTTATCCATGTAAATAAACATTGTTCTCATTCTCTCTACTTAGTTGCTTGAATTTGTTGTGCTCAATGTTTGAAATGCTGTTTCACTGAAACTTGTAATAAAATTGGAGAATATGGCTTGAAGGAATTTCTTTGCCGACTGCTACTTAAATTTTGAGCTTTCGGGTTTGGCTTTAGAAAATGGAATTGATGAGAAAGTTATAATATCATAGTTGTTCCCTCCAAGCTCAATGCTTTCATTCTTCATATCCTGTTAATTTCTTCATGAAAAGCAAATGTCCTGGCTTTGCAATTGTATTTTTCCTTTTTCAATGAGCAAAAAGCACCTATTTCTTGTCATTAAAAAATGTCACTGTGCTTTTGAGATGGTGGATTATGTTAATTGTGGAAGAATCATTTGGTTTGTTTGAAGTCCTTTTTGGGGATTAATCTGATATCTATTTTGGAAACGTGGTACTGCTGTGATTCAGCATTGTATCTCCAATTATTTCTTTGTTTCTCACTTCAAATTTTTTTGGTATTTGGTTATTAGCTTCTCCTAGACTCTATTTCAGTTGCAATTTGGTATTTGAACTTGCCTGTATTAATCTTTTCAGCTACTTGTGCAGGGGTTTCACAAACTAAAGTATGTTGATTTTTCAATGTCATATTCAATAACAGGGATTTTTTTGAGGTCAGTGCATATAGATTATTAGTAGCACTAATTCATTTGTTTGCTTTGTTTAATCATTTGCGTTTTCTTTTTATTTGCAGGAACCTTGGAGGTAGCACTGGTGGAAATCTTTTGGAGGTTTTAATTTTGCGAGACTGCATGCATATCAAAGAGGTGGGCTGGTTCTTCTCCTAGACTTGATTATGTCTCCAATATCATGCCCTTTTTCCTCATTTGAATCTAATTATTTGGTAATTGTTCCAATGCCATATTCAGGTGGAAGTTGCTCGGCTATTAACATCAGTACTTGCAGGAGACTTTAAGTCTCTTCGACACCTTGTGCGTACTTGAGAGTGTTAATATCCTTCTTCATATTATTTGATGTTAGATCTACATGTTGATTTCTAATTCCTGATTACTTTTATAGGATATATCTAACAGGGAGGGTTTAGCATCAGAAGGTGATTGGTACCGCAGATGCTACAGTTCGAGGTAATAGTTTGCCTCCTATACTGGTCATGTTCACACTATGCTTCAAATTTTTATGTCAGAGCTGGTTGATTTTGCAGTATCATACCTATAAAGCAGGTGGCAGAAGCAAGACCTGAGCTCTGTTTGCTAGCTGATTTTCCACCAGACGGAAGGTTAGTTCATTGTTGATGGCAAAGGAATTCATACTTCATTTTACAGATATTGTTAAAAAATAAGAGGAAACAAAAAGGGAGAGGTTTAGAATTAATTTTTCTATGGTTGTCTGGAATTCTGGATCTCGCAGCTTCATTGATATTGAACAAATGATGGATAGTGAGCTAAATAGTGAACTCAGCTTGCCGTCGCAACTGAGTAGTCAGAGCTCAGATGGTCCCTTGTTCATGAGTTCATCAGAAAGCAGCTATAATAGTGACCAGAGTAGTGGCAATGAGGAGAGTCGAGATTCTGGTTATGTTGTTTATGAGGAAAGTTCAGACGAGGTTGATTTTCTGGTTATGTAGAGAAGCTCTGGATGGAGCAAGGCCTGGAATCAGCTGCCAGTAATGAACTGGGTACCTTGCCTTCTTCCTCCCTTTTCGTCTCTCTCTCTCTCTTACACATACCCTTTTCTCTCTCTCTCTCTCTCTCTCGTTTAATAATTTTGACCTCATGTGAACTTGCATGAATAAGTACTTTTTTTCCTATTAAAAGCTTATCTGTTTTGTTAACTTTGTTTTAATGAGTTAACAAGAAAGACCAGGGAGATTCATAGGGTAGAAGCAAACTAAACCTGCTAAACTTGGATGTTTATTTTTAATTCATTCAAGTACACTAAACATGAATACTAGTTTCCTTAAATTAATGAATAAACATGGCACTTTCGGTTCCTTTCAATCTATGGAATGCAAGTCTTGACATGTTTGTGTGGCTAAATAAGATTTGTTCAGTGGAGCTATTTGCCATCATGGAAGGACTGTTAGAACTTTCCCTTTTGGGACTTTTGGGGATCCTGGAACTAATAATTTTTAGTCATATTGAAGCGTGGCTACATTTTTTACTAGTGACATGGGTTTTGCTTGCATCCTATGTTGTTTTAACTGTTATGGTACCCTGATTCTCAGGGAGGCAACTTTGATTTGAGAGTAAGCTGAAAATGAACCGTGGTTGATGCATCGACTTGTGGAAATTCATAATGTGCGTCCATCAGATCTACATCTTTCTATTAATGTTAATACCCGTGGATTACGGAAGATGCCGATATTCGCAGGACTAAGATAAGGGCCGTCGACTCAGTTTACCAAAGTTGACTGTAGAAGGCCTAGGGATATTTTTTCCCCTTCCCCTAAATTCTCATCATCTTAATTTCTCCATATAATTGTTGTGTGATTGAGGGTGCTTTTGGCTTTCTCCATTAACATACTTTGATCTTGCGAATATATTTCACTTGTAAATCATCCATCGGGATTCTGGTTTACAAAGCCTGAAATTGATAGAACGCAATGTTACCTATATTTTCCATCTTGATTATATATTATTTCTGCATGCTGCCTTCTGGTCTGTATTTTACTTTCTGTTTTTATAGTTCTTTTTTTTTTTTTCTTTGATGGAAATAAGTTTGCAGAGGAAATTGTGATAAATTACAGTGCAACTGTGCAAATTTATTTTTTCCTATTTGTTTTTCATTCTTTTAAGCCTTTTTTCCAATTTTCCTTACCATATCATTTTTTATTATTTCAGTTAATTAAGGAAGTTTTGGTATTTTACATGACACTAGCAAAGTTTAGATGTTGCAAGTACCAACACTGGAAACCTATTCCTGAGGTGGGAAGAAAAAAAAAATCGAATCGCATAATCGATTCAAAATTGAATCAATATTATACAATTTTTATTTTTTATATTTTAAATTTTTTTTTTACGGTTTAGGTATCAGTTAATCGGTTCATGTATAATATATATTATGTTTTTATTTTTATACTTTAAAATTTTTTTATTTTTTTAAATATACATAAAATAATATTTTAAACTATATTTAAAATATATATTTTTTTTATTTTTATACATTAATTTTTTATATTTTTTATAAAATTTATATAATACTTTAAACTAAATTTATATTATGTCATTTTTTTAATTATATAGTAATATTTATATATATAGTAACTGATTAATTTTTATATATACTATTTTTTTATCATATGTAATAGCATTTAATTATATTTTTTTATTTTAAAGTTTATGTTTTAATATTAAATATTATTCAAAATTTTATTTGACTTATAATTAAGCATAATAATTTTCAACCAATATTAAATCTATTTTATGATATAACTATCAATTTATTGAACATAAATTTTGGCTAATAAATTATGTTTGTTTTATAATTTTTATTTTAAATTACTTTGCATATTTAAAATTAAATTAAACTTTCTTTTATAATTTTATGTTAAAAATTTTAATGATTAATCAAAAAATATTAATTAACCAAACCGAAACAAATGAATTAGTTAACCAAATGTAATGAACTGATTAATGGTTAATAATTTTAAAAAATCGATATTAATAGATTGATTAATTTTTTTGCTAATAGATTGATTAATCGGTTCATGTTTAACCTTATAGAAACCTAATCCTGAGGTAGGGAGTTTAATGAGCAGTCCGAATTCTATTTTTATGTGAAAAATAGAAAAGCAGAAATTAAATAAAAAAATTAAAAGAAAAAACTAACCAATTCAATTGTGATGGCTGCAAATTCAAGTCGGAGTAGAGTATGAAAATGAAGTAATCGTTCTTTTAGAAATAATTGTATTTTTGATATTACAGAAGCCACAAAGGATTAAATTGCAGTAATTATATTTTTGAGAGTAATTTAGCGAATGCTTTTTTTTATTCATTATTTAACGGCCAATTGTGGATATTGGGCAATCAAACTGTTGAGAGGCCCATGAATAGAGCCCATAATAGAAGCCTTTGTCCTACTATTCTCCATCCAACAGAGAGATTGATCGGAGCGACCAACGAACGCTGCGAGACAAAGATGACAACCATACGCCGGTTTTGCTGTAACGATCTTCTCCGCTTCGCTTCTGTAAATCTCGACCATCTCACTGAAACTGTGAGTTTAATTTTCTGGGATCTATCTTTACTCATTATACTGCTGTTTACGAGATGACTTTTTAATTTGTTGTTTTAATTAATTATTTAGTTCAATATGTCATTCTATATGACCTATTTGGCGAGATGGCCTGATTATTTCCATGTCGCCGAAGCTCCGGGTAAACAAGTAATGGGCTACAGTAAGACTTTTCCCCCTATCTCTCCCTTTCAATTTCATCCTTTTCTTTTTTCTTGAATCTTTTTTTTTTTGCCGTGAAAAATGGCTACAGTAATGGGAAAAGTAGAAGGACAAGGGGAGTCCTGGCATGGACATGTGACAGCTGTCACAGTTGCTACCGATTACCGCAGGCAGCAGTTAGCCAAGAAGCTTATGAACCTCCTTGAAGATGTCAGTGACAAAATGTGAGACAGACTCTTGGCTGTTTCTTTAATTAATCATACCATTTTGAAGTAGAATTTTATCTCTTGGCTGTTTCTTTAATTAATCATACCATTTTGAAGTAGAATTTTATCTTTAGGTGTTGCGTTATCATAAATGTAGTATTTTTATGCTATTCAATTTACAAGATTGTATGTGATCTTTTTTAATGGATTTGCATGTTCGCGACTTCGTAACCTAGAAGCTTAAATTGTGAACGTATCTTGGTTAAGGGGAGGGGGATGGGTTAGATACAATTCGAGAAGTTTGGCATTTTTCTATTTTTCTATTCCAGAAAAGTTTTAGAAAACTGTTCGAAGTCTGCTTTTAACGTAATATTCTTTTGTTTTCCTATATTAGTTACTTATGAAGGGTTTTTTTTTTTTTTTCCTTCTTTTCTGAAAGAAGTTTCTTATGAATGCCAGTAGCTGTCTTATGCAATCATTGGAATTGTGTATTTGTTTGAAGGGTTGCTATTTATTTGTCTTTGCTAACTTCCCTGTGCAAACTTTTAGTACTTTGCATTTTATATTGAATTCACATATTGGTAATGGTGTAGGCTGGAGCAAGCATTTGCCATATTTTCCCCTGTTTTTAAGGCCGGGCCATAGTTGGAGCTAAGATAGAGTGAGTTTTATTGCATGCCATGACTAGAATCATAAAGTTTAGGGCTTTCTAATTGGTATTGGCCTACCATTTAGTTTGGTGTCCCCATCATAATTAGTTTCATGCTCCTGCTGAAATTTCTCTGTGTCCCTAACTATAATTGAAATTTGATCCATGAGGCCATAATAAGACGTTGGCACAATAGGTTGGAAGTTTTGCTATTATTTGGCTAGTTACAATTAAATTATTAATTTGATTTCTTACTACACTTTTTAAGACTACATGATAAAGTGATAGGTGAATCACTTCTTCAAAAGGACTAAATTCCTTTTTGTGCTTCTCCGTAGTGCTCTACTTATATAGATGATTGATTGGCGATTTATTAGCCTGGTACCTAAGATACAATTAAAGATGAAACATAGAATGAATTACTAGATTTTGTTATCTAAGATGTAATTTTTGTGCTTTTTCCTAGTGCACTACTTACATTGATGATTGACTGGTGATTATTAGCCTGGTATTCTAAGCTACAATTAAAGATGAAATATACAATGAATTATTAGTATTTTCTTATCTAAGGTACAAGTTTGTGCTTTTCCTTAGTGGACTGCTTATATAGATGATTGACTGGTGATTTATTAGCCTGGTATCTAAGATACAATTAAAGATCAAACATATGATGAATTATTAGTATTTTGTTATCTAAAATACAAATACATTTTTTGTGCTTTTCATAAGTGCATTGCTTATATAGATGATTAATTGGTGATTATTAGCCTGGTATCTAAGATACTAAAGATGTAACATATAATGAATTATTATTATTTTCTTAATGAATTCTTTATGCAAAATTAAATATAAAATCGAGTTTTGAGTTATTTGTTTGCATCAAACTAACAAACTCAATCACGAGTATAACAGATTGAAAGTTGCACTTATTTTGAAATGAATTATCATTTGGTTGGCCAAGTAAAATTTGTTTTAAACTTTTACTGACCAAAGTTCCTGCCATGCATGACTGTTTATTTTGGAGCAACTAGCAGCATTATGTGTCCAACATGTAATTAGTTGCATGAGCATAGAGCTTTTTGTTTGACTTCTTCTCAACCTTTATAAGCGTGTGTTGCCTTAAGTCTTGACTAGCATTCATTCAAGAAGCTTTCTGATAGATTTTTCTTGTTTCAGTGATAAGGCTTACTTTGTGGATCTTTTTGTGAGAGCATCAAATACGCCAGCTATAAAGATGTATGAGAAGGTATTGGTTCTTTGATTTGTTTTACAACTTTGCCACGTGTTCTGCACAATCATATTTTTCTGAGGTGTAGCAATGCTGAATTTATTTCCAGCAGTATAACCATTTTTTCCCAGGTACACTACGTAAGCCAAAACTCTTAGTTTTGGTTAATATTTCAGTCTGAGGCTTGTTTTCTCCTTCAATATCTATATGTTATCTATGTTTCAGCAAGTTTGGATGAGCCCTCTTTTTAGATTTTAGGCAAATTTCAGAATTCACTAGCTGCTATTTTCTTCTGGCATTTTTTCTGTTCTCCTTTGCATTTGATTGAATAGGTTAAGAATAATGAAGTTGCAAATAAATGCAAGGAATTCAATGACATCTGTTGTCTGCCTGTTAATTCTTTCATCCATTTTTCGCAGCTTGGGTATGTAATCTACAGACGAGTACTACGTTATTACTCAGGAGAGGAAGATGGCTTAGGTGAGTTTCAACATATTGCTGAAACAGTCATGATTTTAGTCAAACTTTTATTGGCTCTGATTACATAATTCACTCTGCTATCTCTTCAGACATGAGGAAAGCTTTATCACGGGATGTCGAAAAGAAGTCTATTATTCCTCTGAGACGGCCAGTTACTCCTGATGAGTTGGAATACGATTAGTCTGGTTTCAATGAACAACCTGAATGAGATGACGGCGTTTAGGATTATTTGGTTGTAGGAAGCATCTTAGTTCAGTTGTTTTATAAAAAAAAAGAGTAAAAAAAACCTTAGCTCACTTGTTTTTTGTTTTTTTTTTTTTATATGCTTATTTCAGTTGTTAATCTTAATGTAAAACTAAAGGTCCTTATGCGGCTGAACTGTGATGATTTGTCCAGCATGACTATACAAGTAAAAGTGTGAGCGTTAGGGTTGTAAAAGCTAATGCAGATGTTGCATTGATATTGTTGTACTTGTCACCTGACTTGATTTGCTCATTTTTTTTGTCTGTTTGTTCTCAAAATTGTATATTTAGGCTTAAAGCTGCATCTTGCACTTGAATAGAGTTAATTCATGCTCTTTGCGTCAGCTTGCCGGTGCATAAATAAAGAATGAGAATTGTGGGCCGAGCGACAAGTGGATAGAGGGTTTTGTATGTATTCGGTCGTTTTCTTATTACTGTTATCATCATTATAACTTAGGAAGAAAGAATAAAGAATGAGAATTGTGGGCTGAGGGGCCACACTCGGATATACGTTGCGGTTTAGGCATGGTGAGTATAGTGGTGAACAAAATTTTACAGGGTAATCAGAATAATATAAGGGCGTTTCCTTATATTATCATCACATTGCTATAAGGCGTTATTTCCTACACGAAAGGTTCTGCTTGCTGTAAGTTATATCTGCTGTTCGAATTATCAGATGAAGTGCCGTAGTACGAATGTGCCTGTGATCTCCTCTAGTGACTCTATTTAGGCGAGTTAATCATCTAAAAACAACAAATTGAACTGTCCCATGGTTTTATCAAATATGTTAATTTCCAATGTCTAGACATACTGGTAGTCTGTTTCTTTGCATTTCCCAAGATTATGCATAGATATGAAAATTAAAGAAATGGCATTTAGTGAAATGGGGCCACTGGC
The DNA here is from genome assembly GCA_037975025.1 of Excoecaria agallocha. Taxonomy (NCBI): domain Eukaryota; kingdom Viridiplantae; phylum Streptophyta; class Magnoliopsida; order Malpighiales; family Euphorbiaceae; genus Excoecaria; species Excoecaria agallocha. The sequence continues at coordinate 934,574 of JBBPFJ010000024.1, read as the reverse complement.
ATGTTTTCCGGCATGCTGGCCTGTTGCAGAGCAACAAAACAAGCAAGGAAAGAAGGGGCTCAGTCGCGCACTTGCATTTGTTTCCACCAAATTCGGTTTCAATCCAAAATATACGCACTTATTTGCTTTTGCATTGCTCATCAATTTCATGTCCCCCTCTTTTACCCTTTTCTTTTTCTTTCTTTTTTCCGTTGAAGATGTGGTTGGCTATGGCCGCACAAAGCTCATGAGTGGTATAATCCCACCAAGTCATCATCTGTGTGTGTGCGCGTCTTATCAAGATCATATCTTGGATTTTGCACTAAAAGTTTAATGACTAATTGTAAGAGTTAGTTAGGGCTAAACAAATTGGCCATACACAAATTAGAGAGTTAAAACTCTGGGATTTAGCAAATCCGAGTCCAAGGTATTTCTTTAATTTTGGTGTTTTCGTAAAAGAAAATTGTGCTTTGCTTTTTTTTTTCCCTGTTAGTGTGAAGCATTGTATCAGCAGGAAACAATGAATTCCCAATAAAGCACTAATTCCCAATAAAGCACTAACTAAAAGCAACTTAATGCGTCCTTTAATCATGTTTATTCCAACAACTTTTCGCAAATCTTCATCTATATATTTGGATACTTTTAGAGCAACAATTATGAGTGTGTTTCCTGTGTAAATGGGTCCTGGAACTAGTTGCTTCTCAAACTTCCGGAAATTTTTTGGGTAATTTTCTTCCACGTTCTCGTATTGTTTTTGTCTGATTTTTCTTTGTTGATTTTCTTCATATCTCATTTGTCCCCTATTGATTTACACACTTTTCTTTTTCTTTTATCTTAAATTATAGCCCCTTTTTTTATACTACAATTAATTGCTGAATTATCAATTTTGTAATTTACTCTTATGCAATATTCATTGTTATCAATAAATATTATCTCATAATTCTCATATTTATATTTATTAAATATAAAATAAATCAGCAAAATTATAATTAAGTTGTATTGTTTCAAGAATATTAATTGCATTTTTTTAATTTTTGCAAAATAAAAAATATATTTATCTATATGGAATGGAGAGAATATGTATTTTTTTCTAAATGTGGGTTATCGGTGCATTTTTATAATAAAGATATAAGATTTTTTTTATCTAATTTATAAATCTAACTTAAATCGACTATCTGAAAGTGTATTTCTTTTATTCTTTTTATAATAAAGATATGATAATTTTTTTATCTGATCCATAAATTTGACTAGTATCCATCTGAAAGCGCATTATTTGTATTCCTTTTACAATAAAGACATGGAAATCTTTTTATTCGATCCATAAATTTAACTTAAATCCATCTGAAAAGTGGCAAACCAAATCTTGATATTTTAGATCAAGAGATAAGAATGGAATTTAAATAAAAACTGACTTTTCCGTTAGAATCTGAAAATAACCCAAAAAATTTACCAACACAAAAAATTCACTATTTATAATCCGAAATGACTCAATCCAAATCTATTCAATTGACCAAGTCTGATAAGACCAAAATGGTGGTAATTGTATGATTTAAGTTGTCTTTTACTCATAATATTCTAGACTTCTAAAAAGAGATCATGTTTTACTTGGTATAATAATTTAAGAATTGGCTGGATATATAATTGGAATAATTGAATATCATATGACAAATTTTGATAAAATATTTCCATAATGAAATGTAAAAAGCATATATATATATATATATATATATATATATATTAACTCGACAATCAATAAATTAAAAAAACAAATAAATTTATTTTCCTTAATAAATTTATTTTGGTATTACAATGTTTGACAAGAATATGCACAGCAAACGAAAGGTTGCACATAGATCTTGCACTGGTAAGTAATTTAGTACACTCTTTCGAAAAGTACTTTAGCAATATGGTAATTGACTGTTCCAGGGTCACAGAATGCAGAATAGTAAAAACTTCTGGCCACTGTGAAAAATATTTGCTTCAAATTATTATCCAATCCATCCGAGTTCTTGAACACTAACTGCACAAGTTCCTGCATATCAGCCTCTATTTCTGGTGTTGTGATTCCCCTATTGTCATATACCTGAAAAAAGAAAAAAGAAGCGTAAGTACGTAGACATGTGTAATGATCAAAACTACAAAAACCACTAATTAATGTGATGGTCAAAAAGGAGCATTTGATAGTCTTTGCATATATATATATATATATATATATCCATAATCTATGATGTAATAAAGATTCTGTGCTATAATTATGATGGGAAATGTGATTTATTTATGGCCACTAACTTAATTACCTTATCCTTCTTGTATTGACCGAGTTGATGGCATATTTTACTGGTAAGTTGAAACAAGTGTTCATATTGGGTTGAAAATTCGTCAAATTCAGATGTCAGATTTATTGTTTTCACTATTAGTTCTGCTTGTGCTTGGTGCATATCTCCTTCCTCTGCCCATTTTTGTAGGCTTTTTTCCCACTGTTATTTTCAATAATTAGCCAACAAGACAAAAACAAAAATAGAGAAGTTAGGATAATGAATATTATAAAACTAAACAATATGTAAATATAGTATTCGTGAGTTTGATTGTGTTAAGAAAAGTGACTCACAGCATGACGTAAACTCTGGCTAATATCTTTCCCATAAGCCATCGCTGCGTCCAAAGAGACATCATTTAGGGTTCCAAGTATTACACTCAGAAGGTCCCCCCTTGTCTTTGCCTCTAACTTCCTGCGAATCAAATAAAAAATATTTCATTTTAATATGTTTTATTTACTGACTATGATAGCCATTTCATTATCATAATAATATAAAATAGAGAAGGTTAAACTTAGATATTTTTGCAAGCCCCATGTGAAGATGCCATTTTGGCTCTTCAAGAGATGTAGACAAACTCTAATAAAAATAAATAAAAAGAGATTGTCCAGATTGAAATAAGAATTTTATATTAAATATATATAATATACCTGCCATTTACAAGGCCTGAGTTTCCGACACTGCTTTTAAATTCTTGAACAAATGCTGTCCTTTCCTCAATGGAATTCTCATGGAAATAAGATTCAATTGTCCCAAGTAAAATTGAGGTTTTGGCCCATGCAAGTCTTTCTTTTGACTTTTCTGGCTCGAATATGCTTGATGTTGCCACAAAGTAACTATACAATAGATCTCTTCTGCTTATCCCAAAATCTGCCAAGTTACTTTTTTCATACCACCTGTGGAATTAATTAATTGATTAATTGGACGATTATAATATTTTTTATTCATTAATGACAGGTTACCTAATCAGAAGATATTTAAAAAAATAACAACAAACTTACTTCTGAATATCATCCCATTCAGTTCGGTGCAATGCTTGACAATTGTTGTAGTCAAGTTTGGCGAGATGGAGATACTCGTTATTGTTCACGATTGGCATCCTACATTTGAAAATGATGTCAATAAAATTAATCTTTAGAAACTATGACATATTATTTAATTTAATTTAATTTGTGTTTGTGGAAAAAGCAAATGAAAGAAATCCGCCAAGATTGACTTGTTATAACAATGGTATAAAAGTTTTTCTAAGGTCAATTTAGCCTAAGAATAAATATTGCTAATGAGTAAAAGAATAAATAATAGTATTACCTATAAAGAGTCTTTCCAATCCATACGTCTTCTTCGCCACCATATTGTTCTATGTAGAACCTTGACTCCACGCGAGGCAAGCTCGCGTACCATGGAATATCCAATGCATATTTAACCTAATAATAATGATAATAATTTTTTAGTTTAAAATAGTCAATTATAATTAATATTTATGTGAAATAAAATCTAGTAATATATTAATTACCTCTCCTGCTAGGTCCTTCGTTATAATCCATTTATCGTATACTTCATTAACGGATTGCTTTTCTTTAAGGAAAGAGGAAGAAAATTCCTTAGCTTCCTCCAGAATCGTTTCACCAGGATAAATCACCTGAGATGCCCTGAACAGGTTGAACATTCCAGTGACCGCCTGCGTTGACTGTCCGGCGAAGCAGAAGAAAGCATCACCTTGCCTGAAATGCTTGAACACCTCTGCCGTTTTCATAATCAAATAATTCTTATGAGTATAGAATAAATATATTATTTCACATATATATAAAGTCACAGTATAAAAATCATCTTTTTTGGTGGATTATTAATTACCAGGAGAAACTTCGTGGCCATATAATCTAAGCATCCTGAATCCCATAGCTGTATCATCAATGTCATGAACAGCAGAATTCCTTGCCCAGCAGATGCCAATATCTTCCCAATATCTAAGAAAGAAAGGAAATTATTGATTAAGTTGCTTAGTTTTATTTTTATTTTTTTTATTTTAATTGGCATCGTTGCTTGTACCTCGCAACGTAGTCAATAGATTCTTTAAGTAGTGGTTCAAAATATCTTGAAATTCCAAGGCGTTGCAAGCGATCAACGGACCAGATGTGCTCAAATAAGTCCACAGGGTAAACATTTGGTACTGAAAAATGAAGACAATACGCAAACTTAGAATACAAAAAAGTGAAAGTGGAACTTTCTATATATATAGATTGATGGAGAGAAAAAAAATAAAAAGAATAATAATTATTACCTCCTCCTTTAAATTTCTGTACAATCCTGTCCAAGTAAGCCAAGCAATTTTGATCCTTAGTTTGCATATGGGCAAAGGCAGTTGAGGATGGAGAAAACAAGAATGACCCATCTTTACACTGTAACTTGAAAAGCTTTTCCCAGTCAAGGCCTGACATTCCTTCCAAGCTATGGAGTAGTGTGGTGGGCTTTGTTTCCAATATGTGCTTTGGTATCCTATCCACCATTCACAATTATTACTTTTTTCGAATAAAAATGCAACAAAGCTAAGACAACATAATTATAGCTTCAACTTGTCAAATATTTACTTTGTGAGCTTTAGATTTCTGCTCTCGTAGATCTGTTTCAACACCGGAGAATCCTTGGGAACTTCAATGTCGAATTTCTTAGCCAACTCAAGAGTTGAAGGGAAGGCAATTTCAAACCCAATTGGCATGTGGTCAGCAATCTCGTCTCCAAGCTTGTCCAAGTTCTCCATAAAATACTCCATTCCTGATCATATTAAATATATCAATTTAGCTTACAAACTAAATTTAAAATGTTATTAGTTGATAGGCCATTGGCATATTCGTTTCCGCATATGAATTTTACTTTCTCCAAAAATAATATAAAAATTTAAATTAAGTTTAGATACTCTTTTTGTTGGCATGAGATACATGTTAGTTTCAAAAATACTAGCCGTATCAATAGTAACGACTATTGTATTAAAGGTAGAACGGATGTTTACGAATAATAAGTTAATGTGGTAAAAGATTAAAGGATTTAAATGGTTAAGGCTATTGGCATTTTCGGGGTATGAACTTTTTATTTTCTCGAAAAAAAACACTATATAAAAATTAAAACAAATTGTATGTAAAAACTCAAATAAAAATAATACATGTTGGTTACAAATTATAGTCGTAATATAAAATGCATGTTAGTGACGAATGACAGTTGTATCGAGTATCGAATATAAAAAAGTTGTTTAAAATTAAACAGAAATTAGAGTACTTAAATAATTAATTAAATACGCTAAAAGCTATCATGTGCATGAAGGTGTATTATGGCTAATATAAATTTAATAATTAGCAATGATGATTACCTCTTTCACACTTGTCAGGGTGAATGTTCCATGATTTCAAGGCAATAACACAAGCTAAAGTGTTGAGAAGCCTGTCATGGGCAGAAAAGATAAGAGCATCACCCCAAGAACCATCTGGCAGCTGATTATTGGCTATCCATTGAAGACTAGAAGGGAACTGAGGAGCACCACTTCCATTAACATCTTCAATAAGGGCAACCCATGCTGTATCATATGCTGATATGCTTATTTCTCCATCCTCCATCGAGTCCAGCATCGATTCTATTCTCTTCACACGTTTCTTGATCTCATTCGACACACGAACCTTTGTATTTCAATCACAAAAATGAACTTTTAATTAATCCCATGATTATCTATCAGGTTCCATGCCAAATGTTTATATAAATTAAAAAAAAAAAAGTGACACTTGCAAAACAATCACCTCTGACACTTGCTTATGATCTGTGTCAGCCTCCACAATCTCGTGCCGTTTTAGCACTGGCGCTCCATTTTTGTGAAGAACATCTGGTTGGTCTGCAACATATAATTGGAATCTTAATTTTTTGAAATTAAATTGATTGGATATATATGTAGAAAGATTATAGAGATGAATACAAAGGATGTGTACCTTGAGTGCGAGGATTGGATACAGCACTGCATTTTGTGCGAAAATCAAAGGTAACTTTTTTGTCTTTAGCACCGCACAACCGAGCACCTGTAAATCAATTAATATCCTCCTCAGTCTTAAATATTGCTGTTTAGTAAATTATTTTTGGATCATTCTGATTTTAATTAGTTGAAAAATAAGAATAGACTGAGGAAATACCAGCCTCCCTCATAAACAAACTTATTTATCATATTACCAGAATAATAAAGAATCCCAGGACACCATACTTGAGAAAGACAATGCTGGATTTGAATTAAAATAGAAATAAAAAAAGTGAAGATGAAAATCCAAGATGATTTGGTTTTATTCTAAACAAAAAACAAGAGCTAAACAGTAGAGTTGGTGAAGAAAAATAAATTATCATCATGCTTTTGATGACAAATCAAAGATCGACATGCAAAAGAAGAAAACAAAGAAAAAGAATGAATTGATCTTGAAATCGGGATATTTTTTAAGAAAGAAGAAAATAAAACAAACCGAATTAAGAATAGTTATGACAAGAAAAGATAGTTCGGGTGGTCCTTTTTAACCTCCTACAGCAAAAGGAGAGTGATATGGAAATTGAAAAAAGAAAAGAAAAACATACCAGAAAAAGGGAGAGGACGAGGATGATGGTCGACGGGGGTGGAGGTGGCCCTGCAGGAGGCGACGGAGAGAAGCTGGTGGAAGGTGGCTTGAGAAGACATGGTGATGAGTGATCAAAGAGGGTCGTTAATTAATTTGTTAAGGGAGAGGAAATTAGAGGAGAGTTGATGAAGAGTAAAGGAAAGAAGCTGGGGTATTTAAAAGAGTAGAGAAGGAAGGAAGCAGACAGGATCGACTTCCCAAGAGATTCCCGCCAATACATGCATGGGATCAATAAGATTAGATTAGGGGCATCCAAGTAATTTTCCTCTTTTCCTACCGTTTTTTTTTTCTTAATTAGTTTTTATCTCTGCGTGCCTCTGCTACTTTTGACTGCCAACAAGACATATTGTTTTTATTTTTAAATGGGATTAGGGTGCTGCTAATACTTTTGTCCCACTATTAGGTCCACATTGACAACCGTAATTTTCTTTAATTTTATTCTATTCTATTATTATTCAAAATTATAATAATACATATATAATGGAAAGAAACAGAAATACATAAGCAAATTCAGAAAGTAGGTAAGCTACACACACATATATATATATATCTATGGAAAATTAGTTTGGTAATTTATTCTTTGAGTATGCTTAGTATCAGTTTGAATTTCACCATATATTTATTTGTTCGGTCAGGTGGATATATTCTTATTTATTTACTATCTATTAAGATATTAGCATATTGATGACTTGACAAAACACTTACCTCATTTACCTAATGCTTTCTTTCTTTCTTTCTTTTTGGCAACCCATTGGATATTTTATCTAAAAATAAGGTGATTTTAATTGATATTATATATAATAAAAATAAATTTAGAATATAACTGTTTTATGTTTTAGAATTTCTATAATAAACACATCTGTTTTATTAAAATATAAAGAAATTAACTATCCAATTAATATTTGGCTTTTTATATTTCCTTTCCTTTTTTTTACTTCTTTTTTTTATTAGTTTGATAATAAATAAAAATCCCTTTAGTTGTCTTCTTTGAATTCTTTCAATATCACATGTTTCCCTGAGTGCCGCAGTCTCGTCAATATTGTTTTTGCAGCCTACTATTACTAAGAATTTTCTTTTCCATCCCACTAAATAAATAATAAAATTTTCTAATTTTTTAAGAAAAAAACTTGGACTTTGAAATCTTAGTGGACTCTGGAATATTACTCGAAATGCCATGAAGCCCCATCTACGTGCACTTGTTCAGTCCAATAGAGTTAAATATTAAAGGCAGCGGGTCAAAGGTGATGGGTATACTATACTATACTCAGAAAAGGACAAATTGAATATTTTATTTGCACTTCGATTCAATTAATTAACAATTAATAACTATATAATATCTACAATAATGTATATAAATTTTTTTTATTTGACATTTTATTATTAATCTAATATCAACAGAATTATTCCGGATTTAAATCGGCTTGGCCCAAACTATAGTTTCCTAATACTATTGCCACGTTCACACCAATGCATCGCAGACAAAGCTCGTCGATAAGGCTGATGTAGGCTGTTCGAAAATAAATAAAAGAGGCCACCGTTGGTCTTGGTCATGAAATTAATTTATGGCCGCCACCGCCACCCTTGCAGTAGGAGGATTCGAGGAAACAAGATGCTGTAGATCTAACCACGAAAAAAGAATTAACGTATTAAATTATAATTATGTATGGTAATCAAACTCTTGTATTCAACTGAATGAAGTTCTTTGATTTTCAAAAAAAAAACTCAATCCGCCGACTGAATATCTTTTATTTAATCTAGCCTTTTTAATTTTAATTTTTGGTCTATTAAATCTTTATTTAATGAAGAAAAATAGCATTTATTTAAACTTTGGAAGTATGTATTCCCGTCCATATGAATTCTGAAAATTTCATATTCCTTTTTAAATTGACCGGTTTAAGCTCAACAAAATTAAAATTAGAGGAATTTAAACTCAAAAACATGTAGGCTAAAATATACTTTCTGATAACATCCAAAATAAAATTAACTATAAAGCCGACCCATTAAAGGCCCACGAAGAGGCCTAAGATTAGAAGTTCATAAAGCCCAACACTCAAGGGTATAAATATGAGAGGTAAATACATAACAGGGAGCTCTCTCTCTCTAACTTTTAATACTCTCTCTTCATTGAGCTTTCTCTCTCCACTTTAATAGCTAACTTAGGCATCGGAACTCAAAAATCCGGCAAGACTGGGCTAGTTTTCTTTTTTTTGCATATCATTAAAGCCTCATTTACCATGGCCGGCGATCTCTCCTTCTACGGTAAAATTTTGTGTTTTATCATTTGGTGCTCTCGTTGAGAGTTGACGCCAGATCTGAGCTACTCAGCCTGAAATCAAAGAAGAATGATATTCGTCTCATGGCTGCTTCTTAAAGGAACTTTAACGCCAAACTTCAAATCTACTATTGCCCCTCTGTAAAAGAAAAATTTATGAAGAAATTTGAGCTTTATTTCACAGAGAAAGGCTAGATCTAAAAGATCTTGAGCTTTATTTCACAGAGAAATGCCAGATCTAAAAGATTTTGACCTTTATTTCACAGAGAAAGCCTAGATCTAAAAATCTTGAGCTTGATTTTAAAAGAAAACTTAGATCTAAAAGCTTTTAGCTTTATTTCACAGAAAAGGAAAAGCCTAGATTTAAAGATCCTGGATTTGATCTTGCAAAAAAAGCAAAGAAAGAAGTGATGCGGGTGCTGTGTTCCAAGAAAAATAGAGCAAGGTGACAACCAAACTCACCAGAGAGGCCCCCACCGGACAAAAGTGATGGTGAAGAAACAGTAGGAAAAATAAACGATCGGTCGGACATGGTTGTCTCTCCGCCAAGAGCGGATCGGACGAATAATATCTCTCCGCCAAGTGCGGATCGAAAGACCATCCATCGCCAAGAGCGATTGGATGGAGAACGATCGGTAAGATCAGAAGACCGTCCATCGCCAAGTGCGGATCGGACTGGTTATCTCTCCGCCAAGAACGAATCGAATCGAAAGACCTTCCATCGCCAAGAGCGAATCGGAAGACCATCCATCGCCAATAGCGGATCGGATGGAGAACGATCGGTCGGATCGAAAGACCGTCCATTGCCAAGAGCAGATCAAATCGGAAGACCATCCATCGCCAAGAGCGGATCAGATGGAGAACGATCGGATCGGAAGACCGTCCATCGCCAAGAGCATATCGAACGTGGTTATCCCTCCGCCAAGAGCAGATCGAATCGAAAGACCGTCCATCGCCAAGAGCGGATTGGATGGAGAACGATCGGTCGGATCGAAAGACCGTCCATTGCCAAGAGCGGATCGGACGTGGTTATCTCTCCACCAAGAGCAGATCAAATCGGAAGACCATCCATTGCCAAGAGTGGATCGGATGGAGAACGATTGGTCGGATCGAAAGACCATCCATCGCCAAGAGCGGATCAGACTAGTTATCTCTCCGTCAAGAGCGGATCAGAAGACCATCTATCGCCAATAGCGGATCAGATGGATAATATCTCTCCGTCAATAGCGGATCGGATCGAAAGACCACCATCGCCAAGGGCGAATCACATAAGCAACCTTCAGGTTAGTAAATATTTATAAAATTATTTGCACAATAAAATTGCAAGAAATTATTTATAGGATAAAATTTTATAAAATGTATCCTCCAAATGGGTAACTTCCCATAAGTGGGTAACTCCCAGAGACCAAGGTATTCTCCAAATGGGTAACTCCCTACAAGCGGGTAACTCCCAAAAATCAAGGTATTCTCCAAACGGGTAACTCCCAAAGACAAGGTTCTCCAAATGGGTAACTCTCCATAAGCGGGTAACTCCCAAAATTATCGAGCATTTGATCTCAAAGATCGAATGGCGTGGAGGGAGACTAGTGATAACACCCAAAATAAAATTAACTATAAAGCTGGCCCATTAAAGGTCCACAAAGAGGGCTAAGATCAGAATCCCATAAAACTCAACACTCAATGATATAAATATGAGTGGTAAAGACATAACAGGGGGGCTCTCTCTCTCTAACTCTTAATACTCTATCTTCATTGAGTTTTCTCTCCACACTTCGATAGCTAACTTAGGCATCGGAGCTCAAAAGTCCGACAAGACCGAGCTAGTTTCTTTTTGTTTTGTAGGTCATTAAAACCTCCTTCACCATGGCCGGCGATCTCTCATTCTACGGTAAAATTTTGTGTTTTATCACTTTCTATCAATTATAAATTGATAGGCACAGTTTTTAATTTGTAAGTATTAAAAAAATTAGTTATTTTAGTTGGAAATGCAGATTTACATATATTTTTTTTTCTATTACACTCCTACTTTAATGTGAGATTAATTAATATATTATGGACTTTTTGCATCAGCCAAAATTAATTACTCCATAATATATTGCCAAAATTGATACATAAAACATCAATTTCCAATTTGAAATGTAACTTTCGATAAATAATCGCTTTAAAAAATAGAGACTTGGTTAATATGCATTGAATATTATAGGCATTAATTTATCATTGACTTTTTGTATCAATTAAAATGGAGTAACTAATTATCAAAAGTTGGTTAATATGCATTGAAAATGGCAAAACTTTTATTTCTATTTTTTTTATTTGTAATTTTTATTACTTTTATTAGAATTACTCCCCCATTCTTAATTGTTTAACGTTAAAGGTTAGCTAAAATATTATTTTATAAATGACTTTTTAAGTTTTTGCTAAAGTTTTGGTTAGTTTATCCCATATTTACCTTGAATTAATTTGCTCATCTTAAATGAAGGATATTAGTGTGGGAAATAGAGCTTTAGGAGAATATTCATAAGAATAAATTAGTCATTTACATAACTTATTTAATAGATTATTGGTTTTGACAAATAACCTTAAATGCCAAACATTTAAGAATGGAGGGAGTAATAAATAGATTTAAATTTAAAATTAAATTACGTAATTAAAAATAAATTATCAAATTTAATTAGTTTTAATTTTATTGAAAAATAAAAATAAATTAGAAAAGTAAATTAAATTAAATTAAAATTTTAAAAGTGATAAATAAATAAAATTTAAATTTTATTTAAAAGTTACACATAAAAAAAACAAAACTGAGCAAGTACTAACTTTATCTCATAATATTTGTTGTTTAAGTTAACAAAACTAATTAAATAGCTTTTTTTTTATATAAAATTGCAATCTTTTGCAAAAAAAAAATATTATTTAATTTAATGTTAATCTGAAAAGATAATTTATTATTTTCTCGATTTTTTTTATTTATTATTTTGTAGTAAAATTAAAATTTTATTTATTTGTTACTTTTAAACTTTCAATATAATTTAATTTATTTTTTTAATAAAATTAAAAATAATTAAATTTGATAATTTAATTTTAATTATATAATTTAATACTAAATTTAAATTTATTTATTATTTATTAATTTTAATAAAAATAATAAAAGTGATAAAAAAACGAAAGAAGTAGAATGAAAGATAATGATTGGGGGAGAGAAGATAATTTATTAGAATGAGAGATAATGACTGAGGGAGAGAATTTGAAAAATGAAAAAGATAATTAATGAGAATGAATTTCAAAAAAAAAATACTGATATTTTAAGGAAAAAAAAAAACTCTCTAAAGTGATTGTATATATTTTTTTTCTTTTTTCTTTTTTATATTTTAGTGAGTTTCACATTGATTATAAGTTAATCTCACATGAAGTAAATAGAACATGCATTCTAATTTCACCATTTATATTTAAATTAAATCTAATATGAATTATTCAAAAAATATGAAAATTCAATATTATTAAAATATAAAAAAAATTAAAATTTAAGCATACCATACTGCTGATTTTCCAAATTATTTATATTAAATAACATCAAATATGGATATAATAGAGATTTGACATATTAAATAACTTATTAAAATGGTAAGTAAGCTATAATTTATAATAAAAGAAAAGGAAGAAAGTGTATCGTGGAATACATTTTTTTGTTTTTTTTAATTATTTTTTAACATTTCATTTCATGTCGTTTTTACTCGAAAGAATATGTGCGTATATATATAATTAAACGGTTACTGCAAATTCAAATATCACAATTGTACATTTCTTTTTCTTCTATTCTTATTATCCAAAGCAGTTTCATTTATTGTGAATTTTTTATAATTTTATATTTGGAGATGGAATGTAAATCAAAATCTAATTAATTAAAAAAAAATTTCTAACTATTTAAATTACGAGTAATTTCCATTTATTATTATCTTAAAACCAACTATCAATTAACAAGATTTTGACAAATTTCCTTTAACTGCAAATCTACATTTTTAGCAAAAAAGTATACGTATCTTTCCCATAATAATCAATATTATTATGTATGTTACCTAATAGACATAGTAACTATACAGATCCAAAAATACAACTAAGCCTGTACTGATTAGTGATAAAATCTGAAATGTTTTATCTGTAAAAAGGAGAGCTGACAGTCAAGGTAAGCGATCGGATAGCTGGACCTGCAAAAGGGAGTACCTGGTCAGATCCGTACTTTAGCACTCCGAAACTTAAGTTAGTAGTTTTTAGAGAAAGAGTGCTTAGAGAGAGAGAGTCTCAGATTTTCAATACCTGGAACCCTTATGCTTTTAGCTATTTATAGAAGATGATGAAGGGGTATTCAAGTACCTTGGGGAGCAATAACCGACAGTTGGAGCAGGTGAGCGGCGATGTGACAGGGAGCAGGTGGAGCGTATGGGTGTTGGCTTGTGTCAGTGGGCTGACGGAACTTGCTATCCCATTAGTCCGATTGGACATTGCCTTCCTGTCTTGTCTTTCCAGCTCATGTTCTTGCTCTTTTCTTAATGGGCTTGGGCCATGCCAAGTGTTGTTGGGCCGACTTGATTGGACTTTTGGAGATATTTTTTTTTATAGTTATCACTTGTCCTCCCTCCGAATGGTCTGACTGGGCGATTTTCGACTTTTTTGGCGGGATTTTTTAATTGACTTGAATTTGATAAGTCGCGTCTGTTCATTTTGGATAGTCGTTGTGCATTTATTGCCAGCGTGCGTACCGATGGCGAAGCTTCGTTCTTTGCTCATGCATTTAACGTCTGCACATGTGTCGAGGGTGACGCTTCGTTGTCCATTATGCATTAAATGGATTGGAGACACGTGGCGATCACCCAACAGGGAGGCGGTTGGAGAATTTCAGATGTTTAGAGCTTATAAATAGGTATTTTTTGGGATGATTTATCTTCATTTCGTAGTGATTCTGAGCGAAACTCTGTCATGCCCTCTTTCACGAATTTTGCCATTTCAATGATTTCAGAATTTCTGCAAGATTACCCAAGTAATTCTTTATGATATCATTTTACCTCTCCCCCTTTGTCGGAGATGGTTTTAAGCAGCACCAAATCTATAAATGAGAGTTTCTTTGAGGCTTATGAGGGCCATGATACCGTGGCTCGTTCCTCGACACTTATGGTGAAAGTGGCTGAAAGTCTTTTACAACATGATCGTCCCACAGAGGTCCCTATGATGGCTTGCCCAAATTCTTTGGTGATGAATGATGGGCCATTGTGTGTGAGAACAGTAGATCGTTCAATTGTCATATGTGGAAACAGCCTCAAAGACTTTACAACGAAAATTTTTTCCTCGTTATTGTAAGTCAAAGCAACCTTTTGGGCCATGCCTCCTTCAGTGTGCTTCAATTTTATACTGTGATATTGGCCAGATTTTGTGCACTTTTCAATTACTATATCGCTACTCTGTGAATTGGCCTCAATTTAAGGAAAATTATCATCATCAAGGCTGTCTACACGTTCGATTTTGATCGATATTAGAAGATCTTCAGGAGCCGTTCCCTTTGTCTCGGGTACCCGATGGCGAAATATCCGATTGAGAGTAAAAGTTTTAGATAGAGATATAGTCGATTCTATTAGACAAGATTTGCTTTGTAACTTGTAAGAATTCTTCATATATATAAAATTCGATTTGCCTTTCAATTGCGCTTTCGTACTGCAATTTTTATTTTAGGTGAAATTTATTATTAATTATCAATAATGGAGAGTGCACGAAATCAGCTATGGAGAATGTATTAAACCAATCATGGACAACTTATAGGAGAATACTTCCTGAATTTTAAGATATTTTTCAAGCGTTCTAGCACACAACTCTTTAGGATCAACGATCGCCTGATCCGATCGGATGTTAAAGATAACCTTTTCATTCAGGCATGAGTTGCGACTTAGATTCTCGCATCAAGCACGTTAGGTGACTTTTCAGTCTTTAGTTTGATTGAAGTATTAGCCGATCGGCCATTTATTGGAGAATCATCCATGGCGAATGACCTTTCGATCTATGGTGGGAGATAAGACCCCATTCTTGTAATGGCCTCAACACCAGGTTAGCCGTGAACAGTACTTTCCGATGGTGAATAGTGTTTTCCGGGCCCGAAAGAGTACCCAAAAGTCAAAAATATTTTATTGGACCATCGGAAAGTATTGGTCATGGTGAGTCCGGAGTTGAAATTTGAAGTGAAATTGAGGTCAAATGGGCCTCCAAAAGTTAAAAATACTAAAAAGTTAGCGAGTCAATTTCCCTGGTAGGGAAGGTGACTTGATTTTGTGTAAATGATTAAAAGTAGTAAACGAACTCCGAATATTACCATATTTTGCATGCCTACATGAATTTTTGTGTAGAATATTTTAGTGATGAGAATGGAATTTTTCGGTGACACCGGTAGTTGTCGAATCGGACCGATAAATTTGAATCGGACCAATAACGAACTCCGATTGAGCCAAAAATTTGCGTGCTAGCTATTTTTGATGTGATAAGAGTGATGAAATTATTTTTGGAGTGATTTGATGGCTGGAAAGGAGAGAATTTTAATTGGGCCTTTAGGGGCCTAAATTGGGCCTTTTAAGTTAAATGGGCAAAGCCCATTATTCTAGCCCAATTTTGGGCCCAATATGGAGGTATTTAAAGGCTGAAATTCTGGAGAAAACTCCAGATTTTTCCTGTGTCTCCTTCTTCCTCCTCCTTGGCCGAATATCATTCACTCTTCTCTCCCTCTCTTTTGCTTCTTAACCACTTAATATTTCTCTTAAATTCCAAGTTAGGAATTGTAGTTCCATCCCTCTAATACACCAAAATAGCTTCACTTAGTTGATTTGGGCAAAGGAAGTGAAGAAACCAAGGAAAGAAAGAAAGAGGGCTAAGTTGGAGCTTGATAATTTTAATGTTTTAAATTGATTTCTTAGTGGTTTTTCATAGATTTTTGGGTGTAGATTATGATTATGAGGTTGGTTTTTGCATTTGATAACAAGGAAATGAAGAAATCTAAGCTTAAATGGGCTGCCTATGTAGGTGAGCAAATTGAGGGGAGTTTTTCCAAGAACAAAGGCAAGGGAAAGGAAGCCTAGACTCCCTAATTCAAGAGAAAATTATAAGTGACTAATAAATATTTACATTTTCTAAGTTTATGAATTTTTCTTAATTATGTAATTAGGACAAAAATGTTTAAAGTTGTTAATTGATGTAATTATGTTAGGGTAATTGTAATTAAGTGAGAGAAATGATGAATGGAAGATGTAAATGAAAGAAATAAAAATTTTTAGGAAGGTGAAGTGGGTTGGCCGAATTTCTTCATTAGGGTATATAGTGAGAAATTGCATAAAAATAATAATTGTTAGCTTAAATTAATAGTAGACATGAAAATTAATGTCCATGAATTTTTAGAGAATTTTTGGAATTAATTTGGGAATTTTTAAGATTATTTATAGTGTATGTATATAATAAAAGTTGTGATTTATATTGAATTAATTGAGTATTTTAATGAAAAATGATAATAAATAATAAATAATGCATAAACAAATTTTATTGGCAATTATTGAAATTATTGTGATTTTATTTAGAATTTAATGTTATTATGTATATTAAAAATAATTGAATTATTGGTTAATAATTGCATAAAAATAGTGAAATTGGTTAAGTTATGTGAAATTAAATTAATGTTAACAAAAAGAAATAAAAAGTCAATTATTGAATTTTTCGGACTTGAAAAGAATTAATAAAGTAATTATTCCTGTGCCTTTAGAATTAGTCTGGCAGTAAAAATTAGTCTGGATATAGTTGGCTAGCCATAGGAACACCCTTTACCGCGGCGCAGGTCATGGCGACTTGCTTTGCTATGGGTAGGATCATTGATCTCCATAGCTTAAGTGTTAATGTTAAAGTGAAAAGTGCAGTGTTCTGAGAATGGTTCCTTAGGAATCATTTCTCTTTTTAGTGGGGCCCGTGGGGTCCATGTTCCGTGTATCCGGTCTGAGATTTGTTGCCGGGTCTGTACTAGGGGCATAATGGTAATAAATTGAGAAAGAAGTGAAAAGATAATGAAAAGTAAGAAAAGAAAGTGAAGAAGGACCATAATGAAAGAAAAAAAAAGTTTAGGGACAAAATGGTAATTTTCTCAAAAAGTGTAAAAAGATAGTAAATTAAGTGAGAATTGATTAATTAAGGATAAAACAGTCAGATAATAGTTAAATTACTTAAAAGTGAATTTTATGGACAACAAGGACTAAAATGTAATTTTGCTTATAATTGACAAATTAAGTGTAAAGAAATGTAAATTGCTTCAGTTATCAGTTTAAAGATTATCATTGAACCTTTAATGGCAAAATTGTAATTATGTGACTAAATTGAATAATCTTATAGAAAACGTTAAGTTATTGTTTAAAGGTTATAATAATTGATTTTATAATTATGTTTATATTTGTATGTTAATACTTAAGAATAATAATGAAAATGTTAGGAAATGTCTGGCAGTAAAAACTAGTCTGGATATAGTTGGCTAGCCATAGGAACACCCTTTACCGCGGCGCAGGTCATGGCGACTTGCTTTGCTATGGGTAGGATCATTGATCTCCATAGCTTGAGTGTTAATGTTAAAGTGAAAAGTGCAGTGTTCTGAGAATGGTTCCTTAGGAATCATTTCTCTTTTTAGAGGGGCCCGTGGGGTCCATGTTCCGTGTATCCGGTCTGAGATTTGTTGCCGGGTCTGTACTAGGGGCATAATGGTAATAAATTGAGAAAGAAGTGAAAAGATAATGAAAAGTAAGAAAAGAAAGTGAAGAAGGACCATAATGAAAGAAAAAGAAAGTTTAGGGGCAAAATGGTAATTTTTCCAAAAAGTGTAAAAAGATAGTAAATTAAGTGAGAATTGATTAATTAAGGATAAAACAGTCAGATAATAGTTAAATTACTTAAAAAGTGAATTTTATGGACAACAAGGACTAAAATGTAATTTTGCTTATAATTGACAAATTAAGTGTAAAGAAACGTAAATTACTTCAGTTATCAGTTTAAAGATTATCATTGAACCTTTAATGGCAAAATTATAATTAGGTGACTAAATTGAATAATCTTATAGAAAACGTTAAGTTATTGTTTAAAGGTTATAATAATTGATTTTATAATTATGTTTATATTTGTATGTTAATACTTAAGAATAATAATGGAAATGTTAGGAAATGTATCGATTGTTAGTCACCACTGAGCATATTGAGTGCTCAGCGTGTAGTTTTACTGCGCGCAGGTAAACAGGAGCTGGAGCAAGAATTCAGATTGCAGGATTTCTTTTAGATTGCTCTAGTTGTATAATTTTGGCATGTATATATATAGGTACAAGTTTTACTTATGGTTATGTAATGTAAACATAAGTTATTGTACTAAGAAGTGTTGGATTGTGCACAAATGAAATGGATGGAATGAATGTATATTATTGTTATTTTTGATTGTTGTGCCTCTGAGAGGCTGTGTGGGTTGTCTGCTTTTCAGGGGGCTAGTACTATGTACAGCCGTTATATTGCAAAATTTTTATTAGGTGCATAGTAAATTGGACAGTTATAAGTCAGCGGCGAAAGTTAGTTTTTGATTAAATAAATATCGATAAGGTTTTTAGGTATAGAAGAAAAAAAAAATTTCCGGTCTTCGGTACGCCGGTACAGTTTAAGGAGGGATAAGGGTGTTACAATTCTCATTCCCAATTAAGTACTTTCGTAGCTCGGTAGTAGAGCATCACATATTATCCCCAGGTAGCTATTGGCATTCAAGGGGTTTTGTTCCTCTCATGGAGAAGGCCTATGGCCTTTACATCGTTTTGAAGATTTGGCGATTTCATGTTTTGAAGAGATACAATTGACTCAATTATCGTTCCTCGCATTTTGGGTTTGGGATGGACATCGAACCTAAAAAGTGAGTTAATGGAGATTAAATTGAGGCGTTTTGCATCTTTGGTTCGGGATGGACATCAAACCTAGCAAACGAACTTATTATGGATAAATGTTTTTGCATTTTGGGCTCGAGATGGATATCAAGCCTAACGAATAGATCGATGAAGATTTAAATGAATGCGCCTGTCATCTTGAGCTCAGAATGAACGTCGAGCCTAGAAGAGGGACTTATTTCATAAACGAATGGATTTCACCTTTCGCATTTTCGACTATGTCAGGCCTAGCGATTGGAACAATGCCGAACCGATCGGTCAATGCCCTTAGTTGTTTCATGGAGATTCTCTTTTAGAGATATTTTGGCTAATCAATGGCTTTATGGAGATTTGGCGATTTCGTATTTACTTGTAGACTTTCGCATTTTTGGTTCGAAATAGACATCGAACCTAGCAAATAGTCATTACCCAATTCCTATCAGATTAATTACGATCAGTAGTAGGGATTTTTGTAAAATGGAGCCAAACACATGTCTTGCACACAAACATCAAACCTAACAAATAAATGAAAACATACATTTTTTTCGAAGATGGAGAAAAAATGAAGGATAATTTCTTTATTGAATGTCAATCTGTATATGATTATACTTAGTACTTCTTGAGTACTTTAATATTTTGGCTTTTGGAGATATTTGATCCTTCGAGGATCCTGAATCTACAAGTATCGGAGCCGAAGACTTTGGAGATCTCGGCATCCATCTCGGATGTTCATCCATTCGGAAAAGAATGTAGATCGATAGGACGAGAAGTCGATCTATTCGGGCATCATTTCCTTAGACTCGCAAACAGGAGATGACAGTGTTTTATGGGTGCCAGCATTTAGAGAGGTCTCATAACATCATAAGACAATTTGTAGTTCTTAAGTCCAGTTGCTCTACAAATGGTATCCTTTGGATCGTAAATTTTGACCATTTATGTTGTGATCGTTGTTAGAGGTTCTGCTTTAATTCGTTTGGATGAGTGGTCAATTTTGCAGATTTCTTCTAGCTTTGAGTCGAAGGATGTCGGGTGGATTATCAAAACTTGAATGGAAGCCTCTTCGACTTCTTCACCCAAGTTAGGTGTCTATTTGAACACCTTTGCCTTTTGCGAGTGTCTTTGCTTTCATTTCTTCCACATGATCCTTTCTCTGCCCCCACGCCTATTTGGATCATCCTACCATCATGGCTTCCTTTTGGTGGTTGATCATGGTGACATAGGCTTCTCTAGATGCCTTTTGGTTACCCCTTAGGATGGTGACACCTCTCTCGATTGGGATTTTTATCACTATGTATCGTATGCTAGTAACAGCTCCAATTTGAAAGAGCAGAGGCCTATCAAAAATGGCATTATAGGCAAAATTCATATCAATAATCATAAAAGTTACCTTACATGCGTGGGCTAAAGCCTCATGGCCGAGTCCAATCAGTGGTGTGGCATTAGGTTTGAGTTCTCCGATTGGCAGACCCATGGCTTTATAAGCTTGGAGGGTAAGCACATTCACCGCTAGGGCTGAGCAAAACCGAACCGAAATCAAAAACAAAACCGAATAAATTTTGGTCTATTTGGTTCGGTTATTTTGGTTTTCGATTCATTCAGTTTTGAACCGAAATAAAAATTTGATTTATTTGATTCGATTCTTAAAATTGAAAAACTGAAGAAACCGAACCGAACAAAGTTTATATATATATATATATATATATATATATATATATATATATATATATATATATATATATATATTATGGTGTTAAGATACTAGATAGCATAGCTTGGCTTGGTGGTGTGAAAGCATTAAGAATGCCACGAGGTCCCAGGTTCAATCCTGAGAAATTGCATAATGGTGACTCACGTTAAATTTTTATTTAATTATTATATTGAATTTAGAGCTATTAAATTCAGATAAAATAATATCAATTTTTATTTAAATTCAATATATATTAAAATAAAAATTGAAGTTTTCAAAATGACTATATTTATCTAAAAATATTTAAATTATTAAGATTTTTTTTTCAAAAAAAATTAAGAATTGGACCAAATAATTATTATTACTTAATATTTGAACCAGCCAATAGCAAAATTAACAAATGAATCTGTAATTTCCTATATTCAAATTTCACCAAGAACTTTAATAGTTTTCCTAATCTCGTTTTTTTTTTCTAATTCTTAATTAGTTAATTGGGAATTTTAAAAAATATAGTTAGTAGTATTTGAAAAAAATTCAATTTAAAAATTTGAGAGAAGAGGGAATTTATTTCTGATTTCTACATTTCTAACAGTCTTTTTACAAAAAGAAAAATAAAATACCCTAAAATTGCAAGAAATCATATTTTAGTTATAAATTATTATTCGAAGAGGAAATTTATTTCTGATTTCTACATTTCTAACAGTCTTACTACAAAAAGAAAAACAGAATACCCTAAAATTGCAAAAAATCAGATTTTAGTTATAAATTATTATTCAGAGATGCAAGTTTTTATATGAATTATATATTTAATATAATTCAAATTATGAATTTTACCTATATTTCTAATTAATTATATCACCATTTTTAATTATCTTTTTCGTGTTTTTTTAGTTACTATCTTTTTCATGTTAGAAATAATATATGTGTAGCTTAAAAAAAATAAATAATAATAATATATAACAAAAAAATTGAATTCAAATTGATAAATTATTGAGAAATTGATAAATAAAAAAATTAAATTCAAATTGATAAATTATTGAGAAATTTATTATAGATATAATATAATAAATTTATGTATATTATTTTAAATTTTAGTTATTTTAAATGAATTTATTTTGTTGAATATAAATTAATTTAATTTATAGATCCATATAGGTTAAAAGCCCAATTAAAAAAAGCCCATATTGACCTAAAACCGGTCGAGACCGAACCGATCGAAATTATTTCAGTCCATTCGGTTCTCGGTTTTATATACTTTGGTTTCGGCTTGGTTCTTAAATTTCCTGAAGTTTGGTTTTCGGTTCGGTCCAAAATCGAACTGACCAAATGCTCATCCCTATTCACCGCACTTTCATTGTCCACCAATATCCTTTTTACATCAAAATTATTGATCTGAGCCCTGATAACAAGGGCATCTTCATGAGAAAATAATACATCTTGTGCATCCTCAGTGGATATGGTGACCAGGGTCGGTCCGTTTGGATGAATGGGAGATATAGGCACCTTTTCCTGGAGAAGTCTTCTCCGTAGAATGACCCATCAACGATCATGTTAATGACCCCGGCGTACGATCGGTGAGGTTCAGCATTCCTCGACTTTCATCGTTCGTCGTCTTCTTCATCGTGGGAATCATCCTTCCTTAGGTCCGACTGTCTACAGGAATTTGCCCTTCTGGCCGAAACCTACAAAATTTTTGAGGTACCCTCTTTGCAGGAGTCGCTCAATCTCTTCTTTGAGCTGAAAACATTTATCAGTTGTGTGACCGACATCCTTGTGGAATGTACAATACTTATTGGGGTTCAGAGTATTTTTGCTCCTCTCACTCATCCTTTTAGGCCAGTTCACCTTTTGGTGCTTTTCCTTGATCCACATCAGCACCTGGGCTGGGTTGGCATTGAGTGGAGTGAAAGTTTGGAACTGCTAGCCACCACCCCGATCAGATTTAAATCGATCGGGATCTTTCCTTTTCCCCCACATTCCTTGAGGTTGAGGCTCTCTTGGGACTTCTTGCTATCCGATCGGATGCAGAAGCTCTATTAAATGCCTGTCCATTTGGTTATTGGAGCCTGTCTATGACACTGCTCCTTCTGCCATGGCTAGATCTCAAGGCATTGTCCAATTGGATGTGCTACTTGGTCCTTTTCATCAGATCGAAAAGGCTGGTTGGGGACCTTATAGTAATCGACTCAAACAATGGCTGATCAGCGGTGCCATTGGTGAGAGCGTTGAATGCCATCTTCACGCTTACATTCCTCACTTCCGACATTGTGGCTTGAAATCTATTGACGTAGTCTCGAAGACTTTCATCGTTCCCCTAATAGAGGTTGCATAAATTGCTCACAGATTTTGGAGCTCATGTTTGTACGATGAACCGTGTGATAAATAGTTCCTTGAGTTGTTGAAAGGAGGTGATCGACTCCTGAGGGAGTTTGTGAAACCAGTTAAGGGAGTCTCCTCCCAAAGTGATAGGGAATATCCTGCAGGCAATCCTCTCACTGTAGGTGTACACCTGCACTTTTATTAGATATTCAGTAAAATGAGTGGCAGGGTCGGTTTTACCTATATACCTGTCCATCATCATGTCTCTCCACCTGAGAGGCAGCTCGAATTCTGTGATTTCTCTACAAAACAGAAAAGCCATATTGTTGCAAGTATTGCCCTCAAACATATCTTTTATGGGCCCTGTCAAGCCGAACTGCTTAAGTTTCTGCTTGAACCATTTGTTTTCCCTGCTCAGGCCTATCGAAGCGAGTTCATCTCTCGGTCCCTTCGTGTGACTGTGGTTTGACATGCACATGAAAGACAGATCATCTTCAATGGATGAGATTGAGGATTTGCTGGGGATATATAGTGAATCCCTGCTCGAGGACATTATCCCCTTCCCTTTGTTGTATCTGCCTAGAGTTTTGACTCCCATCCTCCTAACATCATAGGCTCGTGGCTCATTGATGGAGATCCCTTTGTTCCTTCTTCTTTCCAAGTCTTCGGCCATGAAGTTCATTCCATGGCCTCTTTCGGAAGTCCTGGGCGCTTTGCCCTTTTTTAGTGTTTGGACAATGCTCTTAGTAAAGTCACTAAGAATAGCACGTATGTCCTTAATAGTAATAGGGATATTCTCGGGTTGTGGCATGACTGCATTGTCAAAATATGGGAGGAGATTGCCTCTGAAAGGTGATCTGGGAGATCAATCTCTTCTTCCCGATGGCCCAGATCTCCTCTGACTGGTGGGATCATGGTCTCCAGAATCTGCATTTTCATTAGATCTTGATCCTGCCATGTGCTCTCAACGAAAGCAACAGATGATAAAATCTAAAATGTCTTATCTGTAAAAAGGAGAGTTGGTAGTCGAGGTAGCCGATCGGATGGCTGGACCTACAAAAGGGAGTGCCCGATCAGATCCGAATTTTAGCACTTTGAAGCTTAAGTTAGTAAATTTTAGAGAAAGAGTGCTTAGAGAGAGAGAGTCAGATTTTCAATACCTGGAGCCCTTATACTTTTAGCTATTTATAGGATATGATGGAGGGGTACTCAAGTACCTTGGGAAGCGATAACCGACAATTGAAGCAGGTGAGCGGTGATATGATAGGGAGCAAGTGGAGCGTATGTGCGTTGGTTTGTGTCAGTGGGCTGACGGAACGTGTTGTCCCATCAATCCGATCAGATATTGCTTTCCTGTCTTGTCTTTCCAGCTTATGTTCTTGTCTTTTTTTTAATGGATTTGGATCATGACAAGTGTTATTAGACCGATTTAATTGAATATTTGAAGATATTTTTTTTATTGTTATCAATTAGTATAAGAGCTTTTTTGTTTTAATTAAATGTCTGATATTGGGAAGTGAATAAAGCATTCACCAAAATTGTTCTACTGAATTCATTTTATTTAATATTTATACATCCAAAAATACTTTCACTCTGTGCTTATCCAGTTTGAATTTAAAATACGTTTATCGGTACTTGTACAATAAGTAATGACCGAACCCAATTGAATACCATTTAAAACGTAAAATTTAACTAAAATTTTATTATTTTCCAATAATATATTTAATACCATTGATAAAGTTTTCTTTTTTTGGAGTCACTTGTGTGGTTCAACACGTTGATGATCTGGCAAGTATTCTAATTGACAATGGTTCAATTTTCACCAACCCTACTCTTTTAATCTTAGTTAGCAGTGGTAATAGTGTTTCACTGGAGACACTATATAATATATGGGCGTGTGAGATCAATCTCATCTTTTAACTTCAGTTGTATATTTTCAATATCTTTTCTGCTCTTACCAATTTCATCCGTTGGTATATTTCAACAAATATATTAATTAATGGACCATTTCCCAACAGAAATTAGACTAATAGTGCTCGTAATGATTTGCTTTCTAATGGTGGAATTAGAGATTAATTTTTTAATTAGTTTCCGCTTCAAATAAAAAAATTAAAATTGTGTAATTTATTTAAAAATAAATTTCATATAAAATTTATTTTTAAATAAATTTCTATACTTGAAATAAAATAACTATTGAAAATAAATTTCTTATTTTTTATATATTTGAAATAAATAAATAAATAAATTTATTTATTTTTTATTTACTAAAATATCTTCAATGCCAATTTTGATATCTTTTTCGGTAATAATTAACTTCCAATTCTATTTAGTTAATGACCCAAAATATTCAGAATTGTCACATGTTTGTAAATTGACATAATCTTTTTATCAAGTGTTCAAGAATATAGTATTTAAATTTAATATTTTTTAGACAGTTAATCTTAATATGTTTTTAGTAATCCGTAACTGTAAAATTCTATTTTTTTTTAGCAATGCCTAAAAATTCCATTTCATTTTCTATGTTAATATTATAAAATATATAAAAATCAAATATCAATCTTACTGTTGACTTCTATAGAGTGAGGTTACTTTTTCTTAATTATTCTTTATATCAAAATAACATATCGATAATAATAAACAAAAAAAAATTAATTCATATGATGCATTGGTCTATGTGAGCTCATGTAATGAGGTGAAATGCAAGCAAAAATCTTTTGAGAAATATTTTTATTGTTAAGTATGATCACCGACAATCGAATTGAAAATCCGGAGAATATCGAAATAAAAAAAATGTGTGAACTGATCGGATTGCGGATCACGTAAAATCTGAAAAAAGGCTGACCCGATCGGTTCGAACGTTACCACTTCGAAACTTAAGTCAATGAGAGACTTTAGAGACAGAAAGTAGAAAGACTGTCAAGAATGTAATACCTGAAACTCTTAAAGAATTGGGTTATTTATAAGAGATAAGATCTACTAAGTAGGGATACTCGAGTGGAAGTGGTTGATGAACAGATGGTATGACCTGACAGTAATTTAACTATATATATTCCGTTGAGTGTTTCAGTACAATCAATGTAATTAAAATCGGGCTGGGCCGATCGATCAAACTAGTTTAATAGCAAATTGATAGCTGGTTTAGTGGCAAAAAAGCCATAAAGAACCAATATAAATCGATCAAAAACAAGATAAAGCGGTGAAAAGCATATTAAAACTGGATGAAACTGGGTGGAATCAGAAAAAACCGGTTTGAACAAAAAACCAAATTTTGTCAAAAATATCCACAAAACATTATTTTTTGCTAAAAAATATATAAAAATAAAAATAAAATAATTAAAATTTAGGTAATTATAATAAATTTCTTATGAATAAAATAAAAATTATAATTTATAATTGATGAAGTTTTTTTTGAACATTTGCAATTTTTTACTTTATTTATCTTAAATATTTGTTATAAATATTGAATAATTTAAAAAAATTGCTTTATGATTAATATATGATGATAAATGTGTTTTTTAAGCTATTTTTTTTATTATATATATATATATATATATATATTATATTATATTTTCATAATATTTATAGAAATTTTAAAAATTATATTATATTCACTACAAGAAAATAGCAAAATAGCAACGAAATTTATTCCGTTGCTAATTTAGCAACGGAATACCAATTTCATTGCTATTTAGTAACGAAAAATCAATTATGTTACTAAAATTGGTTGAAGTTTTAGGGATTTAGTAACGGAATACAAAATGGTTGTATTTCGTTTCTAAAAAGAATGAGATTTTAGTGCCAAAATATAGCAACAAAAAATAATTTCCGTTGCTAAATATGACGGCACTTGATAGCGAGCAAAATTTGGGATGAAAATTAGCAACGGAATATAAATTCCGTTGCTAAATATGGCGGTACTTGATAGCAGAAAAAATTTAGGATGAAAATTATCAACGAAATTTTGGGATGAAAATTAGCAACGAAAATTAATTCTGTTGCTAAATTCAAAATCGTTGTGAAAATAGCAACAGAATTAAATTCAATTGCTAAAAAAGAATATATATAAGAAAAAACCTTATTTCTTTCATTTTTGTTCTTTTCTTCACGATCTGTATAAGAAAAAACCCGAAATGCAGGTAATGTACTTGATATCTAATGTGAGAGAATGATGAATATGAGCAATTGATAACCATGTTTTGTCAAAAATACATTCAGATTTTAGGACTGATTATCATTTGAAATGTGAAATATTGTGAAGCTGATTGTACTGGGTGAAGATACTCTAGGATAGTTCTTTATGTTTCTTGATCCTGAAGCTGCTTTTCTAGGAGTGGCATAAATGATATGGAAACATTTGCATGACATATCTTGAATGGTTGTTGTCCTTCTCTCAAATTTTTGTGCTTGTTTTTAAATATTTTTTACCTGAATCCAGGAAGAAGCCATTTATGGTTTGATAGAGGTTTTTCTTATGGATTATGTTTGATTTCCTTATATTTTGCTTTTGGATGTGATGTGGGCGAGTTGGACCGATTCATCTTAAACAACTAATTCTTTTTTTTTTTCCTTAAACAGTTGTTTAAGGAAAATCTCTTAAACATGCTTATGTCAAAATTGAGTATAAATAGGCAATATCTATTATTTCTTTCACTTTCACATGCTTACGTCAAAATTGAGTATAAATAGGAATCAAAATTGAGTATAAAAAGAAACACGTGAAAAATTATCACACAAAAATAGCACTAAAACAGCTTGTTGTAATACACTAAAACAGTTAGCTATTTTAGTGTATTTAGCTAGCTGGTTGTTCTACACTAAAATAGCTAGCTGTTTTAGTGTATTTAGAAGGCATTTTTGTAATTAGGTAATCTGAATTTCACGTGGTCTTCCTTTTTTGTTTTTGCTTGAATTTGATTTGAGTGATTTTTCTTGTCTTTCTTATCATCTTTATGTTTTACATCATCTTCTATACTTTAATACTGAATAATACACACTCTTAGCTTTTGTCTGTTGCTATTAATGAAGCTGAATGTTTAAGTTATTTTCACATCTCTTTTAAGAACACAACATAGCTTAAATATTTAATGAATTCTTACCCAAACTAATCTCACATAATGGTCTGGGGTTGGAATTGTAAGCTCCACTTGATGATTTAATTAGATATTCAGTTGCTATGATATTTTTTCTCATCCAAATACTCCATATTTCTTGCCTGTCTAGGGTTGAAAGTCAAAACTGAGATATGAATATTGTCTACTTAATATTATAGCTCAATTAGCTACTGTATTATTGAAAACTAAGCAACCCAGTGATATAGTTTTGAGCTCATTTTTGAAGCTCCACTATTAACGGCACATAATAAATTATATTGGTGGGTTTATTGATGTGAACATATTGCTCTTTTCATTAAAATGCTAACATGTTATCATAATTTATATGTTCTACTCCTGCATTTCCTATCGTGACTTTATGCTGTCTGTGAAGGATTGGTTGAATTCTGATTTGTAGCATGTGGTAATTGCTATATATACTAATTTTGTTTTGAGTTTAAGGGAATTTTCTTGGCTTAACAATTGCATGTCTATTGCTTCTTTACATAATTTTTTTCATCTCTGTTTCCAAATTGCCTATTTCTGAAATTTAAGGCCTTTAGGAATGCAGTAAAAGAGACACTTGGAACAATGTTCTTAGTAATTAGGTTTTTCCGTCCTTTATCTAGGAGAGAATACAACTTGAAACTTCGCGTCTATATAGGCAGGCTGGTGTTCTTCCATTGGCAGGTAACTGTTTTAGCGGTGAATTACATATTTATCAGTTATTATTATATTTTTCCATACCCTACAACGTCTTCTTGCTATAGTGTTCCATGTTTTTTCTCTGGCATCTAACATCTTGTAACCATTCTTAATTAAATTATGGAAGTTGTTGTTGAAAAGGTAATTAAAAATGAAATGGTCATTAAATTATTAAATAAACTTTCATCATTTTGAGTTGTTATTTTATATTTGTCGTTGTGCCCTTTGTAGTATTTGTTTTTCTTCATTTTCATTACAAGGTCTTTGACTGTAGTTAGTTCTATATAGGCAAGTTGATATCAAAAAATTGTAATAATTGTTAGCGACGAATAGTACCGTCGTTAATTTTTATAGTGGTGGGTGAAATTAGCAATGGAAATCCTTATTCCGTTGCTAAAATTGATCATTTCACCGAATCAAGCATTGGTTGAATTTAGCAACGAAATAAATTTTTTGTTGCTAAAAATAACAACTGTCGGATTAACAACCAAGTTTTCGCTGCTAATTTTCATTGCTATTTTTTATTAGCAACGAAAATTTGATATTTTTTCGTTGCTAATTTTTGTTGCTAAATTGCAATTTTCTTGTAGTGATTGAAAAAAAAAGAAGCAAAATTCGGTTAAATCCTATCGAATCAGTCGAACCAATAATCCTTTGCCTTTTTGGTTTTTTATTTGGTATGATTTTAATAACATTGAATACAGTTGACACAATTAGCCCTTATCAATTCAATTAGATTTGGTAATGACTGACAGATTTAGTTTGATAGACCACACGTGTTTGATGAAACTTGTCTTGTAGTGATTGAAAAAAAAAGAAGCAAAATTCGGTTAAATCCTATCGAATCAGTCGAATCAATAACTCTTTGTCTTTTTGGTTTTTTATTCGGTACGATTTTAATAACATTAAATATAGTTGACACAATTAACCCTTATCAATTTAATTAGATTTGGTAATGACTGACAGATTTAGTTTGATAGACCATAAGTGTTTGATGCAACTTGTCATGTAAGGACTTTAATATGGTGAAATGATTGGCCTCATGGCATTCAAATGATTATATGTATTATAAAAAATTAACCCATAAAGTGTAGAGCATAAAACATGAAGATTTCATAGTCCGCGTGATTTTGAAAATCGACAAAAATCTGCCAAAACAAGGAATTAATTTAGTTGTGGCATTAAGTTTTGATTTTCCAACAGTCAGGAGTTACCACAAATGATTCTATTGGACAAATTGTTCAATTCCAACGTCAATATTTTTCTGTTTTTTTGATAATTTCCAAGGTCAATGTTTTGAATGACTAGAGAGGACATCATATACTAGCATTTAGAAGGAAAAAAAAAAAACCCTCAAAATTAATAAGAAATGCTACAAATAAGTAGAAGTTGGCGGCTAGTATTTCCAGTTCACCAACTGTTTCTCCTGGGAACGATTCTTCAAATACTTGGAGATTAATAAAATGAAAAAATACTACAAAAATATATTTGCAAATTTTTAATATTCAATATACCTAACGTAACGTTTAAATTTTAATGATTACAACGTTGGGGTTTTTACTTGATAACATTAAAAAGTTTAATTGATTAGAGTTTATTTTCATTATGAAATTCAATTTTCGATCTATAAAATATGTAACTCTCAGATGAATTAATGCAAATTATAAGTCTTTTAAAATTTAAATTAAGTTTAGATACTCTTTTTGTTGGCAGGCGACATATGTTAGTTACAAGAATAATAACCGTATCCATAGTAACAACTATTGTATTAAAGGTAGAATGGATGTTTACAAATAATAAGTTAATGTGGGTAAAAAAAAAAAAATTAAAGGATTTAAATGGTTAAAGCCATGGGCATATCAGTCATGTAAACGTTTTACTTTTTCGAAAAAAAAATATATATAAACATTCAAACAAATTGCATATAAAAACTCAAATGCCATAATATAAATGCATGTTAGTTATGAATGATAATTGTATCGATAGTAAATAAATTATTTGAAATTAAATAATAATTAAAGTAATTAAATAATTAAGAATTACAATCATAATATAGAATCATGTTAGTTACGAATGACAGTTGTCTCGATAATAAATAAATTATTTAAAATTAAACAATAATTAAAGTAATTAAATAATTAAGAATTACATTCATAATATAGAATGCATGGTAATTAAGAATGACAGTTATATTGATAATAGATAAATTATTTAAAAATTAAATAATAATTAAAGTAATTAAATAATTAAGAATTACAGTTATAATCTAAAATACATATTAGTTACAAATGACAGTTGTATCGATAACAGATAAATTATTTAAAATTAAACAATAATTAAAGTAATTAAATAATTAAGAATTACAGTCGTAATATAGAATCATGTTAGTTACGAATTAGAGTTTTATCAATAATAGATAAATTATTTAAATTAAACAATTAATAAAATAATTAAATAATTACAAATTACAGTCATAATATAGAATGCATGATAGTTAAAAATGACAGTTATATCGATAATAGATAGATTATTTAAAATTAAACAATAAGTAATTAAATAATTAAATACGCTAAAAGCTATCATGTGCATGAAGGTGTATTATGACTAATATATATAACGGAAAAGATTAGTAGCTCAAATTGAGTGACTCAAATAGGGGTAGATATGTATACATTTTCATTGACTTGAAGTGACAAAAATATCCTTAATGAATTAATTGTTATCTGAAGCCAACCCAAGCCGAGCCTTCTTCGACTAATAAAAAGGGGATGTCATTTCAAACATCATAGCTATCTTATTTGCAGTAGTAGGGAGCGAAGCAGGAACAAGAAGTTATCTTTGAGATAAAGCAAAGGATTCATATATTCTCTCTATACATTCACATCCTTTTGGTATATGCTGAAAATATTTTAGGAGGGATGAACAAAGCAGAGAAGACGAAGAAAAAGTTCTATATTGTTTTTAAAGGAAAAGAAACCAGGATTTACATGTCATGGAAAGAATGCTCGCGGTAAGTATTGGGTGTCCGTGGTAGGTTGTACAGATCGTTCAAATCTTATAAGGAAGCTGAAGATGCTTTGATAAGGATAAAAATGAAGAACCCCAAAATGTTAAGAAATAAGAAAATATTCCTGATGCAAAAGCCATCGGAGGTATTTCATCACGTGTTAATTGCTTTGAGTCAAGTGCATGTAGCGATAGTGATATAGGGTCACATGAAACTCGTGGAAGAGAGGCGGTTGAGTCCTTTATCGTCGGTATGTTTGTTGGAATGCAAATCGCTACCATAGCAAAGCAACAGGGTAATTAATTTACTCAAAATGTATATATAATATTTTTGTGATGCCCATATATAATGAAATCAAGTTTGTTATTTGTAATCTATTGTTTGCGTAAAAATTATTTTCTATTAGCATATTGTGCAGTAAGGATCTACTGTATCTTTACCTAGAGAGGGATCATCATTGCAAGTCAATGGAGCTCTATCTCTATAAGTGGATACAATAGGCTTGCCCAAAAAGAATACAGTGTACATCGTTGTCCAAAGTAAATTTGGTGTAGTCTCTTTTTCTCAATTAGAATAGAGGATTATATTGAAAAGTGAATATACCGTATTTTCTTGTGCAATCTGAATGCAACACATTAAAAAGTAAAATCACCGTAGAGGAGCCCTGTCTCTGTAAGTGAATGCACTAGACTTGCCCAAAAAGGATACAGTGTATAGCTTTGTGAATTAAATATAATTAAAGTATAGGTATAAATTTTGAAATTTTTTATAAGTTGAGGAGGGATTTAATATATTAAACCAATTCTATATTATATAAATTAAGGTATAATTAGAAATAAGTTGTAAAATCTAGCTACTTTCTTATTTTATCAAAACTCGAATCCACCCCTTTCGGCCGCAAAGATATATTATGAAAAAAAAATTAAGGTGTAATTAGCATGTGATTAAGTGAACATATATATTTTCCTTGCAAGCTGGTCGACGTCATCTATAGAATTGCGAGACATTCTGTACTTTTTTATTTTTTAGTTATAAAAACACCAATTTTGTTTGGTTAATGACCCAAAATATCCTGAATTATCACATGTTTGCAAATTGTCATAATCTTTTTATCAGGTGTTCAAGAATATAGAATTTAAATTTAATATTTTTTTTGACAGTTAATCTTAATATATTTTTAGAAACCCGTAACTGTAAAATTCTATTTTTTTTAGCAATAGCAAAAATTTCCATTTCATTCTCTATGTTAATATTATAAAATATATAATAATCAAATATCAATCTTACTGTTGACTTCTATAGAGTGAGGTTACTTTTTCTTTTTTTGAATTGAGAAAACTTCATTAAGATGAATCTGCCAAAAGGGCAGAGATAATACAGGAAGGAGGGGACAAGTCCCAATATTTAAGACCTGTCATAGAAAGAGTAGCTCGAGCTAACAAGTGAGCCACTATATTCGCAGATCTCTTAACAAATCCAAATTGGATATTAACTAAAGGAGCATAAATAAACTTGCAATCACCAATAACAACCCAAAATCAGAACAATCACAAGAGTTCAACTTTAAAGCAAAATAAACAAGTTGAGAATCAATTTCAATCTTAATTGAAGATAAATTCCTTTCCTTCACCCAACTAAGAGCTTCACGCACACTAAGTGCTTCTACAATCTTTGGATCCAACGCTCCAACAATAGTCTTACAACCAGCAGAGGTGAAATTCCCAGCATGGTCTCTAACAACAAACGCAAGACCAGTTTTGAAAGTAGATTAAGATAACAAAGCATCAGTATTAATCTTCAAGAATCAAAAGGGAGATGGGAACCATTTCACTGGTGGACCACTCACACAATCACCCAAATCCAGCTTTGGTAAATTAGCCTCCTTCCACTCTTTCAAAACCGAGCTAGCCATAAACAACACTTCAGAAGCAGTTAACCTCACCTTGTTCCAAATTAAGTCATTTATGGCTTTCCAAATGGCCCAGCAAATTACTATAGCTAAGCCACACTTCGCTGCATCCAAATGGGAGAACAACATCTTAACCCATTGTAAAAAATCCACACCAGTACCTTGAACATTCCTTATATCAGAGCAGCTCCAAACACTACAAGCAAACTTACAATCAACCAAAATATGAAAGATAGATTCATCCGAAGCACCACGCATAGGGCAAGATAGATCATCTATCACCCCTTTCAGCTTCAACAAGACACAAACAGGAATGCAGGGTACGCCAGAAAAAATGTTTGATCTTATTAAGAATAGCAAACTGCCACAACTTCCTCTAGTCAAAAGAACCCAACAAATCAGAAAATGGATAAGCACTCGAGTGGATAAAATGATAGCCACTTTTAACAGAATTAGTTTCAGAAGTCTCCAAACTTCATTGCC
The DNA here is from genome assembly GCA_037975025.1 of Excoecaria agallocha. Lineage (NCBI taxonomy): Eukaryota > Viridiplantae > Streptophyta > Magnoliopsida > Malpighiales > Euphorbiaceae > Excoecaria > Excoecaria agallocha. The sequence continues at coordinate 900,234 of JBBPFJ010000024.1, read as the reverse complement.
ATTTATCTTCCTTACTATACCAACAAGAATTTTAAAGATCAGATTGCTATCCCGAGAATTAAACAAGGAGAGAATCAAAGAATAGTTCCAACTAGCTGGCCCATGAAGCATTAAATCAGAAACCTTTAACTAATGCTTCTCCATGTATAGTTGGGTTAGGACCCGTAACAGCCTCCCAGAAAGAGCAATTGGGAAAATATCTAGCTTTGATAACCTTAGCCATAAGAGAAGAACAATCCGAAAGCAATCTCCAATTTTGTTTCCCCATAAGAGCTAACTTAAAGTCCCTAAAAGACCGAAACCCTTAACCCCCCTTTATCTTTTGGCCAACATAACTTATCCCAGGACATCCAATTAATACCCCTTCCAGTAGATTTTTTCGTTCCCCCACCAAAAAGAATTTAACATCCTTTTTAACTTTAAGCAAAGATTAAGTGGAAGAAGAAAAACACTCATGGTATAAGTGGGGAGGGACTGAGCAAAAGACTTAATCAAAACCTCTTTACCAGCACGAGAAAGCAAGGTTCTATTCCACCCATTAATTCTCTTCCAAACTTTTTGCTCAATATAAGCAAAAATCTCCTTCTTATCACTCCTAATAAAAGAGGGCAACCCCAAATAAGTGTCATTATAAGTTGATAAATTAATAGACAAGCAAGAACAAACCCCATCCTGAAATGAAGGCAAAGTATTAGAGCTAAACTTGAGAGAAGACTTACTAAAATTGATTAATTAACATGAATCTACTGCATAAACATCCAAGAGCTCCTTAACTGTCGTGGCTTCTTGATGATTAGCTCTAAAAAAATAAAACTATCATCCGCAAACAAGAGGTGGGTAATAGCAGGGGCAGTCCTGGCTACTCTACAACCATGAAGAAGATCCCGATTCTCATAGAACTTAAAAGTGCAGAAAAAGCTTCAACACATAGGATGAAGAGATAGGGCGAGAGGGGACCTCCCTGCCTTAGACCCCTACTAAGGAAAAATTAGCCCCAACAAACTATCTTCACAGGAGATTACATACTTCACCGGACTCCACACGCATCATTATCAGTTTCACCCACCTAAAATTGAAACCCATCTTCAACAAAACTACTTCTAAAAAGTTTCATTCCATGCGATCATAGGCCTTACTCATGTCTAATTTAAGCACTGCAATCCCATCTTTCCCTTGCATTTTCTCTTCAAGAAATGCATAACTTTGTATGCAACCAAAAAGTTATCAGAAATGAGTCGATGAGGCACAAAAGCACTCTGATTCCAAGATATAACAGACGGAAGGATTAATTTTAACCTCAGAGAAAGCATTTTGGCAATTACCTTATAAAGCACGTTACAGAGAGAAATAGGACATAAATTAGTCATAGTTTCAACTTGCTATTTTTTTGGAATTAAAACTATTGTCGCGTCCTGCATATAATCAGGCATGTTACAATTTCGTATAATGGAAAGACATTCATTAGCAAAATCCTTCCCTACAATAGCCCAACACCTTTGATAAAAGGCTGCATTTATGCCATCTAAGCCAATTACCTTATCAGGATGTAAACTAAACATTGCCATTCTCACATCTTCCTCTGTAAAATTATGGAGAAGCAAGTCAATATGCTCATATGTGACTCTATTATCAATAATAGAGGCAGAGAATCTCGTACCAGAGTGAGTGGATGTAAATATATTCTGAAAGTAATCCGTAATAACTTCCTCCAGTCTATGCTTCCAAGAGCAAAAAGTGCCAATTGGATCCTTTAATTCTGCAAAACAATTCTTTCTCTTCCTCTTCGAAGCCACTGCATGAAAATACTTAGAGTTTGAGTCTCCTGAGTTGAGCCAGAACAATTTTGTCCGCTGTCTCCAAAAAATTTATTGTTGGCACAGAGCATCCAAATAAACCAGCTGAACATCAAGGAAATTCTCATTCAAAAGACCATCTCTCACCTGCTTCATCTTATATTTCAAACCTGCTATCCTCTTTTTAAAATCTCCAATGATTTCTTGACCCCACTTCAAAAAAGTAGCACTATATGACTTGATTTTTTGGGAAAGAGAAGAAGCACAGTTACCAATCCACTCCTTTCGGACAAACTCCAAAAAACCACTTTCCTTCAGCCAAGCATTTTCAAAGCAAAATCTGGTGGAACGGCGCTTAGAAATAGAGATAGTTGGATCTATAAAGATGGGATTATGATCAGAGGAAGTCTAATTGATATTTCTTATAGAAAAGAAAGGGAAGGTAGATACCCACTATGCATTAGCCAAAGCACGATCCAATTTCTCCTCAATAAACCCATATACATAGTTTCCCCACATCCAAGTAAACTCTTAGCCTCTCAAGCCCAAATCCAATAAATTAGCATCCTTCATTGCCTCCTTAAAACCATCAATAAGTCTGCTCGATTGGGGATTGCCTCCTTTCTTCTCTCTCGGTCCAGAATATCATTGAAATCACCTATGACACACCAACGAAGCTGAGATTTAGTAGCAAGAGTACGAAGGATGTTCCAAGAAAGACTTCTATTACTCCTATTTGGCTTACCATAGAAACCAGTGTACCTCCACGCTTTGGCATGTTGAATCCAAATCTCCACATCAATATGGTTTTTTGAGAAACCAATTAGCCTTACTTCATTTTTGTCCCTCCACAAAAAGGCCAACCCACCACTATGGCCCATAACATTCACACCAAAACACCCCTCAAAACCCAACATGTTTTTTTATTTTTTCTAGTGTATCTCTACTACACAAAGTTTGAATGAGAAAAATAAACTTGGGCCTTTTAGACCTAACCAGGTCTTTAAGGACACGAATTGTCTGTGGGTTGCCTGGCCCATGACAATTCCAACTAAGGCAACTCGTAATTCCAGGTGGGCCTGATCGCCAAAGCCCGCCCTTGATAAGTTTTTTTGCTCCATTCCTTCTCCTTCTTTTGGGCTGAAGCTAGGCCCATCTCCACAGGAATTATCATTATTTCCATCCTCCTTCCCGTGTCATTTTGAATCTAAGATAATAACTCATTCAATATCTCCTACTGAATCCACGCACCCATCAGCCACCTTGCCCACATCATCCTTTCCTTTCCCACTTCCCATGATATACGCCCCTTTCACCGCCATACTTTCTGCTTCATTAATCACGATTTGTTTCTCCAACTGTCATGCTTGATTTCCTCCCTTGCCAAAATCAGTTATGTCTACATTCATAGCCTCTGCCACGTTCCAATTTTTGACGTCAGAATTATGCTTCAGCAGTGGATTCTCCTTCAGCCATTGACTACCATAGGAAGCCGCTTGTCTCCTATTAAAAACTCTGATAGACTCATCAAACCATCGAACTAAAGCATGGACAGGTTGATGATATAACAGTGGACAGTGCTTCTCATTGTGGCCCAACATGGCACATAGAAAACCAATCATAGGCAGTCATTCATATTTAAAAGTAGCAATAAACCAATCCCCTCAGACTTCTTAATCTTCATTTCATGGTTGACTGGTTTATCAACATTCAAAGCTACGCGAATACGCATATAATTTTTCTAGCTTCTTGAAAAATTCTTTGGATCTGCACTGACAAACTCTCCAACAAACATTCCAATGCTTTCTGCAACCTTGACCGACATAAAACCAACTGATAAATCATACACTTGCAACCATATAGGCATCCGATTGAGAGGAACATTCTCAGGCTACTCATTTACATGTATACGGCTAAGTAACAAAAGCTGATTATCGAAAGTCCACAGTCCATTATCAATTACCTTTTGTACATCCACTTAATGGAAGAACTGGAATAGAAAAAGAGTAGGATTTAACTCCTTAATAAATACACCCATACCTAGTCTTCACAATAAATGACCCACCAGACTCCACCTTAGATCAACATCATCCTCTTCTATCACTGCATCATCGATGATAACTCCTTCTTGACCCTCATCATTGAAAGAAAGATTAGCACACTTTTCGTTGATATCAATCATGGGCTCAGAATTTTCACTCATTATAGGGAACAACACAAGGAAAACTACTTGCTAGATAGCAAGACAAAAAACATGTCATAGAGATAGACTCCCACCAATTGTCAATGGCAGTGTTGGCTTAGTTAATAGAAACTTGCATTATTGCTGTTACTTTTTCTTAATTATTCTTTACATCGAAATAACGGATCGATAATAATAACAAAAATTAATTCATACGATGTATCACCCTATGTGAGCTCATGTAATGAGGTGAAGTGCAAGCAAAATCTTTTGAGAAATATTTTTATTATTAACTATGATCACTGGCAATAAAATTGATAATCCAGAGAATATCGAAATGAAAAAGAATGTGCGAGTTGATCGGATTGTGAATCACCTAAAACTTGCAACAAGGTTGACCCAATCGGTCTGGATGTTAGCAGTTCGAAACTTTAATCAATAAGAGACTTTAGATAGAGAAAGTAGAGAGGGTTTTAAAAGTGCAATATTTTAAACCATTAGAGAATTGGGTTATTTATAAGAGATAAAATCTACTAAATAGGAATATTCGAGGGGGATCGAGTGGTTGATAGGCAGAAAGTATGGCCTGACAGTGATTTAACTGTCTATACTCTGTTCAGTATGTCAGTACGACTGATATAATATGGCCTTATCAATCCGATCGAATTTAGTAATGATTAGTAGACTTAATTTAACAGGTTGCACACATTCTATAAAACCTATCTTGTGTGGACTGTGTTATGATACCTTAGGTCTAAGAACTTTTAAATTGATTTTATGTATTATCAGAAATTAACCCATGGATTGTAGAGCATAAAAAACGTGAAGATTTCATATTCCACGTGATTTTGAAAATCAACAAAAGCCGCCCGTAACACATTTGATTCTATTGGGCAAATTGTTCAATTCCAAAGCCAATGTTTATCAGTGTTTTGATAATTTCCAAGGTCAATGTTCGAATTTGAATGACCAGACCGGACATCATGTAGTAGCATTTACGAAAAAACCCTCAAAATTAATAAGAAATACTCGAGATGAGTAAGAGTTAGCGGCTAGTATTTCGAGTTCACCAACTGTTTCTTCTAGGAACGATTCTTCAAATAATTGGAGATTAATAAAATGAAAAAAATACTACAAAAATATATTTGTAAAGTTTTAATATTCAATATACCTAACGTAACGTTTAAATTTTAATGATTAAAAAGTTGGCGTTTTAGCTTAACAACATTAATAAGTTTTTAACACATAACTAAAGTTTTGCAATTAAAAATTATAATATGGTTTAATTGATTAGAGTTTATTTTCATTACGAAATTTAATTTTCAATCTATAAAATATGTAACTCTCGGATGAATTTATGTAAATTATAAGTCTCTTAAAATCGTATTTAAAGTTACAATATTAAACAAATTAATTGTCTTTAAATAATCCAGGAAGTACACTGATATAATAATATATTTTGGATGGTCTTATATAATTTTAACCCACGATAATTAGTCGATTAGTACCAAATTCAGCGGCAAAAAAAAAAAATAATAATAATAAAAAGAAGTGCCTGGCTAGCCGGAATTTGCGACTTGAAAATGGTATAATTTTCTAGTATGAAGTTTCTCGAAGATTACAATTTATTATAAATATATATTAAAATTGACCTCTTTTCACTTCTCAGTCATGACTGGCGTGCAATTAATTCCAAAGTTTTGGTCAAGAACCCTTAAACGGAATATAGGAAAATGATTTATCTTTTTGTTATTTTATTTTATTTTATATTGTATGGTCAAATTAAAAATAAATAAATAAAGGAAGCAAATCATACTAATTTATATAATTTATTGGTTTTTTAATTTTTAATTTTTTTCCTGAAAGAGAGGGCAAAAGAAAAGTTTAGTACTCCCTCCGTTTCATTTTAAAAAATAATTTTTTTATTTTTTACGAAAATAAAAAAATAATTAAAATATTTTAATTTTATTAAAAAATATAGCTATTGACAAAAACATATTTTTAAAAATTTTATTTAATTTTAGTTAAAAGTGAAAAGTGATAAAAAAAATAAATATTTAATAAGGTATCTAATAAATAAGAGTATACATGTAAATATATCTCTCAAATTTCGAAAAAAATATTTAAAATCAGATAGAGTAAAATAGTAAAAATAATATTTTAAAATAGGACGGAATGAGTAGCATAAAAAATTAATAGGCTTCAAAGTAATTCTGTAGGCCCTCAACATTTGATAGCGTTGGATCTAAAATATAATTTTAGTGAGGCATGTCTCTTATATTTTATTATTTTATAAATTAAAATATCTACTAATTGCATTAAAGTCCAGAAAACGCATTTAAAATTAAAAAAGTTGGGTTTATTTCCACGTGAGCATGAAGAAATTTAACTTTATAATTTTTTATATGATTAATTTATTTTGTCACTGCAATTTTTCACAAGATCAAATGAAATTGATTTTGGCATGAAGGGTTTAAAATAACGGATAGTAAGGAAGAAACACCACGGCTTTATGCCAACAAAGATGTTGCAAAATATAATGCAACCAAAAATTTATTTGATATTTTTATGCTCCCTTTGACTTAATTTTTGTATTTTTTTAATTACATCGGTGAAAATGAAATTATGTCCAATTCAAAAAGCTATCAGTATCTTTGGACTATAAATAAAATTTCTTAATTTTTGAATTTTATATAATGGACTTATGCTTCAATTACTTGACTGAAAAAGCATATTATTATTATTATTTGATAGAAATATTGCATTTCATAAGAGGAATAACATAATACATCCGACGAAAGGTGGGAAAATTTCAATCTAAATAAGTTCATCGTAATCATGGAAAAGAAAAAAGGTCCATTGCTATATTCAAAATCTGGTATATTCCCTTATTTTGAATTTAAATTTACTCAGTATAAACGTGTCCTGTATATAAATTATAAAGAGTATTCATTAGGTATGTAAATTTAAATAAAAATAATATCTTTTGAAGGGTACAAAAAATTATCTAAATTACATCTTTCGGAGCAATGCTGAAAACCGAATACTGATTAATTAAAAAATGTATTAAATTGGATCATTTCTGATTTTTATTCTGATTAATTGAAAAAATAATCAGATTTACAGCCATTTAATCTCGATGGATCATTAAAGGCTATTCTAAAGCCATAAGCCCAATATGACTTTAGTGGGCTTATTATGCGGCCATAAATTCCCAGGGCAACAATCTCCAGAGGCCCAATCTATATCACGTGCAATGCAAGTGTTATTACTCGTACCTTATACAACAGGATTCAACTGTTAACCATCACATTCCGTTAGCGGGGAAAAAAATGGTTTCACTGCGCTTCCCCTTCTTGTTTTCTCAGCCCAAAAAGTTTCCTAACGCCATTCCCAATGCTGCCAACACCCGCCCCTTCTCCGCCACCACAGCGGTGGCGTGTGTGGTTGCCGCCGGTGCTGCTACATTCTCTGCCATTGCTGTCACTCAGAAATCCACTAATCGAAAACACCAATTTCTCCAGAACGCACTTAATGTGCTTCTCACCAATCATTCCTTGCTACCCTGGGGTTCACTTTCTCTAGCTGACGCTTCACCGGCTGTTGTGGAATCGAGAACGGGCATGTCGTTTCCTTCTGTTATTTTTGAATCGCGGAGACTTCTAGGAATTGGGTTGAGGAAAAAGAGTGTCTTCGGATTGAAGAACATTGATGTCTATGCATTTGGTAACTGCTTTTTCTTTTTTCAATCTTTTTAACTTCCATTTCTTTTCCTTTCTGATCAGTTATTCTTCTTTATTTTGTATGGGATAATGACCATTTTATACTTGGATAAGAACATTCAATGTTTGTGCCCAACTTGATTCACTGCATATGTTTAGGGGTCAATTATGGATGTTCCTTGTTTATATAAAATTTAAAGTAATTTTCTTTGCTAAAATTCAGTGATTGATTGGTAAAATGGAAGCTAAGTGCATAATTTTAGGAAAATTTTATGTGTCTGTGAGATACGATTATCAAATCAGTTGTCTTCATATTGATGCTATAGTTCAGTTTATAGGATTTTGTCAATTAAGGCATTGGATCAATGCTTGCTTTGCTAATTTGGAGAGAACCGGTGATTTGCTAATTGTGAACGAATGCTATGCTATCATGTGTAATAGATACTGCTACTGGTAGATTAGGGAAGGGAAGGACTGAATAATTGCTGAGCATAGATGATAATTTTTGAAATGTTGTTCTTGAATTCAGGACCGTTTAGAGTGTTTCCCTTGTTTTTCCCACCTTTGCTCTCTTGGAACAATAATTCATGTTGTTGACTAAACCCAATCGGAATTTTAAGTTTTGCTTGAATCACTAGACATCTGCATGGATGAACTTGTGATCTTCATTTTCTCAAATTTAACTGTACTAACTCAAGTCCGTTACATTTCTCTCTTCATGTTGTTATTCTGTTGTAGATAACTTCCACATACAGGAAAGAACTTCCTACCTTAAATATCTTGCATTTTTGTGGAAATGCTTCCTGGTCCAGGGTCGTTAATAATTTTGTGCTTATTGCAGTGTTACTGTCCTTTCTCCCAACAGCAGCAGGATCCCTTTCCATAATGTTTAGTATTTTTGTAATATCATTATATTATTCTATTATAGTATGATGATGATCTCTTATGTGTAATATGTGTATAGTGAGGTAATAGAACACCTTATCATTACTCAAATAATCAGTTCTCCTTTTTGATAAAATTTTCTCCCTTGACAGGTGTTTATGCTGATGATGCTGAAGTGAAAAATGTTCTGGGTGAGAAGTATGGAAAATTATCCATTTCTGAACTCAAGAAGAGCGAAGACTTCAAAGAAGATCTCATGGAAAGTGATATTAGCATGACTGTTCGACTCCAAATAGTTTATGGTAGGTTAAGTATTCGTTCAGTACGAAATGCTTTCGAAGAATCTGTAGGAAGCAGACTGCAAAAGTTTGGGGGTCCAGATAACAAGGAATTGCTTCAGAGGTAAATTGTTTTTTCCCGTTGTAATACTCTTATCATTATGGTTAAACGTGAATAGGAAATAACTGTACAAGGCTCAAAATTTTGATTTATTCTGATTTGAGGCGTTTAAATTTGTTTGATCTTTGCCTTTCTTTTTCTCCTTTTTGAGCGGTTAGGGTGACTTTATGTTTGGTCTTATAGTTGAAAAGGGATCCAAACATTTAATAATATAACTGAGGCAGTATGTTCAAGTATTTCTTACCACTTGAGTGTGCAGTAGAATGTGGCATTGCTGCAGCTCTCTTGGCATGCAGGCATCTTAGCATTATGTTGGTCTTACAATAATGTTTCTCATCTGGCTGCACTTGTGCTTCTTCCCTGTCTATTTCTAGAGTTTCTCACAGCTGAATTCCTTAATCCCAGAGATCTTGTCAATTGCCAATTGCTACATTCCTCATTCCTTGCACATGTGCATTTGCCTAATTGCCAATTTGTGTGTAGGTTCACTTCTCAGTTTAAGGATGAATATAAAATACCAAGAGGTTCAGTGATAGAGCTTTCAAAGGAACAAGGACATGTGCTTCGAACAACAAGTAAGAGCCCCTTATCTCTGTTACCATGCACATGATTTTCTAGATGTAGCATTTATGTTGACTCTAAAAACATTCTCTTAACTTCAGCTATGACTATGTGGATGGTTGCTTAGGATTGATTTGGAGAACTTTAAGCTTTGAAAATCGGACATTGTCCCGGGCGTTAAATTATGAACTGAATATTTGAGGGTCCAAAAATGAAAGTAGAGTCAAGAATCTTTTATATATGTTGTTAAAAATGGAGAACTAGCAATTGAAAATATAAAAGATTATTGATGGAACCTACTAGTGTCAGACATGCTGTGTCCGAAACCAAAATATTTTCAATCTATCTATTCTTGTTTGGTACATTTATGAGCGTAGTGCATATCAACCTTGATGAAACTAACTTATCTAAAAAGAATACATGACTAATAAAATATCCAAGTTCAGTGGAGGACAAGCAGTAAATTATATGTGCTCTTCTGCTGCCAGTTTTCATGGATTACAATTTTCTAATGTTATGGATTCATTTGTTATTTGCTAGTTTGGTTGTAACATCAAGTGCAGGATTTTGTAATTTCTTTCTGTTTAATTTATTTAGTTGATGGAAACGAGGCGGGAAGTATCCAGAGCAAAGTTCTGTGTCGATCAATTCTAGATTTATATATCGGCGATGATCCATTCGATGGACAAGCAAAAGAAGATATTGAGAGTACATTGGCATCTCTGTTGAAAAGTGAGTGAAAAATCATTTGTAGATTATACTGAGGGACGCAATCTGTATCTGATTGATCTGTACTAATCTTGTGGATTCAATGTTTCTGCTTCTAAAAGTTCTAGTAAATCAGCATATAGTATAATAACCACGGCCAAGCTTATTGCTTGTGCACTCGCTCACCAATTGTGCCAATTTCATATTTAAGCAATCCTTTTTTTTTTAATTTTATTTTTAATGGGACGAAGTTAAACTATCTTCCTAATCTAAAATTGGCCATCAGAAATTAATACAAGCACCATCATTCAGCATCAAATTTCTTTGTATGCTCATGTACAAAAGCCTCTTTGTTTTTTTCTAATTCCAACAAAAACATAAAAGGTTTTAGGCCTAAGATAATTGGTAGTATCAGTGCTTTGATATTGTTCTGGGTACCCATTATCTTGAAATGTAATTTGCTAGATTCTATGCCTATCTTCTCGGCATCTCATCAATTTAGGAGTTACCACGTTTTACTTAACTGTTCTATGATATAATATCAACAACCAATTTCATTAGATGGACACGGCATTGCTTCCATAACATTAACACAGGTCGCAATCAGTGCAATAAAACATAAGATCTCGATTAATGGAACTTAATGAGTACACCTTTTTATAAGCAATATTAGGAGAAATTTGCACTAAGAATTGATCCTTCCATCAACAACTGAAAAAAGGGTAAATTTACGTCGCTTTCAATGCTACAAATGCCTAAATCAATATCCGTAGATGGGGGACACCTTGGTAGTGATAAGTCCAAGTCAGAGACTTTCAGTATAAACTCCGACACTCTTCTTCACTGTCAGAAACCAAAGTGTTGCTAGTTGCAATAGCAACATAGCACCCTTGGGTTTATAGTTTATACATTGATCCTGCTAAGTCCCATTAAATGGGAATGTAGATAGGGGAGCGACATGAACCACAAATATTATCAGAAATATAAAGCATTAACAATTACATCGACACTGTGAGGCGAACATTTGCAATTGTTCGAGAATATTTCGAGAATAACTATACAAGACACTTACAAAAAGCTCATACAATCAAATGTTCATCTTTTACCCAAAAAAAACACATATCCACCTACGTCTTGTTAATTTTCCAAGTGTGCTGGACGGTTAGGAATGTGCATTACAAGTTCTGCCAACAAAAGCGACCTAAGCAGAGAGCCAGCCATTAATATTTTTGCAGTCAGTCAAACCTTCAGCAATTCCTGAAAGGCAAAGCTCAAGATCAGTTTACGTGCTTAATCATCACAAGAAATATTAAAGGAAGGCGATGAAACTGGTCTCCGAAGCTTTTGCTAATTTGTAGCCCTTGATAAATGAGATAGGCAAGATCAAAAGCACTCATAGAATGCCTCAGTTTTACACTGCAGTTTGCTAATTAGAATGCACCACTATTAGATTGCACCCATTCCAATCTCAGACATGCTCATATAGAATTCCAACTAGACATCAGAATATATAAAATGAGCTCTCCCCCTTACTCCTGATGACAAGCAGCATTTTGTCCTGAGATGAGAACATTTTTATTTGTGGCAGGAAAGTTCAAATTTTTTATAGTCCTGAGATTTCCACTTCCCCAGGCCCAAATTTAAATGTCTCTACCCATATCATTTCTTGCAAGTAAACCTCACATGTTAGTATCTGGATTCTATAATTAATTTTATTCCTAAATCTCATACTACAAGTATGCAAAGTCATTTTACTTCAGTCTCAGTTGTCACACAAGCTTGTCAGCTTTGCTACAATATGTTTTATCTAAGCCATTCTTCCTTTCTTATCCCCTTCAAATTCCACTATTTAAGCCACAATCACCTGTTCTTTTCAGAGTTTTCTTTTCATTGGGTGAGCTACATTTTTTCTGCTTCTTAACTAACTTGTGTCCAGTCAATTCATAACCAGTTTGCCCTGGGGAAACTGCCAAAGTTTCTATTATCCAATTAAAACAATAAAAGATCTTCACCATAGGTTCAAGTTGTGCTGAACTTAATACATCTATATATTTTTCATGCGATAAAAAAATAAGCAACCTAATATAAAGACGTATATTCCCAACTAGAAACTCCGAAATATTCCTTTCAGATCAATCAGCTCGATTAATGAGGACATACCTTTTCCTTTTGTTTGTATACAGCATCAATCTTCTTCATATACTCATCTACCAACTTCTGGAGTAAGAAAACAATGTTATTGTATTCCACTCAAAAGAAAAAGGAATTTTCCAAATTATTTATTCAAATGAAGGACAGAAAAGAAGATGCGGACTGAGGGGAAACATGAAAGATAAAAAGACCAAACATAAGGATACTACAGAAAAATTTTGGTTTCTCATTAATGTGAAGAATGTATTCTCAATTGCACCTATGTAAGTCATGACTGCTAGAGTTGAGTTAAGGTGAAATATCGGCTCATGATGAGCACCACAACTAGTTCGAACTGTGTTTAAGAAGCACTTTTAATCATGTGATATCATATATCCGATGAATACTTCACCAGTGAACCACACAACACTCCAAAACGAACATAGATTAACATGCGCGTGCAGAGGAACATACTGTTGAAGCAATTTGTTAGTGAGTTACGCCATGAACACTAAAAAAAATGCAAACCGAATTGTAGCTATGAAAAGGCCACCGAGATTCAGCCCAGATAATGATCATAAAACATAAAATATTGAGTCACCTGCAAGTCACTAGACAAGTCCTTCACATTGTCTTCTGAAAGCTTTTTTTCCTGAAGCAAATAGCCAAATATAGATTGAAAAAACAAGCCATCGAGAAAGTAGGAGAAAGAAAAAGACAGATAAAAAACCATCTAGGAAGGTTATAATAAAGGGACAAAAAAAGAACTGAAATATTAAAACATAGAAACAACTGGAAAGCAGAACAATATTTCTTGATTCAAACCTTCTCAAGTTTCTCATAGGCCTTCAACGCATCTCTTCTGATGTTCCTCAGTGCCACCTATAAACAATAAATCAAGAAGGCTCATTTAGGAAATGTTTGATAATTTGGTTTCATTCACCAGCTAAAATGAACTAGTTGACTCAAAAAACAACTGATGAACAAATCCTATGTGCAGTGACTATGATTTAAAAAAAAAGAGCTATAGCATATACTTTACTCCTATATTTATGAATGTATTAATAACAAAAAAAAGAGGTTTCTTCAATTTAATTCATTGCCAATAGTTTTTTACTTTATTTATACTTGTTAAATTGCAATTCATCATTGTGATGAAAGTTCCGCAAAACTTTATTGATTTATCAATTTTAAGAAATTAAAACTTTGCAATTTAATAATTGAGGTTAATCTTCAAGGCACAGGTTGTATATCCTAAATTTAGAATCATATGCATGAAGAACAAAAAACAGGGAGAAAAAAAATAAAAAATAAAAACCAGAAATTGTGAAAGATGTGGATTTGTCCTATATCACTGGAAGGAGGCAATAAAGCACCCCTTCCTTTCTATTTAGTATAGTCTTCAACTTCTAATTCTCACATTTCATGATCCTCATTGGGACATTGGGCCTTTATCCGTACCAGAAAGCTTGGCTATAAGTTAGATGTAAAATCTTGTGGATGCTCAAAAGAGCTTCATGCCTGCTCTTATTTACTTATGAGAACCATTATAACAATATAAATACAAACTGATTACAAACAGTAGTCAGTTATCTATAGCATTTGCTAAGTGGGACGTGTACCTTTCCTTCTTCAGCCAATTTGGCAACCATTTTTGACAACTCCTGAAAATGAAAGAATCAAAAAAAGTCCTCAGTAAAATATCTAAAATCACTTTCAGATAACTTCTCCAAGTAAGATTCAGAAAACACTTCATTTCAATTTGCATGATACATTAAAAGAAAATTAGTATTGATTTCCAATGTAGCTGGACGAAAGCATGTGACAGATACATAAATCAACGTCCTAATGCATGCAGCGAAATTACATGCAAAAATATAAAACTATAAGAGATGATCTTAGAAATTGAACAGGATACAAGGATTTTCTTTCCATTCTTTTTCAAAGGCTAGCCACATTGTAATAATTGTATTTTCAAAAGCAAAGAGAAGTTATTGCTGTCATTAGCTGACCACTTTCAGAGCCTGAAAAGTATAAATACCGATGCTATGGACCCCAAGGACTTCATTGGGGCAATTTATCTATACTCAAAACCTAAAGTTCTATGAGATCCAAGAGGAAAGCAAGTACCTTTCTTCTTTCCGTAGTCAATTGAGGAACAGTCAACCGGATTACTTCTCCATCGTTATTTGGAGTCAAACCAAGATCAGAGCTGACAATAGCCTTCTCTATAGCCTTTAGGCTGCAACATGAGGTAACAGAAATAAGCAAAGGGAAGAAAATAAATATAAATGACTTTTCGAGCTGCCCTTGAAAATATCAATTCATATTTAGTCAAAAGAGAACAAGAAAACTTTCTCTAGTTTGGGAACCCCTTGAGAATTCAGAACTAGATAGTCAGCAAAGACTTAATACGCACTGTGATTGTACTACATATTTCGAGATCTAGGAAATGAAAATTTAACAAAAAGTGTTAGTCCCTGATCTCCTCTATCTAGTTGACTCCCAAGAGGAGTGCTATGCTTAGAGTATTTATCCTATGTCTACTGTAAGATTTGCAATAGATAATTTTAGCAATACCTAGATTTGTCATATGGCTGTACCAATAGAGAACTTGCATCAGGAGTATTGATTTGAGCTATGCTCTTCAAGCTGACTGGACTTCCATAATATTCAACCTGTAAAACATTATTGTTTTTCCAAGTTGAAAGATTTTTACAGAACAAAAGAAAACTAGTAGACCTTCCATAACTAATGTCACACCAGAGACCATGGTAGCTAACATAGAAAATGAGCAGAGTTTAACAAAGAATCAATCTAAACTAAAATGTGAACATATAAATCAACAAAAAGAGCAGCAAGGATCTAATGAAATTTACTACCAAATGCATAACAATGAGAAAAACAAGAAATAGATCGAAAATCAATTGCAATTTGCAATTAAAAAACTAGTTAAGAATAGCTAAATCAGATTAGAATGAAATTTTTTCAGCTTCTCTTAATTTAAAAATATCAGATGAAATTATATGCTGCTGCAGATATGCATCACTAAGCAACAAAGAATAGCAAATATACAAACAGAACAGGTTATTTCTTTGCTCATAACACGGAAAAGCTTCTACATTTTATGAAGGGATCAAAAGAAACCATTATATGTTCTTTAATTCTTCCAAACCAAATTAGAGAAGACTGTCGGAGCCTACATCAAGGCATATCACATTCTAATTCTAGTATAATATTCACAAAACTCACAATATTTTAATGCTAGTTCTTTGCAGAAGGAGGTTCTCTCGCTAAGTGATGAGATGCAAGACAGTCAAGGGTTAGCTAAGGCACCCTAAAAATAGGGCCAGGTGAAGGATAGAGAAAAGCAAAATTAACTATTAATGAATTTTGTTGAAAATGGCCCTCATATATATATATATATATATATATATATATATATATATATATATATATATATATATATATATATATATATATATATATATTCCTCTGAAAAGAAGCCTATAGATGTTGTAAATGTTAAACATACACAAAGCTTCAAGCTACAAAGCTGTTAACGGAATGGCATAATTATTGAACATACTACATAGAATGAAACTACGGACATAGATTATGAATTCACAGACGCAATGTATACAAGATTCTGTCCTGAAAGAGATATAAGGGTCAGAAAGAATTAAATCAGATACTTATGCTGTGCTGATATAGCAAATTCTGCCTTGAAAGAGAGGCATGGGTCAGAAAGAATTAAATCAGATACTTATGCTGTGCGGATATGCATTATTTCAAAAATTAGGATCGAAAATTTGATGTGGAATTCATCTTCAGAAAGCCTCAACTATGGTATTTCAAAAAAAAAAAAAAAAAAAAAACAGTGAATTCGCACCTCAATCTTATCAAGCATAGCGGGGTTTGCTCTGCCAGTCCTTATGGAATTAAAATTGGTTCGAACAGTCTCAATAGTCTTTTCCATCCTTACTTTCTGACAATAACAAAAATTCACAATTACATATTTACACAGAATGAAGAAAAATTCAAAACAACCTCAGCTCTCAGTCTCCACACTTACAGCATCTTTCTCAATAGAGGATTTCTCTGCTTCAATCTCTTCAATGGTTGCGCACCTTATCACCACTCCTCTGCATTTAAAACAACATTTGACACATAATCCCCATCAAGCAATCCGCATTTCTATTTACTCACAAGCAACAATAATAACAGCAAAATTAACAAAGGGGCTATCTACGCGCCTCTTTTGCCACAAATGTTGGACAGGCATGGGCTGGCCCGAAAGTTTGGTGACGCTAGAGTAGTTAGAAGAAGAGCTCCATAAACGCACACTGGCATTGTAGGCAGGAGTCTTAGGATAGTAAGATGGTCTAGAAGAAAATGAACCTGTAGAAAAGCGAATTTGAATTAGAATTGAAATTGCAGAAAGAAAAGGAAGGAGAAGAATGAGATTGGAGTACCTGGGAAAGAGAGGAGAGTTTTCAGCGTGTTTGGGTTGGAGCGAAGCGGTGTCATGGAGTAGGGAGTGGCCATGGGAGAGGGTTTTAGTGTTACAGTGCTAGTAATGGAATTTGTTCGTCAACGAAAAGCTATTGGGTGGTATTGTCCGTGGATAAGAGCTTCCTTGATTATTGGCATTTCTTGAAGTTTTTTTTTTTCCTCCCTTTTTCTTAATATTCAAGGAATTTAAAAAAAAAAAAAGGAATGGATATTAAACGGAAAAAGGGTGAATTACTGAAAATAGAAAACATTTCTTCCTTATGTTTTGGATACAAAATTTACTTTTAAAATATTAAAAATTGTGCATATCCATCTTAGTTTACTCAAACTTGTCATTAAAAATATTAAAATTCTAAGTAAGAAAATATATATATATAATAGACCAATTGCATGCACATAAATTTATTTTATATGTAATGTAAATTGATATCGTATTTTAAAACTCAAAACTTTTTATTATCAGGCATTTTATATTTCCTTGCCAATTAAGCCATTAGAAATTTTAATCCTCCTTTTAACGAGAGTTAAAATATGATATCATTGTACAGTATACATATAATAAAATTATATGACTTTTTTAGAATTATATTAGTAGTAAATTTAAATCAATTATATAATACTTTATTAGTAATTTTAATTCAAAATATTAAAAGTTAAATGTATATCATTTTCAACGCCATAAACGGTAAATTTGAAACAATCATGATGTTATCTATTACTCTCTCAATCCCATTTTAAAAAACTTTTTTTTCTATTTTATTTTATTCCATTTTAAATGTATTTTTCGAAATTTAAAAAATAAATTTATATATATACCTATATTTATTATACACTTTGTTAAATATTTATTTGTTTTATCACTTTCTACTTTTAACTAGAATTAAATAAAATTCTTAAAAACATAAAATGGTATTTATATTAATAACTATAATTTTTTTATAAAATTAAGATATTTTAATTATTTTTAATTTCCTTAAAAACTAAAAAATTACTTTTTAAAATGAAATCGAGAGAGTATTTACCATGTTAATAATACTCGGTCCTTCTCATATTTAATTATATGTCACAAATTATAGTCCGCGTACTTTTTGTATACCACAATTAATTACTTAATTTTTTAATTTATTTTTATTTAATATTATTTTATCAATAAATATTAAATATTATATTTATCTAGTACTTTTCACACATATATTTTATAAAAAAAGAGAAAAATCAGTAAAAATACAAGTAATTTATATATTTAAAAAATAATTGCATTTTTTAAATTTTTTATGAAAGAAAAATGACTGAAGGAGTAGAATTTTTTAAAATAAATATAAGATTAATTTCTTAGTTATTTTTAGCTTTTATCATTTGATTGACATTTTGAAGATTTATTTTTTTTTTCTCTTATATTGGGTTTATAAAGAAACGATTTAATTGTTATTATGACAATTGACAACAAATAATGAGATTTGGATCGGAATAAGTAAAAGTAAGTTATTCACAGAATAAGTACTTGCAAATAATTCTTTTAAAAAAAGTAACTGTAAATGAATTATAAATTTGACATAGACCTAGCAAAATTGATTCAAACGCATGAATTGATTCAAATTGACCCAAAAAAATTGATCCAAATTCAATCCAATCCACATAAATATCCATTTGGTCAACCTAAAATTGATTTATTTTATTTTTTAATTCAATCAAACCCAATATTCAATGAATCAACCTAAAATTAATCAATCTCACTTTTCAATCTATTGGGTATTAATTCAATAGATATTTTTAAGATTAAAGATCCTGACCCATTGAGTATTAACCCAGTTTCTTCACAAAACGACTAGAGCTAGAGGAAAAAAAACTACGCAATATATCATAAAAGCTAATCGAAATCAGAATATTCAGATCAAAATTAAAATCCAGAAGTTACAATTTTTTTTTTTTAATTTCGATGCATTTTCTGTGCGACCAATCAAGGCGTAGCTTTTATGAAGTTAGTAGATATGAAAGACATACCTTAAGATGAGGGATTCGCTTCTGAGCTCATGGGTCGAGCTTCTCAGTTCTCATTCCTCTCCTCAGGTCTACAAGTAGAAATTGGAATGCAAACTAATGATCTAAAGGTAATTCGGTGAATACGATGTCGTTGCGCTCTTAATTATTTTTTTAATAGCAAACGGTTACGCCTAAAATAATGGAAATCTATTTGAAACAAGAATTGGGCAAAATGGGCCCAGTTGAAATACCCATCAAAATAACGAAGCATTTTTTTTGTTTGTTGCAGAAACAAGAAGCTTGCTGTCAGTTACAGCTTACAACTGAGTTGCAATATATACAGACTATACTAATGAGGAAGGCCCTCCCACTTGTTCTTTGGACTTTTACTATCGCAGTTAACGTGATAGACCATATATATATATATATATAGTAAAATAAGATTTTGAATAACATAACCAGAATAAGAATATGCTACTAATTATTATTATATAATACAAAAGAGGAGTTTTACACATCAGTGGCGGTACTCTCTAAAGATTTGTAAAATACATAGCGGTTGGCATTTAGCATGTAGTGGTGCACCGTGGATTTATATATACATATGTGGGTGAGGGAGAGATGTGCACAGCAAAAGCTGTAACGGGGGGATCAAGAATGTCATACATGAATCAATACAAATCAACCCAATCCATTAATGATTCAATTCATTAATGACCCATATATTTTTATTTATTAATAATTCAATTAATTAATGATCCAACATAAATCTGTTCAACCCGTCCATTTGTCACGTCTAATTTGATATATAGTTATATAACATTAAAAAAAATTAAAAAAAAATGCAAGATGATTTGCCCGTTAGGCCGTTAAGCTGAATCATCTGGGCCAAGCCTTTGGATCATGGGCCTAATGCCAGGACGTTCTTTAGCTTTATATTCCACTCACGGCTGACGAGCCCTGAAATTCTTTATTTCCTTTTCTTTTGCCCTGGTAACAGAAAAACGTTATTCGGATGAGCACATAAAACGGGGCGAAGATAAGCGGGCATGAAATGCTATGCTGATGACTGCAATAATGAAATTTCTAGATATTATATCTACATAAAGGTCTAAATTCTCAATCTTATACTAATCTTGAAGCATGGGTATGAAAAACATGAGATTAGGTTTGTTCTTGATAATATCAATATGCCTCCACCCAGTATCGGTCTCCATGGCAGCTATGTACAAGGTTGGAGATTCTGCGGGTTGGACTGTTAGTCAAAATATTGACTACAATCACTGGGCTGCAAAAAACAACTTTTACGTTGGCGACACGCTGCGTGAGCTTGCTTCTCCTTCTTCTTCTTCTTCTTCTTCTTCTTCTTCTTCCTCTTTTTTTTTGGGGGGGGTCTTTTTGTATATATAGAAACTTGGTTGTTGAGGTTCTAAATTGGTATATGCTTATTTTATGAAATTGCAGTTTTTGAGTACAGTCCTCAATACCACAACGTTATGGTGGTGAGCTATGAAGATTATGAATCATGCAATACAACATTTCCTATAAAAACATATAATTCTGGCCACGATTCCATCACACTCCAAAACTCCGGCCATTTCTTCTTCATTTGCGGTTTCCCTGGTCATTGTCTGGCTGGTCAGAAGTTTCACCTTCAGGTTGCCACTGCTTAATATTTTGTAATTTATACATGCAAATTGTGTTTATTATTATTATTATTAGCTAGAAGTTCGGATTGTAACAGATGAATGTAAATGAGCTAATTAGTAAAGTGTGTTAGATTACTATATATAGTATTACATATAATATATGTAAATGCTGCTAATTAATTAATAATAAATCCTCACTACTAAATGATGTTCGAGAAATGATACCCCCATCACCTGCAATTGAATAATTAGAAGGATCAGTTTATCATATATATCCTAAACCTGGATGTCTGAATTCTAATACAAGGAGAGGAGGCCCAGCATGTGAAAAAAGAGATATCAGGCAGACAAGAATGTTTGCCTTATGACCTTAACAAGACTTTGCCCCCAAAACCAAAGAGAAAAAAAAAAAAAAAAAAAAAAAAAAAAAAAAGAAAGCAAATCATTCTTGGCTCCAGAACAGACTCTTCATATGCTCATGTTAGGCATATCTTCCTTGCAATGATCTTTTAATTAAGATTTAGATACCGTACGTCTCAAATGGAGGACATAGCTGATGTATTTATAGCCCTTTGAGATGAGATATAAAGGTATATATTCTGTCTTACTAATTCAGCTACACTTAATGTCCTGTCCATTTCATATAGCGAACAACCATTGTCAAGGATTCCTACTTACAAATTTCCAAATCTCAACCATCCAACTTGCATTTAACGTAACTTAATCCACTCTACACTCGGCATGCACTCTTATATAAGTGAATCTGATTCAAATTGCATAACATCAAATACAGACTACAACATAATTAATTTAAATTCGATTAGAGTTATATATTAAAGTTTACCAGCATTATATCTATATTCTAAGTATTTACATATACTATGAGTCTATCAGTCCAAAGTTCTAACATTGACTTCGATCAGAATATTAACTTGAATCAGCTGGTTGGAAACTTATTTACTTAGTTACAGTACATGTCCTTTCCACTTCAGAGTTAATAAGGCATTTTGAAGGATTCCTGCATACAGATTTCCACCATACAGCTTGAATATAACCTAACCTCATTAACTCTACACAATTGGCATGAATTCTTACATAAGAGTTTAAAATCTATACTAATTTATATTAGCAAATCCAATGGATTTTAAATATTGAATGATTATATGGAAATACTAGAACATTAAACAATAAATTGGGTTGAAAGTTGGGTCATTGCAAATGGAATTCATTAAGAAATTATGAGTCGGCCCATTAATTGAGTAGTGAAGGCTTAGAATTGGTGGAGAAAGCAGTAGGTTGAATATGACAAAAGCAGTAGGAGGAGGAGTGGGAAAGGTATAAGTAGTAGTGAATGAAAATATAAACAAAAGGAGACGAAATGAGAGGGAACATCTAAATCAGAGTTATAAATGTGTGATCTAATTTCTACTCCAATAAATTTGGTCTCATTATGGTACTTGAATTGGCCGCTACTATAGTGTTTTTCCTTCCTCACACTAATACATCAATTCTTAGTCTTAAAATATTTACTCGATCTGTCTCCCTTCTTGCATTTTTACGCCTTTCTATACTTGTGTTCATTCCTGCCATTCTGTCCATTTCATCATTCTTCCAGATAATGACCATTCGCCTTCTCCCTCCGCCCCTTTCTTTTCACCTTCAACAATCCTCTAAGCCTTGCTCCTGTTATCAGCATTCAGAAATTAACGGTTTATATAAATACCTTTAAATATCTTGCCGAAAGAAATAATCCCCTACCGCTTTCCATGTTTTAATATGTGGCTTCTCCCATTCTTATTATACTTCCTTCATCTTATAATTTTTGTCCATATCTTCTTTTTAATCTGTTCTATGAGTTCTTTTTTAATTAAACTAATTAAATACTTTTTTTTGTTTTGCTTCAAATATCATTTAAAAATATTATTTCTTTCACTTAAAGTGTAAGAATTTAATAACATTGAACTGATTCATGATTTGGCACTTATTTTTTTAAGCAAGATTTCGAGTTTGAATTTTAAAAATAATAAAAATTAATACAGAAAAAATTTTGTTCTCAAAGTAGGCCGATTCAATTCAAAGTAAATAACATCAATAAATATATCGAATAAACGAAAAAAAATGATTGCTTAGACTAGATCAATTGTTCATAAATCCAGTCGATGACATGTTATCGCATAAAAAAATCACCAAAAATTATCTCATTTGCGTAATAACAGCTTGTATAATTTATTTTTTCTTATGTGTTTACATGTCAATCGCAAAGACAAAAATTACCATGTATTAATATGTTTTAAATTGTACATTTGTTATTTTCTTATGTTTATATCTTTATTATAGTTTTCCTCTGTATCAATTAATAAAAGAATAATTTAGGTAAATGTTTAGTATTTAAAAAACAAATAGATCTTTTAGCAATTTTATACAGAAATCTTAGAGGGCCTGACACGAATGAAGTAATATGCCATTTGAAGCAACATAATAAAACAATTATATATATACATATAATTATAAAAAAAAAAATTACTACATTCATTAATGGGTTCATTTGGTTGGACATTTATTTTCTCCAAATAATGTTTTAATTTCAAATCTTGCGTACAGAGAAAACAATACCTAAGGGAGCTCTATTCTTTAGTGAACCAATAAAACTGGAATTAGAATGAGTTAGAGGCTTAAAGCCTATCAACTTACATAACTATGCCGGAGGGAGAAAAAGAAATTTCCAAATTACTATTAGTTTTTTAATTTATCTTATGCCGGCATAGATATTTTAGATTGTTTAATTTAATACATTCATATTTTACAGCAGTATTACTTCTGCAAATAAACCAATATAAGCTAGCATTTCCATTTTGGAAAATACTTGCTTAAACGGCAGTTCATCCTAAAGGAATTCACACAAATTTCCTAATGCCTATTCCTTTTCCTTAATTTACAGAAGCCCACGACTGTCAACGTGAGCCGAGCCGAGTAATAAGCCGAGGTTGGCGCATCCCGTAACCCGATAACAACTCGCGCTGTTGCACGTGCAAGGCCAGTCTAAACACGTAACACTCTGAGTACAGAGGGGGAAAAAATAAACATGTAAATCTATTTTAAATTTATAAATAATAATAAAAATAAAGAAAAGGCAAGAGCTGACAAGGAGGGAGCAAAAACTCCCATATATAACCACCATCTGCTGTATTACGCCCCACTCTCCCGGTTTTAACTCTGAACAGCAATATTCAGAGCCCACAGAGACTAACACAAACACAATACTCTCACTCTTCCAGACCTCCATCAAAAGCGCCCCCCTCCACACACAGGACGAGTGTTTTTGTTTAAGAGAGTAAACGAGTGTATGCGTGCTCGCATTGTGAAGCCATTAATGCTTCTCATCAAGAAAGCGTGACTGTGAAAGACTCTCTCTCTCTCTCTTCAAGGATATATACTGCATTTAAATACAAAACACTTACAGCGATTTGTATTTTGCTGTTTTGAATTTTTAAGGGATTCAAATGGAGCTCGGTAAGGTAACGCTTGAGATCTTTTCCAAGCTGGAGCAGAAATGGCTTTCTCACTGTGAGAGTGGTAAGAAAACGCGAGTTCTAAGCATTGACGGTGGTGGAACTACCAGCATTGTCGCCGGTGCTGCTCTTATCCATCTCGAAGACCAGATCCGCCTCAAAATCGGTGATCCTCAGGCGACAATCGCTGATTTCTTTGATATTATTGTCGGCACAGGCATCGGCGCTCTCCTCGCTGCCATGATTACCGCCGATGACGGCTCTGGCCGTCCTCTCTTGACTGCCAAAGAAGCGGTAGCATTAATTTCTGACAAAAATTCTGAGCTCTTTAAGGTCAAGTTCACTGGAGTCCTCCACCGACGGAGAAGATTTTCCGGTAAAAGCATGGACAGGACTTTGAAGGACGCGTTGAGACGAGAGGATGGAAAGATCTTGACCTTGAAAGACACGTGCAAGCCTCTTCTTATTCCTTGCTTCGACCTCAATAGCTCTGCTCCTTTCGTTTTCTCCCGCGCCGACGCCTCCGAGTCACCGAGTTTTAACTTCGATCTCTGGAAAGTCTGCCGCGCCACCTTAGCGACGCCGAGCCTATTAAAGCCTTTTAACTTGACGTCCGTGGACGGAAAGACCACTTGCTGCGGTATTGATGGTGGACTAGTGATGAACAACCCGACGGCTGCGGCGGTTACTCACGTGCTTCACAACAAGCGGGATTTTCCGTCGGTAAACGGAGTGGAGGATCTGTTGGTCCTCTCCTTGGGTAATGGTCCATCGATTGGATCGTTAAGTAAGATGAATCTCCGCCGAAACGGCGAGTGCTCCACGTCGTCCGTCGTTAATATTGTGCTTGATGGAGTTTCGGAGACTGTGGACCAGATGTTGGGGAACGCTTTTTGTTGGAACCGTACAGACTACGTCAGAATCCAGGTATGCGAACTTTTTGCTTGTTTTTCGAGGTTCTGTTTGGTTGCTTAGAAAACGTAGTGTAAGCAAGCAAACCAATGTAGATTTTCTATCGCCTTATGATTCCACTGCCATATTGAAATTGCATTAATTCCTGAAAATAATATTTTAACGCTTTAACTTTTTGCTTTGACAATTTGACATCTTCTGTTTGTTGTTAAACAATTGTCAATTAGCATTACGAATTTTCTTTTTGGTTTCCTGATAGCCAAAAGGGGTTAAATTTGATAGTGGTGATTGACGGAGTCAAATATTGTGCAGGGAAACGGATTGACAAGCGACGGAGTGGTGGGGCCGAGAGTAGAAAACGAGGTGTTGAAGGAGAGAGGAGTTGAGTCGTTGCCGTTTGGCGGGAAGCGGTTATTGATGGAGACGAACGGAGAAAGGATCGAGAACTTCGCGCAACGCCTTGTTGCTTCAGGAAGGAGTAGCTTGCCTCCCAGTCCCTGCAAGGAATCCGCCGTTAGCCCTATAGCCAACGGCCGTTAACTAGTTTTGACTCCTCTGGTTTTTTTTTTTTCTTTTTTGGTGTTTTTTAACCCTTTGTAAGCAACCTCAGGTTACCTTAGCCATCTGTATTTCGAGTTAAACGACTAGTAGTTAATAATAGCCTGTTTAGACCCCTCCATGATTTTCTCTTCTAGCTGTTCAGTTGACCGAGAACAAACTAGCAATCTCCAAAAAAAAAAAAAATAGCAATACAAAAAGGCTAATTATTGAAAGGAATCATTAATTATCAGCTCCACAACAACCAATAATTACACTATGGTTCTGTAGTCCTCTGATTACAAATTGGACTCTTCTCTAATTGAAGCTTGAAGAGGTTTAGTTCATGTGATTTAGTGGCCATATACCTGAAACTGCAAAGCGATTTTCATTATCATTTCATTAGCAAATGTTGTCTTCTAACTATAATTCATAATACGACAGACTTATGAGCCTTTTGAGGTATGAGGTGAAATTGTCATATCTACTGTCTTGATATGGTTAGGAAGGGGTTCTTCCTATTCGGTTAAAACTTTTACTAATCAGTTTAATTAGAATATCTTCACCATAATTAGGCTAAACAATGGCATTAACATTTTTAATCAATTAAAACCCTTAACTCGAAATTCTTAATTAATCTGAAGTTGCAATATAGTCAATCCGTTTTATCTACAACCATCCCATTCTTCAATGGTGAGTGAAGGTTCTTTTACGGGAAAACACAAATCCCACCAACTCCTTTTTTCTTTGTCTGCCACAAGGTGTTGGTATAGAATAGGTTTCTCAAAAATAAAAATCACATATATATTGGAAGCACTGCAGCAATTATAATGTGATAATAATTCTTTTCAACTTCAGTATGTGAAAACTAATTCATATAGATAGTCTTAAAATAATAACTATATAAATTAAGCTCTTTAAACTGGACCGGACCAACTGTTGTAACGTTATAAGTATTTAGAAGGCATTAAAGAGTAGCAATTGCGCTAATTAAAGATTAATTGTAGTTTTTAATAATGGTTATCGGCATATTCAATGTAGATAGGATAGACTGTATAAAGCTTTCAGTTCAATAAAATATATATGCTCTCTGTTTACCCAATATATATATATATATATATATATATATACATACACACACCCACTCTCTAAGTTATCTTTTTCTCTCTATAATGCTTTTTTTTTTCACTTACTGATTTAACCATTAGAGTTTCCTTCACAAAAATCCATTAAAATTCTCTCTCTTTCATGTTAACGAGATACCCATTATCCAAACTTGTCATCAAATCGTAAACGGGTATCTCAAATTAAATATGCTGAATATATATATATATATATCCCGTGTATTGGAAAATTAATCATGAATTATTAGTTATGGTAGAGCGTATGGACCCCCAAGAGTAAATATGGAATCGAAATGGAGGTTGTACATAATTTATATATGATAATATAATAATGAATTAATCCATTGAAACCCCACCAAAACAGAAAAATGTTATCTATAGAAAAATAATTCATCTCTTTTATTATTTTTCTGAGTAGCGAGTACACGTATATGGTTTGGAAGGAAATGGAATCAAATCCGTTATTAGGTGTTCGAAAGGGACCGTACTGTAATCAATATATGCGTATGAATTTCCAATTCTAAGCACTAAAAGCAAGGAATTTCTCCACTTCCCTTTCTTTCTCCCTTTAAAAAAAAAAGATGACATTTAATTGCAACAATATTTTCTTTAAGAAAAATAGAAATATATATATATATTTCTACTTGGCTTTATATCATCCTCAAATTTCCATAATCAATGATAAATAGGACAACAGTACAACAATTAAAATTGTGCATTGGAGTCTAAAAGAGGACTCTATCCTGTATCCACAGCCGAATAATGCTCTTGCTTGGACACAGTCCAATCCCATTACAATTGTAATTTTGAGACGAGACAAAGCTTGGTTTGTTGATATGCTTGTGTATGTTGCTTGTTTTACTATCCCTTATGATATTTTACTAACCTTTATGATATTTTACCTGCTTTCCAGTAGGTAAATTAGTTAGATAACAACATAATTAGGTAAAGACAAGATTTAGAACGTGCCGGTGAAAAGGGTCCAAACTAGCTTAGCCATTGGCAGCCAATCTGGTTGATGCGGACTTCGTCCTAGCAATAGCATCAGTTAAATAAATTGTAGTTTTTCTCACTGCACTCACTTTTGGCTTCACTGCAAAATTTAGAATAACATCATTGCTAACAATGGAGAAGTGTTATATATATAGAGGGGACCGCAGTTTCCAATTTTAGCACTGGCTTTATGCGCAAGCAATACTTATCTATACAAAAATTATTGCAAGAGATGGGTAAATCTGACCTCACATATACACCTTTCATTTTTTATTTTTCTTATTATAAGCAAATTTGAAACATTATTAAGAAAAACTCACCGAGACAATTAACTGATTAGAAATTTCAGTTTCGGTTGTATATATAAAAAGCCGGTTATTATTTATTGATTGTATCTAAAAAGTAAAATATTAGTAGATTTTAATAAAAGAAATTTTGACAATCGAGTCAATATTTTAAGAGATAATAAGGAACGAAAAAATATTTTTCTAAACGTCAGAAAATTATATCTGGTGATGAGAGGTTTTGTATAGAACATGATGAATTCGCTATTGAGCCATTAATGCATGGAAGCATGACAAAAATAGCTTGATTATGTTTGTCTTGTTACTTATACATACATATGGTTAGAAAAAGAAAATCTTTTGTAATAGGAAAAAGAAAAACATAAGAAAATTTTTTTTATTACTATTTTTTACATGAAAATCTTTGAACATATTAATACTTTGGTTTATTTTAGTTGGCAAGGGAGCAGTAGACAGTGATAATAGCAAAGGATTTTTGTAGATGTTGGTAAGATACTACACACAGCCAGATGTGCCTCACAGCAGACTAGTCGACGCCCATACCATACATACTTTGATTTATATACTCATGAACCCTCTGTTTAATTCACAAGATCAAATTCTATTTAATGAAGAGTTGTGAGATTTAGATCCAATATATATATGTATTGATTTTCCTTTTTGTTTTTTAGTTATACAGTTCATAGGACATGCAGGGATTATTAATTAGCAAATGATAATTAATAAAAATAAATAAATTACAATTTTTTTATTTCTCGACTTTTCCTTTTCCTTTTTCTTTTTCTTTTTCTTTTTCTTTTTCTTTTTCTTTTTCTCGAAGGATAAAATTAGCTGTAAATAAACTCTGAACAGCTCAATTTTGGTTCGAGTGGATCGCTCAATAATATGAATTTTGCGAATCCAAAACCGGTTCACCTGAGTCCGACAATTCAAGAAAGATCCGAATTGCAATTCATCTGATCAACTCCTTTTCGTTTTCTCCCCACCTTAATAAATAAATAATTAAACATATGATACGTGGCTAAATGTCTTTATTTATTTATTAAACAATTTGATTATTATTATTAAACTCATTTTACTATAGTATTGCCATTGTATTTTAACCATGATTAAACAGTTGGACCCCCTAGTTTATGATCGTGGTTATGGAGGCTCCTACCCCAATTCCCTTTATATTTCATTTATTTATTTATATAATAATAATAATTAATAATTAAGCGGCTTTGATCGTGGTCCGTGGGACTACAGATTAATTAATTAGTCCATGCAACAACTTCATCTTTTCAGTGCTCTAATATAACTCTAATCTTTATTTATATATTAATTTAATTCTAAGTAGTTTCAACAACAATTGGATTTGTTTTTTTGAGGAATTGATTGTTTGTGCAATAATTTTATAAAATTATATTTATGGATTTTTTTAAAATAAGAAAAAAAAGGTGATTTTTGGGAAAAAAAAGGGAGGGACAATTAAAATAAACGATCACTTTAATTCTAAATACATTACATTAATAAACTATGAATAAATTGTCTAAAAATTAACTTCCATTCGAACTAGTTCAACTTATAATTAACTCGCCATGTGAATTCTGATTTAATAATGGATTTTATACTATTCGAAAGAGTTAAATTACGAGTATAATAAATTTGTAAATATCTATTTGATTCAGTGATTTGTGCTAATTGATAGCTATCTAATAGAAATGATTGATAACCAATAAAAAAATTAAGTATTTAGTAAAAATTCATTGATTGATTGTAGTATATATGTTAAATTATATGTGAGGATATAATTTACTTATATGTGTGGTAACTACTTTAATAATAATAATAATAATAATAATAATAATAATAATAATAATAATTATTATTATTATTATTATTATTATTATTATTATTATTATTATTATTATTATTATTGTTATATTACATAAGAACCAATATTATCACTACTTTAATTATTATTGTTACTATTATTATTATTATTATTACAGCATTTAATTAATATTTATTTTTGTTATTTGTATTTATGAAAAAGATATCGTTATGAGCTAGCAATAAAAAAATTTATGATTAACAAAAAAATATTACAGGTTAAATAACAAAAATAAAATTCAATAAGCTATCAACTTATGAGAAAAAAGTAATAAAATAGAACTTTGAAACTAGCAGTTGCTATAACAAAAGTCACCTGTAGTTTGATTGAAAAATATTAGCATTTGAAGCAGCTAATAGATATGTAAATGCTATTAATTACCCCAAACCTCCAATCCAAACACCTCTAAGTATAATTCTTTTTGAGATAAAAGGAATTTTTTTCCAAATTTATGTGTTAGACAAGTTAAAATTTTGATATTAAAGGAGTGGTAGTTTGGTTGAATTGATTCTCAAAATTAAATTATGCACTATCTTACCATCAAATAAGCATCTTACTATATGTAAAAATTGCAAATTTTGTATGAAATATTTTAAATACAAATTCCAGTGAAATTGGGAATAAAATCCCATTCAGAGCAGTATTAAGCTAGTAGCATAATTAAAAATTACAATACAAGAAATTACCCGAAATGTTCCCATAAAGTAAGATGTAATGACATAAAATAAAAGAATGTAAAAACCTAGAAAGCTACTAGCTAAAAAGATTTACATGTTCACCACTTCCGGATCTTTATTGCATTAATTTATTTGTAAATTATACATGTAATTGGCAATAAATCGATTGAAAAGCTTATTGAAGTAGGATCTCTTTAATTAATCTCTTAGCCCGTACGTAGGCTTTCCCACTTATGTAATGCTTTGCTTATTTTTAGGATGTGTCTTGTTTCTTCTTTTATTAAAGTTAGAGTTAATTTCATCCATAGTTACTGAATTTACGCCTAATCATTCAAAAGTAACTGACTTATTTTTCGTGATTTAAATGTCACTGAATTTATCATATTTTTGTAAAAAAAAAAAATCATTTTAATCGATTTTTGACAATAATTTTTTCGAAATTCTGACGTGGCATGCCATATCATATGCTTGAACACACATGACATGACACGTTAGCAGTCACGTCACCGAAAGAGGCTATATCACACGACATGTCAGCATGTCACGTCATATTTCTGAATACACGTGGTCTCTTCTGGTGACGTGATTACTGATGTGTTGTGACACGTGTATCCAGACATATGACGTAACGTGTCATGTCATATTTCTAAATACATGTGATCTCTTTTGGTGACGTGGCTACTGATGTGTTGTGCCACGTGTATTCAGACATATGACGTGACTTGCCACGTCAGTATTCCGGCAAGAGTAATCGCTGAAAATCGTTCAAAATGATTTTTCTACAAAAAAGTGATAAGTTCAATAACATTTAAATAATTAAAAATAAGTCCGTTATTTTTGAGCAATTAGACGTAAATTCAATGACCATATATGAAATTGACCGTTAAAGTTGATTTCATCAATTTGATTTCACCTAAAATAATACTTTAATCTTAATCTACCAATTATCATCCCATTCTTCCACATTAATTATATTTGAAAAGGTGTTTAATTGAATTGAGAACCCATTTGCTATATACATTTCTCCTATTAAACGTTTATTACTAATTTTAACTACTAATGAACTTAGTTCCTTTTTTCTTAAAGGTTTTATAAATGTTAGCATCATTATCGATTTACAATTTCATATAATAACAGTAAGATGGTTAATTGTAAATTTTTTTTTAATTAAAATTTTACCGGTATTCAATTTTATACATTAAAATTAATCTACACAAAAATTTTATTCGTCGAAAACCTGACAACTACTACAAATGGAATATCTTTCCATTAAATCTTCCATTTTATATATACACATATTTATATACTTACGTGTGTGTACATATGTATATAATATAGTTTGGATGCGATGAGCGTGAATTGAAGGATAAGTAAAGGATAGTGAGGAGTGGAAGTGAGAGTGAGGTATAGTGGTTGGTGGGGAATTATATATAGCAGCATGTAATTGATGGAATTAGAACGCATTTCTTGATTAAGACCAAAGTTAGGGTGATAAAATTGGGAAATGGTGTAAGATTGAAGTGAAGGTATTTGGTGGGGCAATGCAAGAACAGGCCATTAGATTAAGACCCAAGTTATGCTTCCAATTAAGAATCGTCTCCATTACCACCAAACCAAGCATTCACCCCCTTTTTCTTATCTTCTAGTATTACCTAATTTATATAATTTGTCTCTTTGTGTTTCTTTTACAATCAATTAACTTTCCTTCTGCTTTTTTAGAGACAGTATTTATTAAGGGCATAAGAAATCATTTGTAGTTTAAAGTATCTGTGAGTAATTAGAATCTAAATCTCCATGCACTGTATCAAAATAATAATAATAAAATAAATTAAATGTATCTCAATTTTACTAGTGCATAGTTAATTTGCGATTAAATACGATATTATTTTTTTTAATAACAAACTAATTTTATGCTTTGCATTGTGTTATACGATTTGGCTTGGGTTAATGCTTGCTTATGCTAGCTAAAGCGTTTGGACTTTTGAGTTTTGAGTGATGTATTGCTTAATTCGGCGGAGCGTAGTTGGCATTATTATTAAGTAGCTATTTTTAGAGTAGTTCACATCAGCATTCCCGTGAGGAGAAGGGAAGGTAAGGATAATATATATAAATAAGGCCATAATTAAAAAACTATATATTTATATGAGCCAAAAAAATCGGTAATCATTAACTTTTATCAACTACGCATGATGTATAATGTCATTAAATATATTCCAAATCACCGTTAAAAAAAATCATATATAGAACATTCGACATATGTAAAGCAATAGTTAGGAAAAAAGTTTGGTTTAATATTGTAAGTATCATGATTGATTGCACTCCCTTTAGTTCAGTACTTAGAGGCTAAGAAAATCGGTATTTTAATTATAAGATATGGTTAAGGCCCTTGATTACTATTAAAATTCAGTTATTGAAATTATTAGCCAATAACAATCCGGATAGCTCCATACAATGGTGGGCTACTTATTTTTTATATTTTTATTTCTAATATTACACATTGCAATGTTGTAACGTGCAGGTAGGTGTAGGTGTGATCATTGTTCCAAAACTATCAGTTTCGATTTTGAATCTACCGGTTTCGGATTTACAAATGCTGGAATTGAAATAAAAATTGAATTCAGGCGGATGGTTTAGCTTAGTATAATTTTAAAATAACTTTTTTAGAACAATAAATATTATTTTAATAATATAAATATATAAAAAATATAAATTTTACATTTTGGAATCGAAACCCGGTTTCGATTTTTAAAATATAAAACTATCTTTTGAAAATTTCAGTTATAATTTGAAATTATAAATTATTTTAACCGATTGAAATTCATTTAATTTCAGTTTGAACCTTAACCGTGGTTGTCCGATTCAGGATAATACACTTCGAATTGTTAAACATTTAACAAAAAAAAAAAAATAATCTTTATAAACTACAACCTGGAATGACACAACGCATAACAAACACGTGATCAGTGTAATAGAAATTGAGAAGACGAAAGTCAAATAAAATGGAGCCACGCTACCCTGAAAATGAAGCTTCAAAGTTACAGAAAGCATTGCAACGTGAAAAAAGGAGATATCTAATTTTACCCATTTCATCAATCGTCATACTAATTTCAAGAAGATGATGTACGTTTCTTCTATTGCCATCGCTGCTAAACTCCAACTCCAATAATCCACCGCCCTTTGCAGATTCTCAGTTTCTGTACTACTTCACTCTCATATTGTTAAATATTTAACAAAAAGATAATAATTTTTACAAACTAAAACCTGGAATGACGCGAAGATGAAGTACGTTTCTTCTATTGCTATCACTGCTAAACTCCAACTCCAATAATCCACCGCCCTTTACAGATTCTCAGTTTCAGTACTACTTCACTCTCATAGCCATATATATAATATTTCTATTTCAATTGAACCCTAGTCAACAATTTGATTAAATCCAATATCACCAATATTCGTAACCATGGAATTAATTTGTAAAAATAAAAAAGAAAATGCATTGCTTCGTAATGAATTAATTTCTCCACACTGTGTTGAGATTATTATAAGAAATTAATATAGAGTTATGACAATATGTGGATGGTCCATATGTTAGGTAGGTGAATAGCTCCAACGGACATTGATGTAATGAGCTTGGGTGTAGATGGGGGAATTAATTGAGTCGTGGATCGGATTGGCATCCACACATATAAAATTAATAAAGCTGTACGGATATTAATATTCTCAAGAAGTACCAGCTTCGTATTAACCTTTTTTAAGTACGATGCTCGTCCTATATATTTATTAATTTATTATTCAAGGTAAACTTAGGAATCCCCACGAAACTTCCATCCACAATTTCTGGGAAATTAATTCATTGATACTCTTCCGAAGATCTGAGGCTGAGCAATATGTAAAATTATTAATTGACAATTTGATATAAAGGACAACTAGTAATTAAGAGATTTAAGTACCCTTTCTGCTAATGCTTTAATTCTCCATTACTATTCCTTCCATTCAATCCAAATCTAATGCAATTACACTTTTTCGTGCTCAATAGACATTTAAATATATATAGAGAGAGAGAGACCTTGTTAGTTCATGCAATTTGCTGGATTAAATGTGAAAAAATAAAATAGTAGTAACTTTTCTAGTTAGTTATATTATATGTTCCCAACGTATAAAAGTTTATTTTATAATTGAACTCTATATCACTCAATTAAAAAATATATTTCCAGCGATATGTTTAATTAATTAATATTTTATAAAATACTATTGGTCCTGTCCAATATAAATCCCAAGCTACTTGACTCTCTATGAGTCAATGGTTTTACTAAAATCCAAGAAAAAACAAAGGGCGAATAAGCAAAGAAAAAAAAAATCGGAAACAAGATTTGAGTTGTTGAGTAGACAGCAGCTGGCTAGATGGCAACGGCATGCATCTACGCCAATCTCCACCGCCCATCCCGCCATATCGTCCACACGTGTGCTTCTCAATTGCCTATTCGTACCTTACATCTTTCTATATTTCGAGATTTTGTTAAGATCTTGTCTCTTGTCATTTTTTTGCCCCCTCCCATTTCATTTAATTACCATCTCACCTTTTCTTCTCTCCTTAATTCTCAAATAAATTGCTGCATGCATATAATGCAAGGTATTCTTCCTTTGGATTTACATCATATTAATGTAAAAATAATTCTTAAATTAAAAAAAAAAATTTGATTAATACATGTCGGTTCAAATGCGAGTCCGTCGAAATAACGTTCTAAATATTGAATAGCATAGAATTGTCTCGTGACGGTGTAAAAACAAAAATGATGGTGTCGCAAGTTAAAAAGTTGAGCTTTGGAGAAGGAATCTTCAAGGGTCCTACCTGTAGATGACATGATCATTGGTCTAATTTAATATTCCTCCTCTTTTTTACTGCTTTAATTTACCACTAGAGGAAGAAATTGGCTTAAAAAGAAAAAATTGCTTTCCTAGCAGCTTGCCTTTAAACGTGGGGATCTCTTGCTCTGAACTACCTAAAATCCATATGATATTTTATTGAAACATTAAAAGATTAATATATATCCATCTATCTATCGAGGCTTTTGTTTTTAATATCTATTCTAAATTGCACAGAAAAGGATGGGAATAATGCAATTTTATTTTATTTTTCAATATAAAGCCAAACGAAGGGTTATTTGTTGTATACTATCATCGGTTGGTAGCATCACGAGATACCATAAAAATAAAAAATTTCCATACGACATTTGATTGTATTCGAACAACAAGAAAAACAAACAACCACTGCAAACCATAGTTTTTGTTCTCGTCCATACTATCGTGTAACGTATTAAATCTAATAAAGGTATGATTGTGGATAAGAGAGTTGAAGAATAAGAGAGGAACGACAGAGATAACTACAATTAAGAGTATAACAACCTATAAACAGGAAGATCTAAAGAACTAAGCCATATGAATACATGTGTATCTAACTAACACAGTCACCAAACTAGGTTTGGCTTTTGAGTTGACAATGGCTGCTCTAGTATGTTTTTTTGGTCATAATATAATGTTTGTTCTTTTGTGAAATGAAAATGCCTAGGATCCTTCTACTCTCTCCATAACGCCCGCCTGTACAAATATGCTATCAGAATAATTTGCCCACTCTGTGTATAGCATGCAGTAAGAACATTGAAAAAGCCAAATGATAAGCACACTGCACAAGGGCCAAATTAAGATAAACTCTTTAGATCCACAACCTATTGTTATAAAATATAAAATATTCCCTTACAAATCTCATAGCATAAAAAATATTACATGAGAACAAAGTAAATATATTTACTTTTTCAATCGAATTAAAAGAAAAACTATCCAACGGTAAGAATACGTATTGACATATGAGATGTTGTACTAAATAAAATGAATTAGCTGATGAGATGAATATAAAAAATTATATTTTAATAATATAAGACATGACAAGATAAAGTGAAATTAACAGTAGACTTTATTGAACGCTGGGAACTGAATGAGCATTGGATGTGTCCTAGATTAAGATTTGAAGCCTGCAGAAAGTCGCATAAGTTTGTGAAAGGTCTCGAAAACACAATAAAAATGCATGAATTTCTGTTCATGGGATCTTCGATTCTTGAAATTGCTGAAGAAATCGAAGTTGGACCTTAGAGGATGGTAAATTAGTTTTGTTGGATACTTTGTTTTGTGTCTAACGTACAACTTTTATGCTGTCAAAATTTGATAGCATGCATGCGCACACACAGACACTTGGCACACATGCGACTGCTTCTGCAAATCACCAATCAGGTTCTATTAATTCCTCTCGTGTGCGATATTATATCTCATAATAATGCTACCTATTTTTTATCTGCATTTTTTCCCCTTGAAGATCTCGTTCCTCTGTGGCTTCGATCGAAATATCGAAATGATACATAGATTGTGACAATTATGATAAGAGATCAAATAACATGATCTCAGTGTTGGTTTGTTAACAATTTCATACTCGATCAGATTTTTCAAATCAGATAATACAGTATTAATAAAAAAAAATGCTATAGTGTACACACGGGTCAATTTCACCCATGGTCACTGAACTTAGGCCATATTACCCAAAAGTAACTGACTTATTTTTTCTAACATAAATGTCACTGAACTTAGTACCTTTTTTCATAAAAGTCATGTTCACCGGTTTCCGGCGACGATCTTGGCCGGAATGCTGACGTGGCATGCCACGTCAGCAGTCCTTTGCCGGAATGATGACGTGGCACGCCACGTCAGCAACCCTTGCCGAAATGATGACGTGGCACGCCACGTCATCCGCCACGTCACGTGAAGATGCCACGTCAGCCGCCATGTCACCTGTTGAAATAAACAAATGAGAAAATGACACATGTCAACCCATTTGCCTTAACCAAATCCAAATTGGGTCATCCATCCAAATTGGGTCTTGCTAAGGTAATGGGCCTCCAACCTTATAAACCCATGCCACTCCCTTTCTCTTTCCAATGTGGGATATGGGAAGTTTGAGAACATGATATTTTCATGGTTTTTCTAGCTTTTTTAACCATTGAATCCATCACATTTTCATAATTTTTTTTGCTTTAACCATTTCTAATTCTTTCATGGGATGTGTATGTGATGGTTAAAGCCAAAAAAACCATGAAAATGTGATGGATTCAATGGTTAAAAAAGTAAGAAAAACCATGAAAAAAGAATAATCTTCTCAAACTTTATTTTTTCATGGTTTTTCTTGCTTTCTTAACCATTGAATCCATCACATTTTTATAATTTTTTTGGCTTTAACCATCACATACACATCCCATGAAAGAATTAGAAATGGTTAAAGCAAAAAAAATTATGAAAATGTGATGGATTCAATGGTTAAAAAAGCTAGAAAAACCATGAAAATATCATGTTCTCAAACTTCCCATATCCCACATTGGAAAGAGAAAGGGAGTGGCATGGGTTTATAAGGTTGGAGGCCCATTACCTTAGCAAGACCCAATTTGGATGGATGACCCAATTTGGATTTGGTTAACCCAAATGGGTTGACATGTGTCATTTTCTCATTTGTTTATTTCAACAGGTGACATGGCGGCTGACGTGGCATCTTCACGTGACGTGGCGGATGACGTGGCGTGCCATGTCATCATTTCGGCAAGGGTTGCTGACGTGGCGGATGACGTGGCGTGCCACGTCAGCATTCCGGCCAAGATCGTCGCCGGAAACCGGTGAACATGACTTTTATGAAAAAAGGTACTAAGTTCAGTGACATTTATGTTAGAAAAAATAAGTCAGTTACTTTTGGGTAATATGGCCTAAGTTCAGTGACCATGGGTGAAATTGACCCGTGTACACACATAAATAATAGATATAAAAAATAAAAATAAAAAATTATTTTATACCGATTGGACGGTTTATATACACGCGCATCAATGCACGCACATTAATCTTAGCGCTACTAATTAAATTACAATTTAATGCCTAAATGGTGGTGATATTACGAGAAATTGTTGTTTTACTAATAAGATCTATATGGAGAGCTGCATCCCTGCATGCTTTAGTTAGCTGGGGAGCATGTTCACTGCAAAATAATATATTAATCAGTACCATATTTGCAGTCAGCAACTATAGATCGAATTAATTTTGGGATTAAACTAAGATTATATAGTTCATAGGATCTAATCACATTTTAAGAAGACAAAAGTAATTAATAATGAAAAACAATTAGGGATTCTCTGATCTTCCTGCTTTGGTGGGTCACATGCTTATTTTACCGTCCATGCTAGTCAGCATAGTAAAGACAACAGTATGCTAATTTTCTGAATAATGCACCACTACCACGTGGCTACTTGCTAATCTAGTTGTATATTTTATGTACATATTAATGAAATTATTTCATCCCATTTGAGCTTATAATTTCATAATTTTATCCTATCTTTTTTAAAAAAATCTATAATATAAAAAGTAATTTAAAAGCCATTTGTAACCTGACTGTTTCATGTGATTTCAATCACATCAATTGCAAATTTTTATAACTTTCGAGTACAGTTTTCATATAATTGAAAGAAAAGACATCAATGATATGATTTATACTAGAGATGAAGATTGCATATCGATATTGATCAGATATATATAAACGAGGCTGAAATAAAATTAATGATTCATCATTCACATGATTATATTCGTCTCTTTATATATCAGAATCAACATATATACATATATTGTCATGTTATATCAAATTGGACACATGAAATCGTTCAAATATCAAATCAATGATTGATTAGTACATCATTATCACACACAATTAAGCAAAAATCTATAATATTAAGTAAAAATTGGCACATGTATATTATTTAGTTTTTGAAGGAAAAAACACCTGGCCGAAATAGAGATTTGATTGACTCTTGAGTCAAAGAAAAAGAAAGAAAGAAAAACGATTTTCAATATCGATTCATTAGTAAAAAAAACCTCTCCTACTTTTGAATTACCGAAACAAGAACTTTATGTGAGAGTTGAAGCCCCAAAAGGAGAATTGGGAATTTTTATGATAGGAGATCAGTGTAGGAATAAATATAGTGATAATTTGATTCTTCGTCGCCGTAGTAAATAGGAGAAAAAATAGAATTTGTTTCTTTGTAAAAAAATAGGAGAAATTAAAAAGAAAGGATAGATAATTTACAAGATATGGTCTATCCATACCTAACCTATGGATTTCAAATATTGAAAATAAAAAGAGAATTTCTTTATTCTATATTTGAGTACAAAATGCTTTGTTTTGATCTATCAGATGGGTCTATTATTTAGATTTCTTACTAAATAGAATTAGGTAAATGAACAAAAAAAACAAAACAATAATAGAATAATAATAAATAGATAATTAGTCTGTCTATAGTTTATAAGAAAAGAGGAGATCATATGAACAATGTAACCGATTCTTTCGTTTCCTTGGGTCACTGGCCATCCGCCGGGAGTTTCGGGTTTAATACCGATATTTTAGCAACAAATCCAATAAATCTAAGCGTAGTCCTTGGTGTATTGATTTTTTTTGGAAAGGGCAATGTCCTGATGTTCTTTGTAACGTTGTAAAGTTTGCTTAACTCTTTGCGCAGTTTCATAATGTTCCTCACCAACAATCTGAGGTTGGAGCATAGTTGACGTTGAATCTAAAGGATCTACTGCTGGATAGCGCAGCTGGTTCAATTCAGCCTATTCTTGAAATAAACAACTCGCACACACCCCCTTTCCAAAAAAAATCAATACACCAAGGACTATGCTTAGATTTATTGGATTTGTTGCTAAAATATCGGTATTAAATCCGAAACTCCCGGCGGATGGCCAGTGACCCAAGGAAACGAAAGAATCGGTTACATTGTTCATATGATCTCCTCTTTTCTTATAAACTATAGACAGATTAATTATCTATTTATTATTATTCTATTCTTGTTTTGTTTTTTTTGTTCATTTAAATGCCCACTGAACCTTCTTATTGTTTATGTCTCACTTTTCAACTCTCCGCCGACAACTTCATCCTACATAACGAACTCCAAAGTAACATGTTGATAATTTTATTTTATTTTATTTTTCATGAGAGAGACACAATGTTTGGTCATCAATACGTATTGGAAGAAATTGAACGAGTTTTGATCTTGAGATTTATTTCAGCTGTATCCCATTCAAACATTCAAACTAACTATTACAAATCTAAGATTATCTTTTTCACTAATTCAAATTTACGCTGCAGAAATTCATAAATACAATTAAAATATTTACTTTTAAATATTTAAAAATAAACCATATTGAAATTAAACTCTAACTCAAAACTTTTAATTGAGAAAAGAAAAATGCATGTCATCACGGCTCATAGCATGGAAGTATAATTTTTCTTTTGTAATGTCAACGGTTAAGGCATTTAACAATGAGAATTTGAAATTTGCACAAAAATTTTGGCCTCTTTTATAAATACCTCTTTTTTATATGCGCCATTCAGTTTGTTCATGTGCCATGCGTACCATCTAATCAGCGCATATCATAGTTTATGCTTGACCGGCTAGTAAAATATATCAATATGAATTGCTGAAATTTTCACCATTCAATTTGGTGTACTAATTTATTATATTTTGAAAATTTGATAGTACAGTTCAGTACATCTATTCTTCTTTACTCCTGTAAGGTTTAAGCTTTCTACAATTTTATATAGCATAATTAAATTAAAGTTTTGGCAAATTTTTTTAGTTTAATTTGGTATTTTTATCATAACCATCAAAATATGACTAATGCTCATTGCATATGACCATGATGAGCATAATTTCTTGGTTTGGTTAAACCAAATCCACGTTACCAAGTCTAAGTCAAAATGATTGTTGTTAAATAGTTATTATTTTTTTAGAAAAATTCTTATTTGCACCTAGTTCATCATCTCTATCAAAAGTATGAACAATCATGATACGGAGATATATATAACTATTCGATCAAATAGACATATAAAATGAGATAATTTAGATATATGCACACCACATGTGATCGCACTGAATCACTATTCATTTAAGTATTATTCAATAACAATTCATTTAAATTATTAGATTTCAAAATTTTCAGTTACCGGTGTTATACAATGCATATCAAAATATTCTAATTAGTATACCAAATTCAAGTGTTGAAATTTTTTAATTAGATAAAGCAGAAAAAAACACCTAAATTTTGAGACATTGCTGAAGCCAGTGATCCAGTAATTCTTCTTTTCCGGCCTCGTCTTTCTATTACTTTCGTTTCTTCACTTATTTTGGCATTTTTATTTCTTCAACCATGGTGGATAGTGTTTCTTCATTTGTGAATGAGATTTTTACTGTTATGATTTAGTTGGGTTTGATTTTAAAATTTTTTAAAAAAAGTGAAAAATAAGTTTTAATTTAAAAAATAAAAAGGGTATTTTTAAAAACGGAATTGAAAAAAAAAATGTAAGATTAAAAATTTAAAACTGAAACTAAATTTTTAAAAAGTAAGATTAAAAGTGAAATTTTTGGTATAATTTTTATAAAGAATTTTATGAAGACACTTGTTTGATGGTCAATGCTTTGGTTTTGTAAGGAACTGTAGTTCAGGTTCCAAGCCCACCTTATGCAGCCGGGCCTACATCTTTCTATAAAGCCCAGATTAAATTTTGATTCGGAAAAAAATTGAAAAAACAGATATGGATGGTTATTTATACAAGTACAGTTGCAACAAAAGCCTTTTGGTTTGGTGGTTGAGATATTGGACTTAAAAATCCAACATCATAAGTTTAAATTCAAATCGGCCATAGGCAAGATTGGAATTCATAGCAAAATCCACCACAACATCAGAGAAAATAAAACAAATTCAATTATCCAGAATTTTCAGAAATAGAATTTTGATAAATAAAAACATGCAAAATATGGAAATTTATCTCATGAAAAAATCGGTTAATTTATGTTCCAATTTGTTTGATCCATTTTACGATTCAATCCGTTTTATGATGATTTTTTATAACCAAATCCGCACTGACTCAACCTGATCTGTTTATTGAATCTAATTCTTCCATATTACATAATCTTTATTGAAAAAACCATATTTAACCCATGGGTTGGTGGCTGAGCAGGCTGGGATAGGATTGAAAGGTCTCCGAATCGACTCCTAATATTTTTCATAGGGAGAGACGAAGTACCCTAACCTATGACTAAGCCCCAAAATCCGAATTAGTCAGCCTTGTGGGTTGGATACCGAATGGTTCAGACAAAAAAAAACCCATATTTAGATTGGATCTAGTCAAATTTCATTGATCAAACTAATGAAAATTTGACAAGATAAGTTGGTTATACCATTAATTTGATTCATGCAAAATTTTATGGACTGAATCTAAAGGTAGCAAAATTGAT
The DNA here is from genome assembly GCA_037975025.1 of Excoecaria agallocha. Classification (NCBI taxonomy): domain Eukaryota; kingdom Viridiplantae; phylum Streptophyta; class Magnoliopsida; order Malpighiales; family Euphorbiaceae; genus Excoecaria; species Excoecaria agallocha. The sequence goes on along the minus strand of JBBPFJ010000024.1, from coordinate 857,412 downwards.
CTAAACCCAATATTTAACTTAAATTTATCAAAAAAAAAAATGATCCAAACCTAACTCAATTCAAATAAATATCCACCGATCACCAAAAAATTGACTTATTTTATTTTTCAACCCAACTAAATATCAATTGGGTTAATTCAAAACTGATGCATTTTATTTTTCAATTCATTAGGTGCGTATTCAATGAATTTTTTTCACAAATATTCAAAATTTTTGCGAGAACTCGCTGAGAATTTTTGTCCCTTGCAATAGCTACCGGTATCTTGCTGATTAGCAAGGCATAGTCTTTCGCAAATAGTTGGATAAATACCAATAAAATTTTGCGACTACTTGGCAAAAGATGTTTTTCTTGAAATTTTTCTTATTAAGGCGTGAAAGAGGACCAAATCCCTTGTAAAATATTTGCTTAAGAGTCGAAACAGTGTTGAAAATATTTTTCTCCCAAAATTCTCACTGGCTGTTTTTAGCCAAATATTTATTTATTTTGGCTGAGAAATTTTTCCCTCTTCAATTGGACAATTTACTCATAGCAATTAATAGTTAGACAAAATTAAATAGCTATTAAGAGATCTTAAAATCACATTAAACTCATTGATCTACTTAAATCTGTTCAATTCATTTATATATTGATCCATTTATTATCAATATTTTTTTACACATTTATGACCCAATTCAAATCCGTCCAACCCGCTCATTTGCCAACTATAACTGAATCTATCACGTCCTTAGTTTTTTTTTTAATTCCTTATTAATTTGTTCACAAATTGCCATTACATGTATTTGAGATTTTGTATTTTGCTTTTGGATTTTGGGGATCAAATTTCTGATCGTTGATGGTTTTTGTGCATATTTTCATGTTTTCTGGATTTTTTGAATTATTGGTTTTATTTGCCATGAATCCAGTTTTTTGGGATCTAATTTATCCAACCTGAAATATTTTAAGTTATTTGATTCGGAATTTTATAAAAAAATTGAATGAGGTGAACTGTTTAAAAGAATTTGGGGTTCAGATTGTTCAAACAGAATTTTGATCAGACTTTTATGTGTTTTTGCTAGAATCTAATAGATAAGCCTTTAATGCCTTATTAAGTGATTTAACATTCAAATGACATTTTGTAAAAAAAATAATTACGTTGAGATATATTTCTAATTGGGTAACTTTTCATATTAGTTATTTTCTTTGCTATTTGATTTATTTTTTATATTTACTTATTTTTTGAATTTATTTGTTTTCTGTATAGATTAAGTTTTGTATCTATAAATACTCACATTGTTATTGCTTTAGACACATAATAATATAACAGATAAATTATACTTCTCATTCTCTATATTTTGTTCTGATTTTACTTTTATTTATAACACGTTATCAATACGATTATTTCTATTGATTATTAAAAATCGGTGGTTTATGACAACCCGATTCGAATGAATCAATAATTTTAATTTACAAGATTTAACAGTAAATTATCTCAAAATTATTTTTATGTTATTTTATAAATTTATAATGTCAATTGTTATATATTAAAAGGCTTATATATAGAGGTGGCAAATGGACGAATTTGGTGAATTTTGAGTTGGATCATAAATGAACGGGTTATAAATGGGCGGGTCACGAATGAACTCAAATAGATAGGTCATAAATGGGCCAATACCCAAATGGGTTGGGCGATTTTGGGCTAATCTATGGATTTAATGTACATTTTTTAATAAAAATACAGAAAAATTAAATATTTCATTAATAATTTCATTTTACTCCAAAAATAAAATTACGTACAAATATTGAATATATAAATAGTAAAAATTACTCTAATAAAAAAATAATATGCTAATCTATTTTTAAAATTTAATATCTTTTTCCATGCTATTTTCAGACTCTTCCTCTTTAAATTCAAAAACCAACTGCGAGTGATGATTAAAGCCTCAACATTTTCAGGTAATATAGATGCTCGCCACTTGTTGAGAATTCTTCCTCCCATACTAGATGTTGATTCTGAAGCAACTGTAGTAATGAAAATTGTCAAAATATCTCTAGCCATTAATGAAAGAATGGAATATTTTGTCTCATTATCTTTCCACCAACAGAGTACATTAAATTTTGGAACTCTACTTAGTCTTGCATCATTCAAATATATATTTAATTCAGATTTATTTTCAAAAGTGTTATCAAGGCAATCAAATTCCTATATGAAATTTATTATAAAAGTTATTATAAAATATTAAAGAATAGAAATATTTTATTCTACATGAGAGAAACGTACTTTTATGAGATCATTATCTACGCTTGGTCTCCTTTATGTTGATGCCTCTAAAGTTAAATTATTACGTGTATATGATGTAAAAAGATCATATAATTTTTGGTTAATATTAATTAGTAGGATTTGAATACCGTATAGTTAATATTAATTATAAATATCGAAAAAAAATAATTGAATTCAAATTTTGACCGTATATATGGCTACAATGGAAAACAACCTAAGATAAAGACTAAAGTAATTTTTTTAAATAAAAATAATGCAACATGAAATAAACAATAAAACAAAACTTCAATTCATAGAGGATGGTGACTGACAAGAATTATATAATTTTTAAAACAATAAAATGACGTCAAATGATAGCGCAATTTTGCAATGGAAAAACCACTAATTAATTAATTTGAGCAGCAACTGTCGCATATGTGGACTTCAGGATCATTAATTTAAGACCCAATTAGGGTGAGTTGAAGAATTAGGATGATGCCCGTTGGGCATCTATTCCTAACCCGAACGGGTTGAAAAAAAGATGGGCAATTTCTGAATTTGATCCATTGAATATTTTTTGGGTGTGGGTTGGATTTGGATTAATATTTTTTGATGGACTTGGGTAATGTTTTAGTTTTGGGCATGCTTTGCCAGGTCTACTTATATATGTTTAAGATAATATATATTATATGTCTTGATTTTAGTTGTTTATTTTTGTTTTTCAAAAGAGATAATAAGATTATTTTTATTAATTGCCAAATTGATCGTAAAATTAAATTTACAAATACGAAATCATATTGATTTATTTTATGGTTATTAATTTATTGATAATATGGTTATTGAATTAATCAAATCATATTGATTTATTTTATTGAATTGCATATCGAATTGGAAAAGATTTTATATCCAATAAATGCCAAATGTCACCTTTTATATCTAATAAATTATTTTCATTTTTAATTCTTAATTTTTTTTAAGTATTTGCTTAATCTATATTATTTTAATTCTTAATTTTTGTTATATATTTGCCATCAATTTTAATAAAAATAAGAATTATAAATGGTTGGCCATAATTATGCCTATATCAAATCAATGACATCTGTATAAAGTCATGCATGTTTAATTGACTATATATGTGTGATTTAATTTTATCTATTTAATTTTTTTTGACAATTTATTTATAGCCTAATTTTAATTTTTTTTAAGTGTGGTGTATTTACAATGTCAAATTTTGCAAAGCTTGATTTTATTGCTCTTGATATTTCTGGAAGAAATTATCTTTCATTGGTACTTGATGTTGAGATTCACCTCAATGCTATGAATCTTAGAGATTCAATAAAAGAAGGAAATACCGCATCCCTGCAAGATCGTGCTAAGGCAATGATTTCCCTTCGACACCATTTACATTAAGAATTTAAAACTGAATATCTCACTGTTAAAGACCCATTAGTCATTTGGAATAATTTAAATGAGAGATATGAACACCAAAGAACGGTGATTCTTCCTAAAGCTCGATATGAATGAATACATTTACGTTTGCAAGATTATAAAACTATAAGTGAATACAACTCAGCCTTATTTAAGATTAGCTCTCAATTAAAATTATGTAGAGAGAACATTATTGACGAGGACATGTTAGAAAAACATATTCAACTTTTCATCACTCGAATGTGCTCCTGCAGCAGCAATATCGAGAGCGTATATTCAAAAAATATTCTGAACTAATCTCTTGTTTACTTGTGACTGAACAAAATAATGAGCTTTTAGTGAAGAATAACCAATCTCGTCCAACTAGTTCATCCCCATTAGTTGAAGTTAATGTGACATTTTCTCAAGGCTGTGGATGAGGTTGTGGTAAAAGGGGTCGTGGTCGTGGAAGAAGAAATGGTTCAAATGTTGAAAACAAAGGTATTAACAAGAAATGGATCAAAAGTGAGAAAAACACTGAAAAAAATGCAAAACAATGACAATATTTGCTTTAGATGTGGAACTAAAGGTCATTGGTTTCGTATATATCGCACTCCCAAATATCTAGTTGATCTTTACAATGCATCTTTAAGAGGAAAAGGAAAAAATGCTGAAGTGAATTTTTTCGAGCGTGTTGATCTTGCTAATGATAAAGAATTTCCTTTAGATATTGATTTTGATGTTTCTGATTTTTTTGAGGATGATAGTGGTAGAATTGATCATTTAATTGGCAATGAAAATGTCAACTATTAAAATAAGTTTATTCTTTTTATGCGATTTTACAATTTCAATAAAAGTCTACTATTTTAATAAGTAATTCTTAAAGTATTTATTATTTGTTATCATTTTTTTCTTGTTATTAAATAAATTTTTTTGTTACTAGATAATCATATAAAATTGATATTATGGAGGATGACATATATTTAGTGGACAGTGGCACAACTCACACAATTTTTCGTAACAAAAAGTATTTTTTACAATTAACATTAGCTGAAATTAATGTTAATACAATATCTAGTTCAACAAATGTAGTTGAAGGCTATGGCATAGTCCATCTTATGTTCCCAAATGAAACACCATTATACATTGATGATGCATTATTTTCTAGTAGATCCTGAAAAAATCTACTAAGTTTTAAAGATATACGTCACAATGGTTATCATATTGAAACTACAAATGAAGGAACTGTTGAATATTTATATATAACTTCAATGAAATTGAACCAAAAGTTCATATTAGGGAAGTTTCCAAGTTTTTCATCTGGATTATATTTTACCAAAATAAAGATGGTTGAATCTAATTATATGCACCGGAAGTGCTCAGATCCTAAAAATTTTATACTTTGGCATGATTGTCTTGGTCATCTAGGCTCAACCATAATGCGACGTATTATCGAAAATACAAATGGACATGGATTAAAGAATAAGAAAATTCTTTTATCTATTGATTTTTCTTGTAGTTCTTGTACACAAGGTAAATTGATTGTAGGACCTTCACCATCCAAATTGCATTTGGAGTCTCCTGTTTTTCTTCAAAGGATACATGGAGATATTTGTGGTTCAATTCATCCCTCTTGTGGACCATTTCGATATTTCATGATTTTGATTGATGTCTCAACTCGATGGTCACATGTATGTTTACTTTCTACTCGCAATATTGCTTTTGCTAAACTTTTTGCTCAAATTATAAAGTTAAGATCTAGTTTTTCTGATCATTTTATCAAGACAGTTCGTTTAGATAATGCATGTGAGTTTTATTCAAAAGCATTTTATGACTTTTGCATGTCAATTGGGATTAGTGTCGAGCATTTTGTTGCACATGTCCATACTCAAAATGGTTTAGCTGAATCTTTTATTAAGCGATTACAATTTATTGCTAGACCTATGCTTATGAAGTTACAACTTCCTGCATCTGCTTGGGGACATGCAATTGTTCATGCCTCATCTTTAGTTCGTATAAGACCATCCATATATTAGAAATTTTTACCTTTGTAACTTGTTTTTGATCAATAACCTAATATATCTCATTTTAGAATTTTTGGCTATGCTGTTTATGCTCCTATTGCCCGTCCTCAATGAACTAAAACGGGTCCTCTACGACGTCTTGGTACATATGTTGGTTTTGATTCTCCTTCTATCATTAGGTATCTAAAACCTTTAACTGGTGATCTATTCAGAGTAAGATTTTTAGATTGTCAATTTAATTAATCAGTTTTTTCTCTGTTAGGGAAAGATAAAAGTAAAGGGACAAAAGCAAAAAAAATTAGTTGGAACACTCCAACCTTGTCCGGTTATGATACACACACAAATCAATGTGAACTTGAAGTTCAAAGAATAATAAATTTTCAGAATGCTGTAAATCAATTGCCATATATCTTTACAGACACCCAAAAAGGTCAATAAATCCCATGTTTCGGCTGCCAATATACCTAAAAGATTATCCCTGAAAGATTTCTAGTAGGTACAGTAGCCAATGAATTTAACATATGCCAAAAGCGTGATGGATCTATTGGTGCAAAAGATATTGTTCCTCAAAAGAAAAGGGAATTGAAGAATATTCAAAATGATGCTCAAGAAGAGGTTAAACATAACACATATCAACAACTTCATATTTTCAAAGAAGTAACCCCATAAGTGGTTTCGGTACCGAAAAATTATAAGATCTCATTAAAATCTGAAAATATATGGGATAGAGAAGACATAGTTATTGATAATGTGTTTGCATATGCAGTTGCTTATGAAATAATTAATGATAGTGAGCATGAGCCTCAAACTATAGAAGAATATAAACATCGAAGTGATTGGCTTAAATGGAAAGAAGCAATTCAAGCTGAGCTAGATTCATTAGCTAAGCGTAAATTATTTGGACTAGTAGTCCAGACACCAGAAGATGTCAAACCTGTTGGATATAAATGGGTTTTTGTCCGTAAAAAAAATGAGTTAAATGAAATTGTGAGATATAAAGCATGACTTGTTGCACAAAGTTTCTCACAAAGACCTGGTATAGATTATGAAGAAACGTATTCTTCAGTCATGGATGCAATCACGTTTAGATTTTTGATTGGTTTGATTGCCTCTGAAGGGCTTGATATACATCTAATGGATGTAGTGACAATTTATTTATATGGATCGTTAGATAATGACATATATATGAAAATTCCTGAAGGATTTAAGATGCTTGAAGCATATAATTCAAAACCTCGATAAAGGTACTCGATTAAACTCCAAAGATCTTTGTATGGATTAAAGTAATCTGGACGCATGTGGTATAATCGTCTAAGTGAATACCTAGCGAAAAATGAGTATGAGAATAATTTAATTTATCCATGCGTTTTTATCAATAAGATAAATTTAGGATTTGCTATAGTTGCAGTTTATGTTGATGACTTAAACATAGTGGGACTCCAGAAGAGATCTCTATTACTGCAAAATATTTGAAAAGGGAATTTGAAATGAAAGATCTTGGAAAAATAAAATTTTGTCTTGGGTTTCAAGTTGAATATTTGCCAAAAGGAATTCTTGTACATCAGTAATCTTATATAGAGAAAATCTTGAAACAATTTTATATGGATAAGTTTTATCCATTGAGCATTTCAATGGTCGTTCACTCTCTTGATGTCAAGAAAGATCATTTTCGTCCACAAGAAGATAACAAAAAGATTATTGATCCTGAAGTATCATATCTCAGTGCAATAGGTGCACTTTTATATACTACAAATAACACTAGACCAGATATAGTTTTTCAGTTAATTTGCTAGCAAGATTTAGTTTTGCACCAACTCGAAGGCACTGGAATGGTGTAAAACATATTCTACGTTATCTTCGTGGCACTTCTGACATGGGCTTATTTTTTTCAAAATGAGTAAATTCAGAATTGACAGGGTATGGTGATGCTGGATACCTATCAAATCCTCATAAAGCTCGGTCACAAATATGTTATGTCTTCACATATGGTGATACTGCTATTTCTTGGCTATTTGTTAAGCAAACAATTACTGCTACTTCCTCAAATTATTCATAAATATTAGTTATCTATGAAGCAAGTCGTCAATGTGTATGATTGAGAACCACGAATCAATATATTAAGGGAACAAGTGGATTGGTAGTGGAGAAAAAATCAACAAAATTGTACGAGAATAATGCAACATGTATTTCACAACTCAAATGTGGCTTTATCAAATGAGATAAAACCAAACATATCTCACCAAAATTCTTCTATAATCATGAACTTATGAAAGACGGACAGATTGATGTTTGCAAAGTTCACTCAAGTGATAGTCCAGCAGATTTGTTCACGAAAGCTCTACCAAGTTCAATTTTCAATAAACATATGTACAATATTGGAATGCGCCAATTAAAAGATTTAGTTTGTAAAATTTATTCTACGTTATCTTCGTGGTACTTCTAACATGGGTTTGTTTTTTTCAAAATGAGTAAATTCAGAATTGACAGGGTATGATGATATTGAATACCTATCAAATACTTATAAAGCTCGGTCACAAACATGTTATATCTTCACATATGGTGACACTGCTATTTATTGGCGATCTGTTAAGCAAACAATCACTGCTACTTCCTCAAATCATTTAGAAATATTAGATATCCATGAAGCAAGTCGTGAATGTGCATGGTTGAGAACCACGTCTTAATATATTAAGGGAACAAGTGGATTGGTAGTGGAGAAAAAACCAACAAAATTGTATGAGAATAATGCAACATGTATTTCACAACTCAAATATGGCTATATCAAAGGAGATAGAACCAAACATATCTCACCAAAATTCTTCTATAATCATGAACTTATGAAAGACGGACAGATTGATGTTTGCAAAGTTCACTCAAGTGATAGTCCAGCAGATTTGTTCACGAATGCTCTACTAAGTTCAATTTTCAAGAAATGTGTACAATATTGGAATGCGCCAATTAAAATATTTAGTTTATTGAGGGAAAGTACACATGAATATTATACTTTTTTTTCTTCGCTAAGTTTTTATCCCACTAGATTTTTTTTAACAAGGTTTTAATGAAGCATGTTTATAATGTATAGTCATCCAAAGAGAAGTGTTGTGATATATTCCTATTTGGATGACTTTGTATATTAGTTATTTCCTTTATTATTTGATTTACTTCCTATATTCACTTGTTTCCTAAATTTATTTGTTTCCTATATAGATCAAGTTTTGTATCTATAAATACTCACATTATTATTGCTTTAGACACGTAATAATATAACAGAGAAATTATACTTTTCATTCTCCATATTTTGTTATAATTTTACTTTTATTTATAACAAATCAAATAAATAATTACAGATTTTTTAATTATTTATAATACCAGCATTAGATTGTTTAATTGGCTCAGTTAATCATGGGCTGACAATTAAAGAAAGGAGTTTGTGGATCCATTAAGGTTATCACTGTCATAATTTGTAGCTTAAGAAACGTCAATATTTCTTTAAGAGGAGCACAGTCATTATTTTTTTTAATCAAGTTTACAAAAAAAATCAAGTCAAACCTACAGAGAAAACCTTATTATTTTAGAAATAAGGAATATACTTTTTAATTGTTGATAATAGTTTGGATAACCAAATTGTTAATAGAGCCTAATTTGGATAGAAAAAGCAAAAAAATCCTACAGAGTTTCCGACAAGTAAAAGTTTCGACAGTTAAATCAGAATAATGCTTAAAAAATAATATTTTAGTAAAAATTGACTAAAAGCAAAAATCCGAGACACCATGCCTAGTTACAGGAATACCAATCCTGCCTTAAATATGATTCAATTTCCTAATTGAGTTGTTTTCTTATCGTTTATAGAAAATCAATTTAAAAATATATCCTACACGGTCAGGGAAATAATCTGGAACACCTAAATAGGATTTTTGCCGGCTAAGTAAGTTATCGGCTGTTTGAGGTAGTCCGGTTAGGTAGTTCGGTTATTAATTGTCAATAAAATTAAAATAATTTAAGATTTTACAATATAAAAAATAATCAAGCTTGAATATTAATAAATAATTTATTTTCCATAAAAAGTCAAATAAATATTTAGAAGATAATTATATTATTATGTGAAATAATAAAAAACATTTTTGCTCGCAAACTGATATTTACTTTATTAATAATTAGCAAGAGACAAATACAGACATTTAGGATTGAAATGCATAGCGTAGATGGCGGGAACGTTTCAAGTTTAAAATTTTATAACCGTTTATGGCGCCAAGTAAACGAAAAACAAAAAGAAAGGGAAACCGAAATGGCGGGTTGCACATCAGCCATATTAAAATTTTACGAGTCTTTATTTTTCACTTAATTAATCCCACCATCAATCCTTCAATTTCAAAACGCACACAACCAAAACAAGATTTTCTCCTTCCCAAATTACCCTCTTCTTCTATCCCCTCCAACTCCATCTCTCCTTTTCTCCACATGGATCACCAATCCACCACCGCAAGAAGGAGCTTGAAGCGAAAGCTAGAGCATGAATTTCACGATGAAAGGCATGATCGCAAAGTTCTCGTCACTGAAATGGAGGAGACTCCGCAAGATCTGGCTCGTGATATTCAATCTCAAGTGGATATTCTTAACTCCACCTTCTCTTCTCTCGAGCCCGATCGCGCCTCAGCCAAACGCGCATCTCACTTCCTCTGTCAGCTCGCCAAGAACGGTAACCTCTCTCTCTTTTTCAATTTAATTTTTGAATTTCTGCGTTATGTAATTTATTTCTGGATTTCTATTTTTTTTTTGTTTATATCTGCTCGTGATATGTTACGATTCGAAAGAAGGCTTCCGGATTGACTTGCTGTTCTTCCTCGCCTCAATTATTTTTTCCTCGCACTTGCTTGTTTAAGTAGTATTTTACTTTTAAGTGAAATTTTTGTGCTTTTTATAGTTTATTTAGGGTTTTATGGCTCTTGTTAACTTGAGTTTTTGCAGAGGAGATTGTGAATTTGATCGTGGATTGTGGTGCTGTGCCCGCGCTGGTGAAGCATCTTCAAGCGCCGCTACCTGTGAGAGGAGAAACCGGTCCAAAACCGTATGAGCATGGGTAATGGTGGAAAAAGGGAGTGCTTTCGCGCTTGGGCTTCTGGCAGTAAAAGTACTCAACATATGACCCTTCTTTTTTCTTGTTTTTGTTTTGTTTTGTTTTGTTGGTTTTCTTCCCATTTTTTTTCCCTTCAAATCATAACCTATACAGTTAAGGCAATACCTTATCTTAAGAGCTTTGATGTTTCTGCATCGCTGAATTTCCGTTCTTTCAGTTGTCGTAATTATGAACTGTCTACCGTTCTGTTGGTTAATGAAAAAGAGAAAGCTTGATAGAGAAGGTCTAGAATTTAGCTGTACTCATTCATTAATTACTTGTTGTTTGTAGCAACTTTAGGACGGTAGCAGGATATTTTGTTGTGAACTAATAAAAGGAATTCCATTAGATGCCATTGCATTTTACATTTATGAACAATCAGACTTGGATGCTTGCTCTGGATGCTAATGAGTGAACTCTTAAATCTCTTATTAGTTGCATGTAATAGAAGTGGCACCATGGATACTAGATGTTGGGTGGGGGAGTATACTGGTCTATTCTATGACAAGCATGACCTGTTGATCTCTCAATTTCGTTTTCATCTTCCTTCTCAGTGCAGTTAGGTGTTTTTGTGGCTGATTTTTTTAAGTCTTTCCACCATTCCATCTGTTTGGACAGTTCTATGAAATTTAATTTTGGCAACATCTCCGATGAATAAAATGATAACAATTACCATTTTTTTTTTGATGTTTTCATTTGTTATTTCTTCTCTTGTGCTCTCTCAAAAATTTATCTCCCTTCTTTGTTAACTTTCCATCTTCAGCTCTAGAAGTTGAGCCTCACTGCAAGCTTTAACTATGTAAGCCGCAAATAAAATTCAATTTATTTAATTCCTAATCTCATGAATTCTCTCTTGATTGTTTCACGAATAGCCCGAACATCAACAGCTCATAGTAGATGCTGGTGCTCTATCTTATCTTGTGGATTTGTTGAAGAGTCATAAGAGTGGTGGCAGTTCTCGTGCACTCAATGCTGTTATTAGGAGAGCAGCCGATGCAATTACTAACCTTGCTCATGAGAATCATTCCATCAAAACATGTGTCAGGTTTGCTTTTATTGTTATATTGCCTAGCAATTCTGATAGTAGTTATTATAATACCCTTAATAATATTGTGGACTGTACATACAGGGTTGAAGGTGGCATCCCACCTCTTGTTGAACTACTTGAATTTATTGATGTAAAGGTACAGAGAGCAGCTGCTGGGGCCTTGAGGACTCTTGCATTTAAAAACGATGAAAACAAAAATCAGGTAATGAATTTTTTTTTTCTTTTTTTGTCATTTTCTTATATTTGCTTATTTGTGGAAGGTAGTCAAGGTAGATGACCACACAGCACACTCATGAGAGAAGGGTTGGGGTTATATCATAAGCAGTTTCATTAATACGTAAAGGAAATTTGCAGATTGTAGAATGCAATGCCCTACCCACACTTATACTGATGCTTCGATCAGAGGATACTACCATACATTATGAAGCGGTAGGTTCTAAAATAGACTCCTCATAGATTGAGAATTCTTTATTTTACATTGTTCTGATTCTGGCAGTAACTGAATTTTTTATGTCCAGGTCGGTGTGATTGGAAATTTAGTCCATTCATCCCCAAATATAAAGAAAGAAGTTCTTCTTGCTGGAGCTTTACAGCCTGTTATTGGTTTGCTTAGGTAATATGCAAATTTTCATATATGTTTGTTTATGTTCCGGCAAATCATTTTTCTTTTTCCTGCTTTACATTTCTATTCTCAGCACTTTGCTTACAGTAGATATGCTACTAATTATACTAGTTTGACAGCTCCCGCTGTTCAGAAAGTCAAAGGGAAGCAGCTTTGTTACTAGGTCAATTTGCTGCTGCTGATTCAGATTGCAAGGTAGACTCGATATCATTTATGGTTACAAAGCTTGAAGTTTTATGCGTTCAAACTCATTATTTGATGCTATAAGGATGTATTTGCCTGTTGGATTCTTCTAGACAGGCACACTTGCATATACGATAATGAGGTGTTACATGCATGTGTCTGTTATTCCATTTGATGTTCTTATGTCAAATTTGGTGCAGGTGCATATAGTGCAAAGAGGAGCTGTCAGGCCATTGATTGATATGCTTGAGTCCTCAGATGCACAACTTAAAGAAATGTCGGCCTTTGCCCTTGGAAGGCTGGCACAGGTTAGCAAATCTTCACTGTTGCATGCTTTGTCATAGGAAGTTTTTCCTTTTGTAAAAGAGAGCATAATGGCATGAACCAGTTGTTGAACTTGATACAGTCTTGGCATTTAATTCCTCCATTTTCTAAAGCAGTTGCTGAGCATTTCATATTAGTCCTGTATCACCCAATTAAGGGGAGGATACGCTAAATAGGAGTTAAGTTTGAAAATCCTATCATACATAACTATATTTAATCCCTTGATTTGTAGTATGCGAGAGTTTTTTCCTTTCTGGTCTTATTAGGATCCTTTTTGTAACTTATTACTTCCTAATACAGGAGGCACACAACCAAGCTGGTATCACCCATAATGGTGGGATAGGGCCATTACTCAAGCTTCTTGAGTCAAAGCATGGACCTTTGCAACATAATGCAGCATTTGCTCTATATGGACTTTCAGATAATGAGGTAGTATTTTGGGGGGCATCATTGCCTGATTTTGTTTTATAATTAGTACAATGTTTACCGTGGTGGTGTAATGTGCTGAAAATTGCTTGGATTTTTTTGGTAGGATAATGTTGCAGAGCTTATAAAGGTTGGTGGTGTTCAAGTTCTCCAAGATGGAGAATTCGTTGTTCAAGTATGTCCAATTTGCATTTCTTTTCCAGGGGTTTCTTTGCATTGGGTTGACTAATCTCCACATTGAACTACTATTGCTGTATTCTCATTACTGTTATTTATTGATACTTGCAGCCAACTAAGGATTGCATTGCAAAAACATTGAAAAGATTGGAGGAGAAGATTCATGGGCGAGTAAGTTGCTTTCATCATTGTTTTTCTTATACTTTGATTCATTATTTTGTATATCTATACTGTCAACTGACGGCGTTCCATTGAACTTTAAAATTGCATATTTGGTATAACTGGGTACTGATTCCTCGTGTTTTACTCTGCAGGTATTGAATCATCTGTTATATTTGATGCGGGTTACCGATAAAGCTGCCCAGAGACGAATTGCTTTGGCTCTTGCCCATTTATGTGCACCTGATGATCGCAAATCCATTTTTCTTGATAACAATGGTATAACTCCTAAATTGGCTAAATGTTTTGTTTGCTGCCTTTGTTTCCTTGGCGTACTTTCATATGGGAATTTTACCCTTTACTTGTAATCTGCACACTTGTGAATTTTTATTTTTTAATTTTTAATTTTTTTCCAGGACTAGAATTGCTTTTGGGCATTTTTGAGTCTGGAAACCTGAAGCAGCAACATGATAGTGCAGAAGCATTGTATAAGTTGGCCACGAAGACCACTTCAGTCTCTCTCATGGATGCAGCTCCACTATCCCCAACCCCGCAGGTGAATCACTTTCACATCATGTCTTGGTTTTCACTTGTTACATTTCATCTTCTTTTTGTGGAATGCTTTGTGGCATAGGACTCATTATAGTATGCACACTATACATAGTAGTTTTGTGATCAGAAGGTAGTGCAGGGACTCTATTGCTTGTTTTTTCTACAATTGTTTGAGGCCATTGTCAGCCTCTTCGTAAACAAGCATCCTCTTTTAGTCATTATGGTTGGCTTGATTTGGCAGCTATCAAATGATCTTGGAGATTTAGCACCTTATCAGGACCTTTGTTCTGTGCTCAAATATTTATCAATTTATTTTTTTCACTTCAGGTATATTTGGGAGAGCAATATGTTAACAATCCAACATTGTCTGATGTAACATTCTTAATTGAAGGTAATAAATGATCTTCAACATATCAATTTGTTCTTTCCTCCAGCACAAATTTGAGTATTCTGATTATTGCATTTGTCACCTTGAGTGCATGACTGCAATTTTGTTGTACTAGGTAAACGGTTCTATGCTCATAGAATTTGTCTACTTGCTTCTTCGGATGCTTTTCGTGCTATGTTTGATGGAGGTTACAGGGTGAGAATTTATCATTTATCAAACCTTGCTTTTAGTGTGTTCATTCTATTGAAATGCAAAGGTTTATCCATTTATTGTCAATGCATAATTAGGAAATTGGAATTATTCAACTGCAAGTACAAATTCTTTTTTTCCCTGTTCTTATGAGAAAATTAATATACCATCCTTTTTATTGCTCTTAAAGAAACAGAAAAGAGAGCAAGAAAATTAAGAAATTTACTGTTTCAGGAGAAAATAGCTCTTAAATCTCTGGTTTTTTGCTTTTGAAAATTGCAGGAGAGGGATGCTAAAGATGTAGAGATCCCAAATATTAGATGGCACGTTTTTGAGTTGATGATGAGGTGTGTATTACTGACTTTGATGAAAAAGTTAATTTTGCTTTTTGAGAGTTTAATTGGTTTTTGTTGGTCTTCTAGGTTCATATATACAGGATCGGTGGATTTTGATATTGAGATTGCACAAGACCTACTTAGAGCTGCTGACCAATATCTTTTGGAAGGTCTGAAGCGTCTCTGCGAGTATACAATTGCACAGGTTAGCTGATATGTTCTCTTGATACTTGATCCCTAACAAAACTATTAGCAAGTTAACGTTTCATCTGATTGCGAATAATTTATGCGTGACCCCAAGGATATTTCCATGGAAAATGTTTCGCTTATGTACGAATTATCAGAGGGCTTCAATGCTGCATCATTAAAGGAAGCTTGTATCCTTTTCATACTTGAGCAATTTGACAAACTGAGTTCTAAGCCATGGTAGGCCATTTCCTTCCAGCTTTTTCTAATATTTTACTTGGGCATATATTCTTTTTTGCATGTTAATTATCTGTATTTGGACTTTCAAGTGTGCTAAATCTACATTATATTTTGAATAAAACAAGAATTAGATGATGTCAGTATTTAAACCTGAAAGTTTTGCAGGTGTTCTCAGTTGATTCCACACATTATGCCCGAGATACAAAAATATTTTACAAAAGCACTTGCCGAACCCATTCAAGCTAACCTGACGCAGCTGTAAATGACAGATGATTCATCTGATTTTGATCTTCAACTAACCGCAGAGGTGGAGGAAGAAGGATGTACTGAAATTTTGAAGCTGAGCTAATGCTGCTAATCTTCTTGTATAACCATAATAGTTATTAGTTAGTGTCTCCACATAATTCAAACGCCGCAGTTCTTTTCTGGCACCATTCATTTTCTAACAGTCTGCTTGCATACCGCTTAATTACCTCGTTAAGCCTCTTGAATGTATTTTGTAATGCTGTATATAATAGGGACCTAATGAATGTATTCATAGTGAAAGTTCATGGCACAATATATTGCTCGTCCTGTTTTCTTAAATCATGTCGCTGTTTTCCTAAAAATGCAACTACAGATTGAATTTAAGTCTTAATTATTGAAACGATTGACTACCGATTGTAGCCATAGCTCGTGATTTCATAAGAGCTTATGATTTTCCCAGTATAAATGAGTTTTTATATGAAAGATTTGGCTTGGGTCGACGGTTGATTTCTGAAGTAAAAGTAAACAATTACCAGTCTGTTTAAGGTCACTGATCAATTGTTGTTCATACATTATATTTTTCCATATTTCAAATGTATCGGCTTTCACACAATAATATATTACATATTTATAATTCTGAAATTGGATATAATGGAATCAGAATTCAAATAAATGCTAAGGTGCAATTAATATTCTATGTTCCTTCCCTTCATGAACTAAAATGGGCTTAACGAATATTATTGAGACGGAAACTTTCTTTCTTTTTAATCATTTTTTTTCAGGGCCCACGGAGCGGAAGAAAATAGGGCTTTTTACAAAAATATACAGGAAAAAAATAAAAATAACAAAAAATACTACCTTTCCATAATTTTTTCATTAATATAATTTTTTCAATTTTTAATATCAAAAATACAACTCACCCTTTCAAAAATACAACTTTTTTCCATCTATTCTCATTTTTCTAATTTTTTCACTCTCCTCTCCCCAAACCTCTCTGATTACCGATGACTTCATCTCCATTGATTTCGAGACCAAACATCACTCTTCATCTGTGAAGATTTTGATACCATAGGCGTTATTCTTCTCCTTCGAAATCGTCTGTGAAGAGTTTGAGACCAACGACATTACTTTTCTCCTTTGAAATATGCTAAACAAGTTTTATTTATTTATTTATTTATTTCACTTGATTATGCTTGATTGTTGCTTCCTGGGTTCTTTTTGATTTCTTGTTTCTATTTCTTACTGTAAATCCTTGTCTCAGGTTCTTTACTACATTTTGCTTCAGTTGCTCTAAGCTCATTTACTGGTTGCCCTTGCTTTTTTTGTCTATGCTTTGTGCTTTCTGTTTTTCAGATCTAATAATCTTGATTTTCAAGGTAAGCTTTGTGTTTTGTCCAAAATTTTGATATCGGATTGGAAATCTTGCGGTTGATTCTTTAATTTTTTATTGATTTTTAATATTTGGGTTCCAATTTGTACGAAATTTGGGCATTTTTGCTGCACTAATTTCTCGTATGCCACCTATTTGATAGAATACCTAAATGAGAGTTTTTCTCTGTGATAATGTGTATTATTATGCAATGAGATTTGGACTTTTATTCCTTTTATTTGGACAGATATTTAACCAAGTATTTTTGACCTATTACTTGAATTAGTTTGTTTGCTTGTGTTGGTTATTATTGAAAGTCAGGATACAGTGTCTAGTTGTTGTCTCTCTCTCTCTATTGACTGAAAGTTTCTTTTCATTTAGCACATGGTAAAGATGACCCCATGTGACTATCGCTATTGAAATCACTGTCTTGTGTTCTCTTTGTATAGGTAAAGGGCTGTGGAGAGGCTTCATGTGACTCCCTTTTTTCTTCACCGATTCAGGGGTACATGCTAGGAGTTTTGTCTGCTTATCTTTTAGCAGTAGCTGGCATTTATACGAAATTCTTGATGAAAAAGAACAATGATAGTTTATACTGGCAGAATGTACAATTGTATGCATAGGTATCTTTTCTCTCCACCTTATTATAATTTATTTTAAGATAAACATTGTCCATTTTTTGCTATTGCTAAAATGATATGTCCCCCCCCCCCCTTCAATTCGCCCAGTTATATCAACTTTCCGTCATGGTTGTAATGGAAAACCCGAGAGAATTATTTGTTCCTTGTTCATAAATGTGATAATGGATTTTTTGGTGGCACGAGGTTCCCTTTCCGTATGGAATGCAACAATCTTTTGTCTAGTTGATGTCTTCCTTTATCTCATCCGATGAATCAGGATACTGTGTCTTAATAGTTTTGCTGAGTTTATGTTTAATAATTATGGCATTCATTTTCGATTAAAGATGAATTTTACTTTTGTTGCTACTAGCTTAGCTGTTTATCATCAAGCACTAAACTAATTATACATAAATTTGGATATATATTAATATATATCAAGCACATCAAAATATATTAAAGCGACAGTGCGAGCCTTAGACTGAAGATTACTACGTGACCAATTATTTCAATTACAATTTCAAAAAATAAGCATTAAATGAAAAAGCATTTAAGGATTGTCAAAGGGTAGTAGAATTCAGTAACTTAGCTGTTTATCATCATTATACATAAATTTGGATATATATTAATATTAGTGAAAGATTATTTAACTAATTAAATCTTGTGTTTAAACTTTAGAGTAATTACAGCAATAGGTCAATTGTTGTGGACTATTAATAGATTATTTTTGTTTTCCAAATATAAGAAAATAAAGATATTTAATTCTTTAATTACCATAACAAATCGTATAGTAACTTGGTGCCTTAATTTAACAATTTAGTTCCTCAATCTTAATTATTACTAAACATAGGGGTTACTGCTAGCTAGAACTAAAATTAAATTTGAAAAAAATATGCATAAAATCGAATTTATATTTTAATGTAAAACTAGATAGTACCAACTAAAATTATTAATTTAAAATCAAATAAATATAGATGATCTTATCAGTCTACTTTATTTCTTAATGGTTTTCTAGCATGTGTAAAATTTATTTGAGATTGATATTGAAACTGGTACATTTTGTGTTTGAGATCTTGTGAAAAACTTGATTTTATTTTTCTTTACAGTATACATTTGCTAATTGTGAATTATGATTCTAATTGTGTATACATGCTAGATACACAATGTGTATATGTTGTATACACAGTCTGTATTAACTGTACACACTTTATGTACATGATATATACACAGTGTATACATGCTATATACACCGTGTATATATGATGTATACACAGTATGTAGTAGTTGTATACACAGCATGTACATGCTGTATATACTGTGTGTACATGATATATACAGTATGTAGTAGTTGTATACACAGTATATACTTGATGTATATACTGTGTGTACTTGATGTATATACCGTGTGTACATTCTGTATATACCGTGTGTACTAACTGTATACACCGTGTATACATATTGTATACACAGTGTGTACTTACTGTATACACCGTGTGTACATGATGTATATATCATGTGTACTTGATGTATTTATCGTGTGTACATGTTGTATATACCGTGTGTATTAACTGTACACACCGTGTGTATATGCTATATACATAACGTGTACTCATTGTATACGTCGTGTGTACATGATGTATACACAGTGCGCATTAACTGTATACACCGTGTGTATATCATGTATATACAGTGTGTACTAGTTATATATACCGTGTGTATTGGTTGTATACACAGTGTGTACTGGCTGTATACATAGTGTGTACTACAAAACTAGCCAAATGCCTCTACAAAACTATATGTTTACACCGCGTGTACTAGCTGTGTACACAGTGTGTACTAATTGTATACATAATGTATACATCTAGTACACATAGTGTGTACATGCTGTACATGGTGTGTACTTCTAGTACACATAGTGTGTACATGCTGTACACAATATCTACATCTAGTACGCACCGTACACACCGTGTGTACATGCTGTGCACAATGTGTACATCTAGTACACACAGTGTATATATCTAGTACACAGTATACATGCTGTACACAGTGTGTATATCATGTATACACCGTGTGTATGTGTTATACACAGCGTGTACATTTAGTACACACCGTGTGTACATGCTGCACACAGTGTGTATATCTAGTACATATAATATGTACATGCTATACACAGTGTGTAAATCATGCACACACCGTATGTATGTGTTATACACAACGTGTACATCTAGTTGATAGACGTTGGCTATCATGTACACACTGTGTATGTACTATATACAACGTGTACATCTAGTACGCACCGTACACAGTGTGTACATCTAGTACACAGTATACATGCTGTACACAGTGTGTATATCATGTATACACCGTGTGTATGTGCTATACACAGCGTGTACATTTAGTACACACCGTGTGTATATACTGCACACAACGTGTACATTTAGTATACATAATATGTACATGCTATACACAGTGTGTATATCATGTACACACCGTGTGTATGTGCTATACATAGTGTGTACATCTAGTACACACCATGTGTATTGCTGTACACAGTATGTACATTTAGTACACAGTGTGTACATTTAATACACATAATATTTACATGCTATACACAGTGTGTATATAATTTTTAACTTTAGAGAAGCATTATGATGCAAGCCTATGGGTAGAAGTGGCAATAAGGTTTACTAAACAGAAACCTAAACATTAAAATTGATTAATTGATAGCTGCTTAATGGGTCCTAACTCCTAAAACGTCAGTAAATTTTCAAATAAAAATGACAAAAATTGTACGCAATAGAAGAAATGCACAAAAAAATGCCTAGTGGTAATCTATGTAACAAATCGCAAGCAATCAAGTACCATTCAAAATTTCTTTTTCAAAAAAAAATAAAAAAGAAAGAAAGAACCGTTCAAAATAAAAGAAGCAAAAGTTAGCGCAACAAAACTTTATCCAAGTTATAAATAATAAAGACCACAAGTCCAAATTCTTAACCAAAAATCAACGATACTACGTATAATTAGTAAAATATTCAATGTTTAAAATAATTTTACTATCAGTTCTTAATATTAAAACCACATAATAAAAGAAGAATAGGAAATCAAAGCATTTCATTTCAAAGTAAAAGTATCTTGATACAGGGGTGATAATAGCCAAAATTTATAACTTGTGTGCTTTAAGAAACCACATATCATTAACAAAATCGAGCAGCTACATTAGAATCAACAAAAAGCAAAATGTTCTTTATCCATAAATTTCCATAAAATTATCCATTTAGATTATTAATTTGTCTCATTTTCATATACCCGCAGAGGTCATGACTAAAATCACTTATCGAACATCAATATTTATATGATATACGGCATAATTCTCATCCAACGGAACAATCAAAATTGTTAAAGCAAACGTTTCAAATAAGTTTGGTACTGACAAAACAGGTGTTTGGTTTTTCAAACTGTCAATGGGTAGACTTTTTGGAGACATTTTCAGGCATTTTCCAATTGCTGAACCAATAATTGAGAGTCAAAATTTTAATCTGGTATATCCACCATTTCTATCCCCGTACCTATCTGGAAATGAACAATCTGCTTCTCATAGATGAATCCCAAAGCCTGTCTCCTCTTATGAAGGGAACCATCTTTAGCCAAAGTAATCATCTTGTCCACATACTTCCTCACAGCACTGGCCCTTGCTCTAGTGGTCTTGATCCGCCCATGCTTAAGTAGCTGAGTAGTGAGCCCTCTGAGAAGTGCCCGCCGCTGGTAAGGGGGTGATTGAGTTTCGGGACTCGCCGTCCATGTCTCATGGCGAAAATTCGAGACCCATTATTAATAGAGGGGAACCCATGTTCATAACTCCTGTTGTCTGCAAGAAGACAAACTTATGAACCACAAAAACAACATAACAAAGAAATTGAAGTAATTAGAGAGAAAAGGCGGGAAATTTAGAAATTACCAGAAAACCCAATTGAGAGTAGAGGATTTAGAGGAGAAAGGCCGATGAAAGAACTGAGGAGGAGCGGTTGTTGGCGGCGGGAAAGGCTGAGGGAACGAGAACGGAATAATGGGAATCGCAAGGAGGCGGTGACTGAAGAAGAAGAAGAAGGTAGTGTTGAAATTAGAGAGGACATGCTCCATCGAGTATCGGTTGCAGAAGCAACAGCCATTGGAATTGCCATTGCCATTCTTGGTTGCAGGGATGAGCTGCGGATGATTAGCTTCAGATGAAGAGATGTAAGAGATGGTTTGTGAAAATGAAAACTACTAAAATTAGGGTTTTGAAGAGAAACGAAATAAGAAGAAGAAGAAGAATGAAGATTAAGGGTTTTGATATGCATAATTTGAGAAACGAAAGAAGAAGAAGAAGAATGAAGATTAAGGGTAGGCATTGGAGAACGAGAAAGACGATGAGAAGGATGAAAAGGAACAATGATGGGAGAATTTTGGTTTTAATTAAAAAGTTGTATTTTTGAAAATATAAATTAAAAAAGTGAGAATTATGAAATGATATAAAAAGGGGTTGTATGTTTTGAAAAAAGGTTAAAAAAAGTGTCATATGGGGTAATTTCCTCAAGAAAATAGGCCGAGAGTGGTTGGCAGAGTGTAATGGTCCAGACTTTACAGAACTTCGTGGATTTGGGCATTTGATGAGTGGAGGCAAAAATATTCATTTTCTGTCCGTTGGAATTTGCTTGTCCACTCTGCATTGAATCAAGAAAGGAGATGAGGGTGCGGATTCTGGGGCTGTGCTCACCAAATCCCACACTGCGGGTTCCCTTGCCTGAATTTCGAAGCAAGCAAATTCTCTCACTACCAACTTCAGCCCTTTCAACTACAGCTTCTCTCTCTTCTCCACTTCCCACTATTCAGGCAAGAACCCTTTTTTCTCTATGCATATGTTTTTCCTGTCTGTGCAAAGGAAAATTTTCGACTTTAGCGTTGTTGTTGTTTTTTTTTTTTTTTTGGTTACAGAAATATTGGTTTGTGTTTCTTTGTCTGCTTGTTCAACTATTTGATAGAAATTGTCAATTTTTTCTGCCAAAATTAGCCTTAAGCTTGTATTCTCAAGGAAAACACGGTGGCAGGTTGTTGGTGGAAGAACTCCTAATTGGTATGAGAATGGGAATGGAAATGCCAATTCTAGCGCTATCCTTGATGGCTGCAGTGGCGAGACTGATTGGGTTGATCTTGATACTGAGCTTTATCACTGGACCAAGCCGCTGCGCCCTGTTCAGGTATGAATAAGGTTACTCTTTCATTGCCATTTGGTTTTGAAGTTCTGTTGAGTTGAAAAGTTTTTTTCTATTGTTGTTGGAAATTGAGGGACTTCAAATTTTTTATTTGATACTGCGAATTGTGCAGTGGTATCCTGGTCATATTGCCAAAACAGAAAAAGAACTGAAAGAGCAACTCAAATTAATGGATGTTGTGATAGAGGTGCGAGATGCAAGAATCCCTTTGTCTACTAGCCATCCGCAGGTCAAGTTCTAATAAATCAATTCTTAGCAAGAAACGTTATTAGTTTATAACTGGTGTGTTTATATTCATGTATGGATAAATTGATCTCTTTCATGTGAACTTAACCTTCCTGCCTTTCAATAGCCCCACTTTTTATGTTCAGGCTATTTTGTGATCTTCATATAATAAAGGGTTGCAGTACAAAAGATTTTTACAAAGTTCATACTTTGAGGATTGACATGATTTTTAGGCCCTTGTGATACTGGAGTTTTATCATCTTTATGATACTTGCCAAAAAACGTTGCCCCAAAAATATTCTACTGTGTGGGAGACATATGGTCTCTGGAAATATAGTACGAGGCATTATCAATTATTGCTCTGTTGCTTTTGACCTTTAAAGTTTTTCGAAATGCTACAATCAAACATCATCCATGGGACTGGGAGGAAACCTTATGTTTTGATTTTCTTTTGTAATCATGTGCAGATGGACTCATGGCTTGGAAATAGGAAGAGGATTTTAGTGTTGAATAGAGAGGATATGATATCCAAGGCAGACCGGAATGCATGGGCTAATTATTTTTCAAGGCAGGGAATAAAGGCTGTATTTTCCAATGGGCAACTGGGAATGGTATAAGATGAGAAATTCTCATCCTAAATTTTCATTTTGAGCATCATCACAAATAAGATATTACTCATGTCAAATGCAGGGTACTATGAGATTGAGCAGGTTAGCAAAGGCATTAGCCGCAAATGTAAATGTCAAACGCAAAGCCAAAGGACTCCTTCCTCGTCCTGTGAGTTTCGCTTAATCTATGTGGACAGTGAAGAAAGGGATCAAATTTGCTGTCAAATGATTTTGTTTGATGAGATATCTTTCATTGTTATGTAGGTTCGAGCTGGAGTAGTTGGGTATCCAAATGTTGGGAAATCATCCTTAATCAACCGGTTACTGAAGCGTCGAATGTGTGATGCGGCTCCTAGACCTGGAGTTACAAGAGAACTGAGGTATGCATCTTGTTTAAATTTCTTCATCATCTTGGAAGATGTGAAATTTTCACTGAAGGGAGTAAAGTTAGCAATAAGCTTTAGGTATTGATAAATCTGAAAGGCATAACTCACTTTTAGGCTTCTTTTCCTCAAAAGTTTTTATAGCAGGCAGACCAAATTGAAAGAAGGAAACAGTTTGTTTATGAAATTAGAGTTGGCTTTAGTCCTGTAGTAAGTTTGATGTTTCGAGATCTTGAGATTTCTGCTATTATTCCGTTGGAAGAAAAATTGTATATTGGGTCATGAACTTCCAATTGCCAAATTCTCACTTTGCTGAAAATATTTGAAATTAGTTAGAGCTCTATGAAATAATATCTTATTATTTTCAGTGTAAAAATTTGATACAGAATTATTTTTGTGTCTGGAATAAATGTCAAACATAGCTTTGTTTTACCTCTTATTTTAATGATTTCTAGAAGAGAAACTGGCATTTCTAATGCATATTTATTGGGTGGCTGTGTTGTTGAAAAGATGGGTTCGATTTGCGAAAGAGCTCGAGTTGCTAGACTCTCCTGGCATGCTCCCAATGAGGATTAATGATCAATCAGCTGCTATAAAGCTTGCTATTTGTGATGACATAGGAGAGAGATCCTATGACATGGCTGATGTAGCAGCAATTCTTGTACAGATGTTGACAAGGATTCCATCAGTAGGTAATGCATATTGCCCTTCTTCATTTTCAGCGTCTTTCACATACAAATTACTTCTGATTCTTGTCCTTCGACAGGTGCAAAGGCTCTTCATAATCGGTACAAGATTGATGTAGATGGGGATAATGGTAGAATGTATGTCTAATTCTGGCTCAGTGTTTTAACTACTTAGCATATGGGCCAATCCATGTGACTTGATTGCATTTTACCAAAATCCTTCTTTATTGACATCATTGGTGTTGGTTTGTCACTGCAGATTTGTTCACAAGCTTGCAGTACACTTGTTCAATGGGGACACCCATCAAGCAGCTTTCCGTGTCCTGTCTGATTTCCGGAAAGGAAAGTTTGGTTGGGTGGCACTTGAGAGGCCCCCCCAGGTAGCCTCATTGGTAACAATGAATTGAATCACGGGATTTCTAAAGCTTCCATTCATGACCCTGATCCCTTGAGAGTGCCAAATTAGGAGCGCATGGACAGGACTTGACGAAGATCGATATACCAATATGAGTATGAATACGAAGAATGTAGAAAACTTTTGATGATTGTAATACCTGTGAGATCTACAGGTGACCTAAACATAAAAGGCGTACATATAAATCGAAGTTTTGCACAATGAGTTGGTAATAGACAGTTTCACCTGTTACACATTGTGTCTCCAATGAGGTTGCTCATTTGTCAAATATAGGAATTTGTAAAAAGGCTGGCAAAGTTCTCAAGCTCTTACACTTGAGTTGAACATGGCCACATCCGAAGAGTGTGACTTTGCTCTGCGTTTGCTGTACTTCTGCTGATATATAATAGAGGCATACAGTGAGTTACTTGATATGAGTAAGGATTCAGGGTTAAGCTTCTTTGATGTGAATGAACCAATGTTACTTGATATGAGTGAGGATTCAGGGTTAAGCTTCTTTGCTGTGAATGAACCAATGGATTTATTTGTAAAATCAAAGGAACACCTCGCCCCTCTCAATAAGTATACGTGTTTCTCTCTCAATTTATGTTTTTTTAAAATGTCTTCGAACATGAGTTGTGTTAATTACACCCTCTAGCCGCTGGTCTACTAAATAACTGCCGAAAACGAACAGCAATGCTTGTGCTCATTGATATACCAAATGGGATCATTAGCAAATTTCAAAGACGCCACAAGTTATGTATTTCTATTGCATACTCCAAGCAAGATACAAGGCTGCATAGACCTAAGCCATCCAATGGCAAGGAAAAAAAATTCACATATGAAGTCCTTCACTCATCAGAATCGGATTGAGCAACGTAGGTAAGGAAAAGAAATCCCAAACTACCTTTAATTCATCTACAAAAAATGACAAATTATAATTGAACATTCTTTACCAAGAGCGTAGGGGATGCTTAGGAATTAGCTAAACTTCACGAAATCAAATAATCAATGTTGTGACAATAACTCAGTATACTCTGTACATTGATACCTTTTTGGTAAGGAACAGCACAAACCTTGAGGAAAGGCGTAGGAGAAAAATTCCAGAGCCAAATGTGGAAAAAATGAATGACAATCGCAAAAGCAAGCAAGCTATAGCTAGTGTGCCATCTCTGTTCAACATTCAAGCAGCTGACATCTAAACTAAAATATAGAATTTCCAACTCAACCGTATCCAAATAAAAAGATATTACATGATACAAGTGAAATGAAATGTAATCTTCATCTGGCTATCGTGGGAGCACAAGTGGTTGAGTCATCTTTGTTCGACCAACTCTCTTTAATTCTGCAAGCCTGGATTGATCTTTCAATCTGAAGAAGACCTTCCGCAGCCTCTTTCTCCAACTGAGAACAGTACCTTCCAAATGTATTGACATTTACATGAAGTTTGAAATCTATACTGAACAAAAACTTCATTTCCAATCTGTTTAACTCTTCAGTGCTTATACCTCCCACTTTGGCATAGTATGCATTGTTAAAGAATCTGAAAAAATAAATACAAATTCAATACAATTGGCACGCAGTCAATTATTTGCCAGTTGAAGAATCGATAACAGGCTACGAGGAATATGGGGAAGTATGAAGCTTTTGGAGTCATAAGGATTATGCACCTTAAAACCTTCATACATGAGACGTCTCTAAGCATAAAGTTTTTGAAAACAAACTGAATTCCATACTTATAGGTTGCTTTTATCTGATAGACCAAACTCAATCAGCAGACATTAACATACAGAAATATAAGTAGTCCTTTGATTACTGGTACTTACGCATCATCAATGAACTTTGCAGCTACCATTATGCTTGTTATTAGAAGCCGGTGAACATTAAGAGAAGTTAAAGGAATATTTGTTCTCTGTATAAATCGGTCAACATAAATGTGAGCCACAACAAAGCAGGATGGGCTGCAGGCCGAGTACTTAAAGATACGTTCAATATACTGCTGAATACTAACAGCTGGTGCCCTTAAACCGTGAAATATTGTAATGGCATCTTTGAACTGTGCTGCCTCCTGTATCATTTCATTTTTCTGAACAGCTCTTTCAAGAAGAGAAGAAAGAAGGGTCAAAACCCGTGGACTTCTCAACACTCCTTTTGCCAATCCTTTTAGGCCCAGATTAATGTATAAATCTGGGTCTACATTCTCACTATCAAGTGCCAGTGTTCCCATAGCTAAACTGCACTGCATTAAATCAGCACACATAGGCTCATTATCATCAGAATATACCAAATGCATTCTTCTATAAGAACAACATGTGCCTGATAGGAGAGCATAATATATTCAGACAAATGCAACAGCCAACACAAAAATCTTAAACATAAAGAAGATTGCAAGCTATAAGAATTGGATTTAGATAAAAATATTACTGCACTTGGTTAGCAAACAGGAGTTCATTCAGGACAGAGTAGATTGAAAACTAGGCTTCAGTCGTTAACATTTCAATTGAGAGGCAAAATAATCTTTAGAAATAGGACTTATCTTTAGGAATAGGACTTAGATTATTGATATTTTTCAAGCCTAATTAATCTTTGTTCCTTCATTATATGAAAAATCAAAGATCTGACCCCAGAAATATAGAAATGCAAGAGCATTTAACAAAACTGATTTAGGCAGTTAACCCATAAGCATAAACGCATCAAATTAGCCAAATTAAACCAAGCTTCGCCAAATCAAATCGAACTCTTAGCTGGAAAAATAAAATTTTGATTAAACCCCAGTTCTGTAAACAGAAAACCCATTTCAAGTACTATGAAAATAGAGAAAAAGGAGGAGAAAATAAGCAAACTTACAAAAGACTTGAAAGATTCCTGTGGCTACCGTTCTTGGTTGCTAAAAAAGCATCAGGGACGAAGAAGATACAGCGTGCACAGAGAGACAGACGGTAAATCTAGTTTCAGTGAGATTAAAATTTCCCTCTCTCTCTGTCATTTCTCGTTTTCCTCTATACATCAGCTTTGCCTTAGAAACTAGAGAGAGAGCGCTTGCTTTTTCTTTAATTTTATGTATTTATTATTATGGTGAAGCGAGACTCCTCTCTCTCTCTCCCTTCACGTGGAAAAGAGGGACGTTTCTTTATATAATCTTTTATAAAACTTTAAATGGAAGAAAGCGTCGGCATTGTGCGCTGCTAAATTACCATTGTTAAAGTGGGAGACTAAAGCTGTTCTTGGATTCTTTGGCTTCTCGCTGCTCAATCATGGACCCATTCTCCTCCTTAAGATGGCCTTTATTTATTTAACTATTTATCTGAAAATTAATTTTATTTTTTAATAATTTTTTTTTTATAATTATAATTTACATTACAAAATAAAGTTTGATCAAAAGATGAAAAGCTCTATTTAATACAAAACAGTTAATTACTGTCGCCATTAATGTTGGAATTTATAAATGTTATTTTGCCGGTTAAGTTCCACTCATGAATCAAGTAAGCCATTATATATTACTATATTAGCCTAATTTTAATAATTTTAAAGTTTCACTTTTTTTTTTCTAATTACACGATAGTAAAATTTATAAAAAATATATATTTTTTGCATAAAATTTCATTAAACATATCAATTTTGATTCGAATTCAATCCAAAAAAAGATACATGACTTGACTCAGAAAGTTAAAAATAAGATCCGATCCGAAATTCAAACTTGAAATTTACCCAAATTGATCATATTGCAAAACAATACAAATGATCAGATCTTTTATATAAATATATATTTACAATTTTTATTTTTATATTTAATATATATAATATAATTTATATAAAATAAAATACATATAAACATAAAATAATAAAAACATAAAATTTTAGTTTTAGTTTTAGTTTCTAGCCCTAAGTAAAAATAAATTTTATTAACTGTCGATGAGATATCAAAAATAAGCAACAAGTTTACACTGTAAAACTTTTATTATGCTTTTAACTTCTAACTTAATTTTGATTATATTTTAAAACTGGTAAATTAAAAATTTAGTGCAAGTGTGCGCATAAAAATGCTAGTAATATTTTTTTATCCTTTTTGTATACTTTTGGCTATCCCGATTTTTTTCTTGTACATGATTATTGCTATTGCCTCCAAATTTAATCAATTATTTTTAAAAAACTGAATTCAAATTTTTAATTTACTAACTATGCTCACTGACCACCAATCAATCTCGTAATAATTTATGTTTTAAATAAATTATTTTTTAAAATTTGTATAAGTACAATTGAAATATTTTAATTATTTTAATACAAAACAAAGTTGTGAATTTGATTTGAATATTTATCCAATTGGACTTGAAATTCAAAGTGATTTTATCCAAAATTAATGTAAATTTGAACTTGCCAATCCTGACCCACTTGACGTGCATAAACTTCATTAATTTAATTTATCAATTTTCTTTCGTTGCCCGAATTATGTAAATTATATTATACTCTATTCGTTCTTTTTTATATGTCATTTTTGAGTAAAATTTAAATTTTATTTATTTATTATTTTAAAATTTTTAATATAATTTAATTTATTTTTTTAATAAAGTTAAAATTAATTAAATTTAATAATTTAATTTTAATTATATAATTTAATATTAAATTTAAATTTATTTATTATTTATTAATTTTAATAAAAATAATAAAAATAATTGATAAAAAAAACGGAGTGAGAATTGGATTGTGCTTGCTAAAAAAGAGAGAGTGGACTTGTAAATAGCACAAAGATACAAACAAACAATGTAAATGCATGCACCGATTTAATTGTTGTCGTTTTTTTTAGGAGATTTGTCTATTTCTATTATTCTTTTTATTTAACAAATCACGCCGCAACATAGGCCACCGTCAGTGCGTCACTTATAACAACAATCATTGGAGGTCAGAAATATATATATAATTATTTTCAAATAAAATTATTTCACTTCCATGTAAATCTTTGTATTATAATATATATATATATATATTTAAAAATACGTGAAATAACTAAATACAGTAATAAAAAATTGTATAACATTTTTAATAAATTTATAGAAATTTTAAATAAAATTTTATTAGCGTACAGATATTATTTATATTTTTAATAAATAAGTTCAACAGAATAATTAATATTCAATTAATATGTAAAAGAATATATAAATGGAAATACTTTAGAATAATTTATGTAATATAAAAATATATATGTGGAAAGTTAGATTTGGAGGTGGGAGTCTAGTAACCCACCAATCCTACCATTTATGAAAAGGAGGGAAGTCCATAAATTACACTTCACATCATTATCAGCCACCTTTAATTATCTGCGTTGTACGCACACCTCGATTGGGCGTACATATAACGTATACAACCAAATAATCATAAAAATTGAAATATTTACCCCTTTCCCATTATATTTTATTTCATAATTACTTGATAACCGTGAAAATTTCAGACTACTGATCAATAAAAATTACCTAAAAATATAAAATTTCAGCAGAGTTACAATAAAAAAAAAACTTTAACGGTTAAGTCAACGGGATGTAAGAATAGAGTAAAAGTCTAAGAAAAAAGATAACATGTTCGAATTCTATGCAGGAAGGAACTCTTTCTTCTAAAATTGAAGGATATGATAAAAAAAGTTAATAACAAAAAAATCTAAACTATAACTTACCTTACAGCATTAAACTCTATTTTTAAAATTTTATAATATTAATTTTTAATTTTAACTTTCTTTTCAATTGAAAGATTATATCAATATTCTGTCATTATTTTATAGCGATAAAGTCTTTCAATTAAAAAAAATAAAATTAAAGACTGGCATTGTAAAATTTTGAAGTTCGAGTTTAATATTATAAAATATCCTATAATCTATGTCTTATTTTATAATTAACTTTAATTTTTATATTTTGTCGGAGTTGAAATTTTTAAAGGATTATGTTACTGTTTGAAGTAATGAAAATATCGTATTTAAATTTCCGAACTTGTTACCGAACTGATCTGTTCACACTGTTTGTCCCAAAATGAGAGTAATTGAATCAAATTACATGTTTATCCAAACTTGACACATTGGACTAACTAGTACTATAGTTATAATACAAATTACAACTACTGTATATATATTTTTTAATAAATCATTCGAAGGATTAAAATTGAAATGGTTTCAAACCTTAATGCAAAAATAATTACATTAGTATTAACTAATGATTACACTCTAAACAAATGGTTAACCTTACTTTACATTGCAGCAAAAAACATATGCACGCACAAGGAAGCCGTCTCTGTCATCACTACGCATTAGGTTGTTGGATGAGTAGACATTGCCACGTGTAAAACCTACAACAATAGTATTTAATTAGAAGTGTCGCTATGCATGTCTGTGTCTATGTTTATGTCATCCCCATCAACCTTAGTTACGCCCACCCCCTGAACACTGATATACTAACCCGCACTCACAATAGCTAATGCCACAAAGATCACAGCTGGCAAAGTGTCGGTTCCGACAAGACCAATTAAATTCAGAATTAATCTGCTTAGCCCTTAACTCCCCTTTAATTATTCCATCACAATAAAAGATCAATTGTCCCCTTAATCACCCATCACGTGTTTGCTCGATCACACAAACTATACATTAGAAGTAGTTTCTACATTGATTTTTTCCGTGAGAACTTTACCATTAATTTCACTTTTGAGCTTAATTAACACCTATTTTTCGTTTTGTCACCTTTTTACTCCATTTTCATCATTTTAAAACTATATATATATTTTTTTCCAAATGTTTTTTAGCTTTGGTTATAGAATTTAATTGAAAACTAATGTAAAAATTTATAAATACAATTTGAATCCAGGCGGATAATAAAAAATTTTAATCTTTATTATGCATAAAAACTACATTATTACTTCTAAATTAACTACCAAAGAGAATTGTCTGTATTTCAAATGAATAAAATTATATCCATTTTTTTTGTTTGATCGAGAATTGAGTTTCATTATTCATACATGCGAAAATTTATTATTAAAAAAAAAATCTTAAATAGCAACTAGCAAGGCTAGCTCAGTAGGCCCGATTATTTGTTGATCTTCTAACAAAGGCCCAAGTTGTGTGGGCCGAGGCCTTGAACACAAGACAGGGAACGTAAATTCGATAACAATGAGGGACATTGTGGTCATTTAAGCTGAAGCGAGACGGAAAACCTACGCGATGATAATAATATTATTTTAAAGGGAGAGGGTAGTGATAAATTTCCTCTCCAATTCCCGAACTTAAGCGCACTTTATGATTTTTATTTCCTTATCTGCAAATTTCATGATTACACATTTGCACTGCCACTTTTAAATTCTTTCACTCTCTTTTCCCTCATTTTTCTTTTCCTGTCTCTGCTCGAAAAGATTAAACAAAGAAGAAAGACGGAGGCAGTTTCTAATTCTATTCCTAGGGTTTGCAGTTCTTGTTTGCTCGTCCACATCATTTAGGGTTTGGCTCGTCTGGTCTCAGACTCTCAGGTACTCACTTGTGTATATATTTTGTTTCTCGCAGATGATTCTAGTGTTGGGATTTAAATTTTATTTTCCAAATTTTTCATCCGATTTGATTTCACTGTATTTACATGTTGTTTTCTTCCCCTTTTTTATACTGTTCTGCATTCGCAAAACCGATGTTGCTTTTATTTCTGCCTTTTCCTCTGGATCTTTTTATCTTTTGGTCGTCTAGTTGCCCTTCTCTGCTATATTGATGCATTTTTTTTTCTATTTCGAATTCTTCATTTCTGAGCATCTTCGGGATCTTTGTGTTTGTGTGTTTGATTTTCTTTAACATTGGATCTTGTATTTGTTAATATGTTTTATGGCAATGTTCTTGAGCAATGGCTTTGGATTTTTGGCAAATGTTTTGGGGAATAAAGATTTAGAAAGTTCTAAGTTTGGACCATGAAGAAAACTTAAGTTTCATATCGCCTAGTGAAATAAAAAAATGGGGATAACCTAATGAAAAAAAGCGTGTTTATGTAAGAGAAGAAGTCATATTGTAACCCTGATTAGTTTGGGTCTTATGAATTGATTTCATATGCTCTGGATTGACTGAATTAGCATGTCAGCAGATCTTTTGTTTAGTCCCTGCAAATGTCTCACCATTTGTTTTCTCTAATGTTTATCTGTTATATTGTGTTTGTCCCAACTTTCACTGGGGACACACAACTTCTTCTATTTCACGTATATGGGACATACAAGCTGCTATTTTGTAGCGTGCTAGGTTTTACTCTTTTGGTTTCTGAAAATCTACGTGCTTTCAAGAGTGATTAGAATTGCTGATAGTTTTGAAGTATTCATCTTGTCATATTTACTTTTATAAGCATGTACTTTTTGTGGAATTAAGGACCTTACTGACTTGTCAGTGTCCTAACACTGGATTTATTTCCTGACCTAACATTTCAAACTGTCAATGACTGCTTCCACTGTTGTCTCTGACTTTCTGTTATGTCTTTAGTTGTCATTCATGACATTGCAATCCACCAGCACCACCCTTACCCTCATTTCTTCATCCCACTGCTGTTCCAATGTTAGTCTCAGTGGCTCCACTATCGCATTTAATCATCTCCTTAAATTTTGAATAATTCTTCATTCCCGGGCAGCACTTGCGCACACCTATCTAAAGTTTCTATGCTTAATTATCCTAAGTATGTAAGTATGTAAACTTGATGGTGTTTTTAGCATTTGCCCCTTTTATAGGGTTTTTCTATATCTGGTTAGTTTAAATCTTGGGAAGACCTGAGAGTGTTTATTTTGTTGTCTGTTTGTAAAATTGCTTGAGATTGTGTAGTTATCAGCATGAAAGAGTTCTTGAATGTAACTGACAGAAACCTTTTGTTTGTTTCTCCACATTAAGTATTACATTGATGGAAGGAGACTGCAATATTGCTATTATGTTAAAATCTTTTGCTTCATTTGATCATTTTGTAGTCAGCCACACAAAAATGATTGGTATAAACTGCTTTTCCTCTTTCCATTTTCCAGCACAGTAGCTGCCTGCACATTTGTCAGAGTGATTATTTAATGCTCGTTTCTCTACATTAATCAAGAGAATTTGCTTCAATATCTTTCTTTTCTTAGTTTTGTATTCTTCCGCTTCTTGCAAGCAGAAGTTCAGGCAAACACAATGTGACTAACTTAAATGTCTATAATCAGGACTCAGGATCTGAGCTCTTTGTAAACCTATGATGTGCAAATTTTTAGCAACTCAATAGCATTATAGTTGCATGCAATGCCACAACTTTTCCCAGATTGTAGAAAAAATATCTAAGGTTTTGAGGCATGTTGGAGTTGATTAATCAAAATATGGTTCTGCATTTGAAAATTTCTTCGCCCTACTTCATAAACCTATATGTGCTTCCTTGTTTATTTGATTTTGTTATGCATTTATAGTACAGTTATGACATTTTTTTTTTCAGGTTTCTTTGACATGGATTCAACAACACAAACTTTCCAACACCGTACACTTTCTGTCAAGTTGTGGCCTCCCAGTCAGAGTACAAGGCTAATGCTTGTAGAGCGGATGACCAAGAACCTTACCACCCCATCCATAATTTCCAGAAAGTATGGCCTGTTAACCAAAAAAGAAGCTGAGGTGGATGCAAAACAAATAGAAGAAACAGCATTTAATGCTGCAAACCAACTCTATCAGAAAGAGCCAGATGGTGATGGAAGCTCTGCAGTACAGGTATATGCCAAAGAATCCAGTAAGCTCATGCTGGATGTTCTTAAAAGGGGCCCTAAAGTAAAAGAGGATGGAGAGGTAACAATTGCTGAGCAAGCTTCTTCTGCGGTTGCGGATAAATTTGATATATCTGGTGGTCGACGAGCATTTATCAGTGCAGAGGAGGCTGAGGATCTTTTAAAACCACTTAAGGAGCCAGGAAACCCTTATAATAAGATCTGTTTCAGCAATAGGAGTTTTGGCTTGGATGCAGCTGGCGTTGCAAAGCCAATATTGTCATCCATAAAGGATCAATTGACAGAAGTAGACTTATCAGATTTTGTTGCAGGAAGGCCCGAGTCAGAAGCTCTTGATGTCATGAATATATTTTCTTCAGCTCTGGAGGGTAGTAACTTGAGATATCTGGACCTCTCAAACAATGCCCTAGGGGAAAAGGGTGTAAGGGCCTTTGGGGCACTTCTCAGATCACAGAATAATCTAGAGGAGGTTTATCTGATAAATGATGGTATCTCAGAGGAAGCTGCTCAAGCAGTTTGTGAGTTAATTCCTTCTACTGAAAAGCTGAAGGTCCTTCAGTTTCACAACAACATGACCGGAGATGAAGGTGCTATTGCTATTGCCCAGATCGTGAAAAATTCTTCAATGTTGGAGAATTTTCGTTGTTCTTCAACGAGGATAGGATCAGAGGGTGGTGTTGCACTGGCTGAAGCACTTGGAACATGTAGCCACATACAGAAGCTTGATCTACGTGACAATATGTTTGGAGTTGAAGCTGGAGTTGCTCTGAGTAAGGCTATAAGTTCATTTGCAGGTCTTACTGAGGTCTACCTCAGTTATCTGAACTTGGAGGATGAGGGGGCAGAAGCACTTGCCAATGCCCTGAAAGAGTCTGCACCTTCACTTGAAGTTCTTGAAATTGCTGGGAATGATATTACTGCCAAAGGGGCTTCTTCTTTGGCAGCATGTATTGCATCAAAGCAATTTCTCGGTAAGTTAAGCCTTGCTGAGAATGATCTGAAAGATGAAGGTGCTATTTTGATTGCCAAGGCAATAGAAGGGGGTCATGGCCGGTTGTATGAAGTTGATTTGAGTAATAATTCAATCAGAAGGGCTGGGGCAAGGCTATTGGCACAGGCTGTTGCACTTAAGCCTGGATTTAAGATGTTTAATATCAATGGTAACTTCATATCTGACGAAGGGATAGATGAGGTAAAGGATATATTTAAGAATTTGCCTGGTGTGCTTGGGCCTTTAGATGAGAATGATCCAGAAGGTGAAGATCTTGATGAGGAGGCAAAAGAAGAAGAAGAAGATAAGGATGATGAATTGGAATCCAGACTCAAGGGGGTTGAACTCAAGAATGATGAATAGGAACGTTATTCCATCTGAAGTAGTCTGATCTGTTAGCTCTTCCAGGATTAGAACTTATCCATAGACTACTGATTTCTTTTGTTTTGTGAATTGGGAGCTTTTTCTCATTCAATACTGGTCATGCTGCATTAACCAAGTGTAATAGATTTATCCACTATAGTTTAGTCTGAGAAAGTTGCTTCTTTTCCTTCAGCTGTTTTGGAGTTGGGTTTAGTTTTAGAATGTGCTAGGCAATGTTTTGTTGCATTAGTCAGTATCTTACTTTGATTTATTCTTGGCTCGCATTCTCCGGAACTTTGGCCCTCCTTTGTAGCATATTCATGCTAAACTCTTGAAATGATCTTTCAGGAGCAAATGTCTTTAGATGAAAAATATTCGTGCACTTGACTTTCTCTCTTTCTTTCTTTCTCTTTTTATTTCTGTTTTTATTTTTTTTTTCTTCTATTTCAGAGCATAGCTGCGTTGAAGATTTCAGTGACATTAAAATAATGTGTTATGTCTGGCTAGCCTGCTTTATCTCAAGTAACCTTTCTTTTTGGAATGCAGAATTGGTCTTAAGTTGAAATTAAGGCTCTGTATTTATTCACCACTTATTTCCTGTGGATGAAGTGAACTGGCTACAAGGATTTTTATCAAAATTAGGATGCGATATTAACACAATTACAGCTACCTGAGAGCAGTCTTCTGTGACATGGGTGAATTTTAACATTTGAATATTCTGAAAGGTCACACTGCAACTGGAATATTCTGATAGATCAGACTGCAACTGGAAGTTTGGGAGATTCAAGTATTTTGTCATCTAACTCGAACTGCATAGGCTTCTTGTCTCGCCCAATCTTCACATACTCATCAAATCGTTCTTTCAAGTCCTCAGGGAGGTTTGTGGTAGCACGCCATCCCAAGATATCCTTAGCAGCTCTAGGTTCTGCGTAGAAATGCTGCAAAATACATGTATGACTTTTAATTAAGGTCCAAACAGATGCGGAATTTAATGCAAGAAATATGCTTATATTCCTGTCATGGCTTAAAAGTTTGAACTTTACATATACGATAGCTTGAAGCAAGTGAGTTATTACCATATTTCGGAAAGGAAATGCTTTCTTCGCATCAATTCCAACAGCTTTCGGATCATAATGCACGATTTCAACTTCTAGACCTGCAGCTTGAGCACACAGTTTGGCCATTCCATCCAAAGTAACAGCGCGATCGCTTACACAATTGAATATGTTGCCATTTGCAGCTTCAGGATTCTCAACAGCTAGAATAAGCATAGAGGATAAGTCCCTAGCATGGGCAATATTCGTTAGCTGCATCCCCGAGCCAGGAATCGGCACTGGCCTTTTCCGGACAATTCCTGTTCAAAGAAGGAATATCATCAAATTTAAGAATAAACATCATCGGATATAAACGGAACCCTTTTATGCAGAATTGCTAAATTCTGTACTAACGATCAAAAAACCACTCTTCACAATCTTTATTGTTGCCTGAACCAATCATGTATTGTGGGCGGAATACAGCCCAACTACTGAAAATCTCTGCAATGTATTTTTCCACTCCTACATGACCTGCACTGGCTTTAACTTCATCCTGTAATATCAAATCATATTTAATTGATTTGGTTGCTTTTCTTGGAGACAATAAAAGTACTTTATTTGATCAATTAATTACCTCTTCAACATGAGGAGGTTCATCAGTTGGTACATAGATTCCAGCACTGCTGATGAACAGAAACTGCTCCACACCAGCACTCTTGGCCCAGTCAGCTACAGGTCTATGTGTGATTTTTCAAGATCGATGTTAACACTAACAAAGTAATTAGCTTTTAATTATGTAATTAAGCATGGTAATTTCTTAATAAACAAACCTAACAGCATCAAGGTCCTTGCCATTGTTATCTAACACCACATCAAATGTTGCCCCTCCAAAAACTTTGCCTACTTCTGCTGGATCTCCCCACACTGTCTTCCCTCCAGCACTCACAATTTCCTTAATTAATCAAAACAAAAACAATCAATTACCGATTAAAATTCATCAAATTCTTGCAATATTTGATTGTAAAAGCTTACTGAGAATCTGCTGAAAGGAGGCTTTTTCATTTTATCAGAACTCTCTTCACCAACAGTGAAGATAGTAACTTCATGGCCAGAATCTAGAAGCTCTTTGGCAAAGTAAAACCCAATAACAGCATGGGCACCACTGTTAGTATTGACTATAAGAACCTTCTTCCTGGGCTGGGCGCTGGCCCTGACAGTGAAAGCAGAGGCTGTAGAGAAGCGACTTGAGAATTTTAGGTATGGAAAAGAAATAGGAGATATGGAAAGAAGAGAGGAGAGACGAGAGGAGTGAGAGAAGGAAGAAAGAGAAAGGGATGAAAAGGATGGTGGAGAGGACGAATAAAGCTTTGGGGATGAAGAAGAAAAGAGAAGAGAGGGAGGAGAAGCAAGAGCAGCCATTGATAGCTAAACTTTGGCTGATCGTCGAGAACCACTGAACCTCAAGCTTTGTTTTTTCTTGGGCGGGGTAGTAGTCCAGTAGATAAAGTTAATGGCGGTGGTATTCTTCTTTAACTGACCTGGTTGTTAATTTCCCGGGTAATTTGAATGTTACAGAGCTACAGAACAATATATATGGTTAATTTTTTAATGAAATTAACCCAGTGGTTGATTATATTAAAAAAAATACTATAATATATTATTTTTGCTTAACGAAAAAAAAAAAGAATTATAAATAGTTATCTCTCTTTGTTTCTTTTTTAAAATCAATCATACCATTTTAATTTAATCAATTTGGGGCAAAAATTTCTGTACTGCTACTCTTTATTTTATGACAAATTCCTTAACCAAAGGCAATATGCTTTCATTTAAAAAGAAAGGAAAATTTACAATCTATTTTTACTAAATTTATGTAAGGAAAATGGTTAAATTATTCACTATATATATATATATATATTACAAGAGATGCATAATGCAAAATTATAAAAATATTTTTAAAATTAAAATTCGCTTAAATTTTTTATCAATTGATAATTGTCCGATGAATTTCCAGTGGTTGAAATTTTTTGTTATAATGTGCATTAAAAAATTAGGTTAGTGAAGATAACCATAATCTAGAATAATAAGTGCATTTAAGAAAAGTTGTTGAAGCTTTTGGAATTATCTAACGTACATTAAATATACTGAGCTCAGTGAATCCGTTTGCTTAAATCAGATTTATTGAATGCAATCTAACTAATTACTATCTTATTTTGATTTAATTAATTACTAACAGAAACTAAATTGAATCTTAAAAAATCACCCCAATTGGATCGTTGAAAAGCACCGCCGCTTTGAATTTTGACGATGGGAAAAAAGAGTGGGACCCACTTCACTTTTGGATCGACAAGAAAACAAAAGAAAAAACAAATAATATTAACTCAAGTCATCTCATCACGGCTCTTTTTAAATCTCCCCCACCCCTCTTCGTTGTTCTCGCTCCTTCAAACTAGCCGTTACGGATCTATCTCCTCTCTCTAATGGCAACCTCACTGGATTCGCCTTCCCCTGTTCTCCTTAACAAGGTAATTCTTCTTCTCCTAGTTCTAACGGGAGTTAATTAATTGCTGGAATTTGTGATAATTTGGTTCCGAATTGTGTTTGGTTACAGGAGCCGAATAGTCCTCTGTTGAGTCCTGCCTCCGATAGGCGTTTCTGGAGTAATCTTCGTTGCCGGATTGATACGCTTCTCGAAAATCTCCATTGCAAGGCTTCACTAGGACAATATCACCTCAATCGTCATCCTTCTTCAGCTTCCCATCTGGTGAGTTTTTAAGTCTGGCGGTTAACAGATTCTCTGTTCTCGTTTTAAATTTTCTTTTATATTGAAAATTGAACAGGTTTTGTTTTTCTGTAGAGTGTTGAAGAATTAGATGGAGCTAAGAGAATGAAGGAGGATTCATTGCTTTTACTAAGAGGATTCGATTGCATTTCCCACACATTATCTCAGCTCTCTAGCAATCTGGACAACGCTCTTCAGGTACAATCAAGGCTAATTTAGATTTAGTTTTGTCTATCTTCTGTGATTTTTTTTTTAATTTTAACAATGTTCGTCTTTTGTCAGGAAGCTAAATATCTAGCTGAACCACCCACATTGAGAGAAATATTTCACAGCAATCTCTGCAATTCAGAGAATGTAGAGAAGCAGGAAAATGAAGAAGAGAAAAATAAAGAATTGAAAAGGAAATTTGAGCAAACTGATAGCTCAGTGGATGAAGGAAACGAATTGAACAAGGGAAATCAACAGAAACCAAAACACGAGAAGCTGAAGAAAGCCAAAAATGTTAGTTTCTTCTTCTCTTTTATATGATTGTTGTCATCTGTAATAATTCTCACATGAGTAGTGAATGAGAGTTTGTTTATACAAATTTTGCAGCTTGCAGTTTCCATGGCAACAAAAGCAGCTTCACTTGCAAGAGAACTCAAGTCAATAAAATCAGATTTATGCTTCATGCAAGAGAGATGCACTCTGCTTGAAGAAGAAAACAGGAGGCTTCGTGATGGATTCTCTAAACGGATCAGACCAGAAGAAGATGATCTAGTAAGTGCCCTCTCTTTTCAAGGCTTTAAAAGAATGTAGCTTGAAAGTCTTTTTTCCTTTTAAATAGGCATGACATAAAAATCAATAATGTAAACAGATGAGGCTTCAAATGGAGGCGCTGCTTGCTGAAAAATCAAGACTAGCAAATGAAAATGCAAATCTTATTAGGGAAAATCAATGCCTTCACCAGCTTGTAGAATACCACCAACTCACTTCGCAGGATCTTTCTGCATCATATGAGCAACTTATTCAAGGAATGTGTTTAGACTTCTCTTCTCCATCACAAACCATAGATGATGAAGATGACAAAGAAATTGAGCCAACCCCAGGAACAAATATTTGTACTTTTTCCACTAATCTCGATGAGCGCTTGCAAGAAGAGCAGAAGTAAGTAGAAAGTGGATGCTGATGGTGGAGAAATGGAACACAGCCTAATTTTGTCAACTTGATTTGGGTCTTCAACTTCAGTTCTCTGGAACTGTAAATTTGATGTTTATGGGTTATATTTAGCGGAGGCCTTTTCACATAACAAGCGTTAGTTGGTTCGGGTTTTATTTTCAAATTCTAGGTGAAAATGTAATTTTAAATGACGTGATATTATTCCAAGTTCTACGAATAAGAAGTAAATGATTTATCAATTTTTATTTTCAATTACTTCATCATCTGAATTTAGGTAAGCATAAGCAAGAATCCACTACAACTGTCTATTTTCACCCAATCGGTGTTAGATTAATTATAAAAATATGGTCCGTATTACTTGGGTAATTCTAATGTATGGTGGACTCAAAATAATGGTTATTGAGTCTAGAAAATTTTAGAGCCACTAAGATTTTAGTATAAATAAAAAAGATACCGTCCCTCTCTCCCTTCAATAATAAGAAAATCTTACAGTCACCATAACTAGGATTACATGTTCTGCATCATTGAAAGGAATAAATAAAAGAGAAGGTGAGAGTGAATAAATCCATTACATAGAGAAGTCATTTTGTACTCATGAATCAATGTTAGTGTCTCATAATTTTCTCTTATAGATTGAATACCAACTTATTGGCTTGAATCGTTTGTGTTATAATAGATCTTGGGTAATTTCTAAACTTGAAATATTGTTTAGAATATGAAAAATATAATCAATAACATGTGATATCAAAGCCTATAATGACATTGTGATTCACACTGAATTTAAATTTTAGGATTCATGATGGAATTAAATTAATTTTATTTTATTGCTTCTACTATAATTTTACATGAATTAAATGTTTAATTTTATTATGGTGTTCTTGGATCAAAAACAAATATTATAGTTAAACTTAAAAGTTAATTAATTGTTGATTGGATAATTGTTGATTTTGTTATGGCTGGAAATCGTCCTCTTTGGCTCGGTTGGAATTGATTTCCTTTGAGTTATATTACTTGTAAGATGATTTTCGTTGGGTTGCCTTTTGCCTAAAGTTTATTGATTTTGGTTTAAAACAAAAGTTTTAAACCATGGATTTCAATTTGCTACAATTGTCTATTTTGTTTCGTTGAAAAAAAAAAACGATGGAATTGTCAAAAAGATATATTGGATTTTTTTTGTCTTTTGTGGGAATTGTCAAAAGACATATTGGACTATTTATTTGGTTTGTTGAAATTGTTTGACAATTTGGTGAGATTTCCAAAATGGAGATCATAAGGCACAAAAATGGCAAATTGCATCTTGGTCTTCATAGTTTTGGACTATTAAAATTTGATAGTAAAATTACGGTTTGATTACTAAAAATTTTGGACATTATAGTTAAATTCTCAAATCTATTTATTATTACTTAATTAAATGTTTATTGTATAGAAAGTTTGTTAGTCACCAAAGTAACCTTGATTGAAAAGATATTTAGACATTTAATTATAGATTATTTCAATTGTTCATGTTATATAATGTTAACTAATGACATAAAAGATGAACTGAACAATTGAATTTATTAATTATAATGCTAGGAGATGACCCAAGGGTGGATCATTGCTTATAATTAATAATATTAAAGAGACTTATCGACATACTTGATGAATATATTTGTATATCCAAAGATAACATCCATACTAACTTGAGTATGGTTGACTGTCTATTAAAGTATGTATATACACATTTTGTTGGCATCATTAGGGTATTAATGTATGTATTTAAGTATCACCCTAAGGTGAACTAATATATATATATATATATATATATATATATATATATTAAAGATTATTATTGTCTGAATCTATTAACTATACTCAAAGTATTAAAATGTGAGCTTGTATTATGTTTGCATCTTTTAATAATTTGTTAACTATGGGCAATGGTTTGATCAAGTTCAATGGGCTAAATTACACCAATTGGTTTGAACAAATTCAATTTTAGTTGGATATTATGGACAAAGACCTAGCATTAGTTGCTAAGAAGCCTGCAATCATAACTGATAACAGTACGCAAGTTGAAAAGAAATATTTTGAGACTTAGGAAAAGTCTAATAGGTTGAATTTGAACTTGATGCGGTTGACAATAGCTGAAAATGTTAAGCCATCAATGTCCAATATAAATAATGCAAGGAAATTCATGATGAAGATTAAGGAGTACTCACAATCATACATAGCTGACAAGTCTATTATAAGAAACTTGATGAGTGAACTGACAACCAAGAAGTTTGATTAGTCTCAATCAATCCATGATCATGTAACATGCATGTCAAATCTGGCTGCAAAGCTGAAATCAATGGGTATGGATGTGAGTGAATCATTTCTAGTACAGTTCATTATCAACTCACTTCATCCTGAATTTGACCAGTTTCAAGTGAATTATAACACTCTTAAGGAGAAATGGAACC
Source organism: Excoecaria agallocha (assembly GCA_037975025.1). Classification (NCBI taxonomy): domain Eukaryota; kingdom Viridiplantae; phylum Streptophyta; class Magnoliopsida; order Malpighiales; family Euphorbiaceae; genus Excoecaria; species Excoecaria agallocha. The sequence continues at coordinate 813,545 of JBBPFJ010000024.1, read as the reverse complement.
TTCAAGAAATTAAAGCTATGTTGGTACAGGAGGAAGGGAGATTAAAGAAAATGAAGGAACTCTCTCTTACAGTACATAATGAAGCTAGCAGCAGAAAGGGAAAGCTAGGAAAGAAAAATAACAAGAAGGACAAAGCCCTAATGAAGGTTAATGATGACCAAATCCATAAAGAGTTGCATTGTTTTTTCTGTAAAAAGGCTGGTAATCTCAAGAAAGACTACCATAAAAAAATGCTTGTTTTGAAAAGAAAGGTATGTATTATTTTTCAGTATGTTTCAAATCAAACCTTATTGAGATTGTAACGCTCTGAATTTGAGTTGACCGATAATATTTGTTTAATTCGTAAATAATATTTCGAGTTAAATAAAATAGGGTATAAATTTATCGAAAATTTATTTTGAGTTGACCGATAATATTTGTTTAATTCGTAAATAATATTTTGAGTTAGGTAAAATAGGGTATAAATTTATCTAAAATTTGTTTTAATTTTTGAAATAAGTATATTTTAATTAAAATACATTTAGCAAGTTATAAAAAGTGATTAAAATAAAAACAATAAAATAAATAAATGTTATAATATTAATAATAATAATAGGGGAAGAATATAATTTTTTTTAGAATCTCTAGACTTTTCTAGAGAAATATTATGGCCACACAGTTTAAGGGAGTAGAAGAGGAATTAAGCCAAATAAAAAAAAAACAAGAAGAGAGGAAGGAGGAGATCGGGAACGGCGAAAGGAAACTAGTCTTCTCTCTTCTTTTCGGTGACTGACAGCGGCTGTTGGCGACACCACCACCACCGATCGACTCCTAGCAGCGAGACGAAGCTTCCGGTGCCCTCCATCGTCCCTCACTCGTCGGCGATAAGGAGATCGGAGAGGAGACAACCGGCGATTCAAGAGCAAATTTGGACGAAACAAAGCGGTGTTGGGGAGCGTGAACACCACGGGGGGTTGTCGGTAGCTCCACCTACCAGTGGATAGCATTAAGGCACCTCCGGCGAAGTTCTGATTATCGGTCCGATGGACCTCCAGCGACGGTCCAATGAGCACCAAAAATGGACAAAATCAGTGAAAAATACAAAAAAAATAATTTAATTTGATACGTGATAATTAAACTTATCTCTGTAAATTGTTAATTAAATTTGAGTTAAATTATTAAAAATTTAATTGAATTGTTGATGTCACATCATGGTTTAAACACAGAAGTGAAAATTTTAGTTGAATTGTTGTTGTCACATCAATTATAATATAATTGCAGCAGAAAGCTACCAAAGCTTTAATTTAAGTAACTGATATACAAAAATTATAACTAAATGAATTATTGAATACTCTTAAATAAGTGGATAAAGGCAAAAACATGCGGGAATAATGAATGACAGAATTGGTTAGAAATCTACCTTCTTATATTTTTGAGCTAATTTATTAATGGTCACAATGGGGTTGTACTTGTGCTTGTCTAGATTAAGAGAATTAATTTGGTAGTAGTTAGATACCAGGAATCATCAATAGGCATGTTTTCTCTATTCTAGTTGCTAATACTTAAATAATAATCAATTAGAAATATGGGTTAATATTATATTTGATTAAAGGTAAAATAGAGTTATAAATTCAAGATAATTGATATGATAAGTGCAACATAGGCGATAATGGAATTATTATACGCACGTGTGTGTACATGTAAATAGAACTTGGGCTTTTAAATTGTAATAAACAAATTGAATCCTTGCTTTGACCATCGGTGGTCGATAATTTAGCTGCATTGAGTAAACATTTAATCTAATTGACTGACAAATTATGAGTAGTAAGTGGTTGCAAATTAAGGGCTGGACTAAAATATATGTGTGCATAATTTGGGGATTTTGGAAGTACGCATATGTGGAGGATCGACTAAATCTTATTTCAATATTGACTTAGCATGCAATTAAAATGAAAAGTGAATAAATTAGTTCAATTTTGGCGGAATAATAGATTATAAGAATATATTTTCAAAAGAGAAATTATTATGTGATTATGTGTAAAGTTCCCATTGAAAGCTTGAAGTTTCAAGTGAAATGATCAAAGCATCATGAAGATATTTGATAAATTTGCTTGTATAAATTTGGAAATAAATTCATTGTTTACCTTTGATATGTTTTGTTTTAAAAGGACAGGCTTATGGCTTGAGGCTAATATTTTTATGCCTAAGCTTCTGATCCCTTAAAGGTATGGAATTTCCTCGATTTTGTTATAAAGTTTTATGTCTAGTTTTACACATATAACATTGACTCATTCTTAAAAGCTCATACTAACAGTCAATTTAAAAAGGGCTAAATCAAACCTAGAATTAAAGGCCTGGAATGTACATATATATGAGAAATACATTATGGAATAATAATCGAAATAAAATGATTTATTGCTATAGCTATCGTTTATAGAAATGAATATATATATCCGTTTTAAATGATTTCTTGGTGAAATCTATATAAGTGAGATCAGATTATATATTTGAGAGTCACGATAAACGCATAAGTATGACCGTGAATGTCTGTGCGTAATTCAGGCAACATATCTAATGCAAGATTCATAACTAATAATCAGCCAGTCAAAAAATGGCATAGTAGAATAGTGCGGTGTTCATGGTAATTAATGACATGGTTTAAATATAATTCATAGTGCCAACATCATTATATGAAGTATTATTAAATATTAATTGTGTGAAAACAATTTATAGAATAACCTGATTAAAATATTGTGATGAGAACGATTGAGACATGACAATATATGATTTTAATGTCCTTAGTGTCAGTGGATGATCCAGGACTATAGGATAGTATGGCTAGACATAGAGATACTCACCCCGCGGTGTTTTGTTCTATTTACTGTCTACTACTGTATTGAGAAAAACGATTATACAGATTGCTGGCTTATTTTACTGATATATTGGGGAGCAGTATCGTACCTTAGCTGTACGATCCCTTCCACATATTGAATTTGCTCATCCGCTTATCCGGTTCGTGGTGTCCTACTATTGATAACTAGGGGCAAAATCATAAATTATTTATGTAAACGAAAATTTACTGCTTAGCTTATTTGAGTAATTAAATGATATGAAAAATCAAAACATAAATATATGTATATGTGAGGGTAAGTTAAGAAAGCTTGTTCACTTATTTCCGATCATTCGATATAATTGAACTATGAAGTGTTATCTGAGGCAGTAATATATATGTGATTTATAAACTAGACATATGGAATAATATCTGATGCTTACATTGAAAATAAGTATTTGTATGTTTACATTGAAAATAAGTATTTGTCGAATCGTGATATACATGCACATATTTTGATATCAACTATAGTAGAATGTACAATAGAATAATTAAATATTATTGTGAAATTTTGTCTTATTGAGTATAAACTAGATGAGGGTAAAAGTAATTAATAAATGGTCTGCTATTATCGGCATATCATTCATATACATATTCTCAAGAATATATATATATATATATATATATATATATATATAATATCATTGCATTTACACTAATGATTTCAGTTATTACATGCCAGTCACTAGATATAAATAGCCTAACTTAAATAGTCATACTCATTCTTGATGTACATGACATACCAGTATTTCATTCTGTCTTCGAGTACCTATCTATGCGCATAGTCAATAAACCGCGCGCTAAGCAACGTTGTTGCTTAGTGGTTGATACAACTACACAAAATTTCATTAAAACGAGTTTTATTTCAATTTTAATTATTGCTAGCATTATTAATTTGCATCTCATGTACCTTAAAATTTCCGTTCTTTTTTTTTACTACTAAATTGCAGTGTTTTCTCCTCTTGTTATTAACAATTTATTCTAAGTATATATTCTTGCCCCTGCTGTTTCCGTTAGTATGTATAACGGTTCTTAGCTGTCTTCGCATTTTATTTATTTCCTTATAATTGCCAGTTTACCCTTCACTTCTTTTAATATCTCTCGTTATAAAATTTATTCTTTCCACAATTCAGTCTTTAGTTTCATTCTCGGGACCAGTTTACAATTCCATCTCTGGTTTATTAGCCTTGGATTATATAACATATTGAGATTATGTTATGTATATACATATGTTTGGTTATTTGCTATTATCGTTTTGACCCCTGTGAATTCAATGAAAGCTATGTTTTTACTTATTTACTAATTAGTTGTTACATTATGTTGTGTACACGTATTGTTTTATTATGGTGAGAAACTATATTATGAGAAAACATTAAAGTTGAGAATTATATTATTTTTCGATTATAGTTGTTATGAATTGAGTTGATTGTGTGATACATAAAAGGAATCGTGTTGTTAAATGACTTGTGATCACGATGATCCCATCATTTCAGTTTATTCAAGTTTGATAACTTGATATATTCAATGTATGATATCCGTTTAAAGTATATTGTTGGATCATCAAATCATAACATGGGACAAGTGGAAGATTGTAAGATGAATTTAATTAATCATAAAAGTGTGGCTTATATTAGTTGGGTGACTCTAATATATGGTGAGCTCAAGATAATGGTTATTGAAACTGTAGAAAATTTTAGAATCATTAGGATTTTAGTATAAATAAAAAAAGAAACCATTCCCTCTTCCTTCAATAATAAGAAAATTTTACAGCCATCGTAACTAAAGAATTAGTTGTTCTGCACCATTAAACGAAACAACTAAAAGATAAGATAAGAGTTAATAAATCTATTGCATGGAGAAGTCATTTTACACTCATAGATCAAGACTAGTATCTCATACTTTTCTCTTATAGATTGAAGCATAACTTATTGGCTGGAATCATTTATGTCATAATAGATTTTAGGTGATTTCTAAACTTGAAATATTGTTTGAAATATGAAAAACATAATAGATAACAAAAAGTTCATTCACATGAAAAGAGAAATAACAAAAGAACACCAGGCAGTTAGCAAAATATCAATTTGGTGCTTTTTCATGTCACAGAGTCATGGCACTCGTCACTAAGCCAAAAAAGGATGTAACAAAAAGCTATCAGGCTGATCGTCTGGGCACATAATCATTTTTATCTCCACATACCAGCGGCAAATCATACGATTAATTCTTGTCACTTTCTTTATCAGGCCTCTTCCTTTTAGAAGTTCTGATTTCACGAACAGTTTCTGGTACGACAACATTGACTGGTATTGCTTTAGATGATGCATTCACCATTGCTTCGGTTGCTGTTGCCGGACTTGGGTAGGGAAAGAACACATCTTTCAACTTATCCAACATTTCAGAAGTTACATGATTCCCTTTCTCGTACTACAAGAAGTTGAAAAGAAAAATGTCAACTTACCATGCCTAAAATGAGCAGAGCAACCTGAACATTGACCACTACCGTATAAACAAAATGAATATATTTGCTCGTAACAAATGAAAAAATTAAAAGGGGCTGGAGTTACTATAAAAAATTCATCGAATTTGTTGACTAGAAAATCAAATACCATTCGTGCAAGATACAAAATATAACAGCTTATGAGACTAATAATTGATCAGGGAATGTTTCTTCACATAGCTATTGGATTTTGCTTAGAATCGGCATCTCTTAACTTCTATATGTGAACATACCTGGGAAAAAGAATACAGACAGAAATCACCTAAAACAGAGGGGCCAATTATAAAATATATGTGAACTCCTTTCTGCCTACTTTTCTTTCAGTAATTGGCTAGAAAAACCCAAGATGTGGCCGAAGCATCACAGAAATTTTGGACATCTAACTACTGAAATTTCATTGGCCGCATTTCTTATTGATTTCTGTTGATCCAACCAATTAACGGTCATCCCCAGGTGGAAAGGGTTGCTAATAAATGCAACAGTACTCAGATATCCTCTCCTGCCAATTCAAGGAATGTACTTTTTCCCTCCATTATAGTGCTTAATTTTCAAGATAGGTTCTAAGAAAACTACAGAGAAAGTAGAATTTCTTTCAGATAAAAGGGAGCAGATAACTTACTACGTCAATTTTACCCCGATAATATTCCAATTTTTTGTTAAGCTGATTGTTTTCATCCAGTAAATCTTCAACCTACAAAAAATGAAAGGAAAAAATAAAGATCAGAAAGAAATTTCAAGAACCCTTGATTGCAAATAGTGACAAAAGGTAGACAGCTAAATATTGCATTATATAATGGAGTCTAACCTTCTTCTGGGAATCAAAATACAAGCTTTTATATGTGACATCTCCTATAGCAGAAGCTTCTCTAACGAAGGTTTTCCCAGTCAACTGCCATAAATTTCAACAGATGTTTCATGTATAGATGTTATTCAATAACAAAGACAAAGAGGAACGTAGCGAATTACATGAAAAAGTTTGATACCTTAGAACTCAATCCATCCATGGTCTTTTGTTGTGCCTCTACAAGTTGCACAAGATAGTCAACTTTTTCATCCAGGTATGTCTTATTCATAGAAGGCTCCGGGGACTCATCTGCTGGCTCTTCCTTGTCACTTCCACTGGCTGTTATCTCCTCAATTATACGCTCAATGCACTGGTTATCTGTAGGAGTCATTGCACTTTGAAGACGCCCAGAGTGCCTAACTTTAGCAGGGGTGTTCTTTAGTTTCTTGTGTGAAGACATTTTTGCTTCTTGTTGTCCCAGCTTATCCAGTGCGGGGGTTTTACTTTCAGGCTTCTCATCTCCACTTGTCAAGGAAGAGTTCTTGCTTGCAGGCTCCATTTTCATTCCCTCAATGGACAGATTTGTGCTCTCATTCTTCTATTAGAATAAAACAGCTTAATTTTTAACTTCAAATTCTATAATGAGATGTTCCAAAATTTTATATGCCAGATCATGTGCACAAATAAACCCAAAAATAATAAGATAGAAAAAGAAGTGCAAAAACATTCATAGGCCTTGTTTATTTACATTCCATGAAGGCAATAGGTAAACAACAACATAATCATCCCTATCATGCCTTCAATTTCTCACTTTCAAAATAATGTTTACCTTACAAGTATACAGGATTTCGCCCTAAAATGATGATAAAAAAAAAATCCTTTCTTCCTAGAGTTTTTTTATTATGTCTACAGCTATTGTATATAAATTAACAGACCAAGCTCATTTCTTGGTTGCCCCTTATCCCATAATTAGAAATGTAAATTTATAAGAGTGAAACACAGAAGACAAGATCCATGATAAATTGATAAACATAACGCCAAATCAAAGAAAAAGTTGAAAACTTAAAACCCATAACAATGGTTACAGAGACAGTGTATTCACCCAAGTCTATCACTCTACTAAAAGTTTAAAACCCTGATTTCCCCAAATAAAAACTAGCTAGAATGTCAAAGTTTTATTTGCTTATGTTACATATATATTAAGAAAATAAGAAAAGAAAAATCATAGATTTTGTTCATGTACATTCCGAAAAGCCAATGCTCAGACCACACAACATAAGCATCCCTCACATCCCATATTACAGCAATGCATGCCTCAATTTTCTCAGTTTCTTCAACAATGCTGTAAGTCTCTCTCTCAAAATAATCTTAACCACACAAGTAAGCTTCACTTTACCCTAGAATGATCTAACCATCCTTCATGCCTCGAGCTTAGAATTATGCCAACATCTACCATACATAAACCACACACACACACACATTATCCACCCATTATCCAAGAATTAAAAGATAAATACATGAGAAAGAGTCAAACCAGAAAACGATATTCATGAAAAAAAAAATGATGATCATAAAACAAAAGCATAAAGTTGAAACCTTGGAACTAATAACAGTTGTTCCAGAGAAAACGTATTTCACCCAAAACTGACCCTCTACTAAAACCCCCAATCCCAAAATCAAAACTCATAAAATGCTTGTTTTTTACTGTACATGATAAAACCCTACAGAAATTAGTGAAGATAAAAATCAGAACCATGTAAAACTAAACTGCCTAAACATGCATGCAAAAAAAAAAAAAAGGTGGTGGTTGTTTACCTTCTGAGATTTTCTTAGAGACTTGGGTTTCCTACCCATCTTCGCTTTTAACGGACAAAGGGTTCTGAAGAGTGAAGTGAAGAGAGTAATAAATAGTAAATAAGCAGTCTCGCGGAAGGAGAATGGACAGAGAGCGGAAGACCGAATCTCGATGTAATTGCATTCATTTGCAGGAAACGGGGCTGTCAACTGCGTGTCAATGTACTTTAGTCTTGATTCGGTACATTCCATACGTCTGAGTTAGCGTACGTTAACAGATCTGGACCGTTTATTTTAAAAAATTATTTTCAGTTTTTTTCAACGATTAACAGTTTTATTTGGTTAGAGTTGAACCCAGACAGAACTCTTTCGAGTTTCGACACAAGATTCGAACAAGAACCCAACACTTCCAAGTAGTAATACTTGGTAGTGGATTCAGGTTTAATACACATTTAATATGTTTTTAAGTTACTTAACTGAATAAAAAATGCTCCAACGGATTGAAAATAGCTCAACATGGATAAAGCCCAGGCCTGCTTCCTGTAAGCGAAAACGGAAAGGATATTTTCGGATAAAATTAGAAAAATTAACCATTCTTTTTTGACGACAAACAATAGATTAACTCTAATCACAGTATTTAATTCAATAGCCAACAAGCAATTAAATAGAAATAGATTAATTTTGAATGAATTAACTTGATTGGTTTAACATAAAAGACTTCAACACAATTAGAAATTATAAAAAAAATTAAAAATAAACCATTTTTTAATAACAGAGAATGATTAACACTAATTACAATATTTAAGGCGTTTGATTTAACTGCTGTTAACCTTCTGAGAAAAATTAACCTTTTAATATATATATATTTTTTTTATGGCACAGAACTTACGATAGCAGAGACACGTCACAGATAATTGTTAACTGCAACGATCTCTATTCACGCCTTTAAACACACAAATGAGTTGTGGCTAGTTTATTAATATAAGAACAAAATTATCCATTACTTTTATATTATATATATCATTTTCTTTATGGTTAAATACATTATTTTTTTTAAATTTATACATAAAAATTGGGAATTTTTTTAAATAATGTTTTTTTGAAAATAATTAAAAAAATGGTTCACGTCAGAAGTATTCAGAGAAATGAAATTTATTACAACAACGCAGCTACTGTTTGTGTCACTAGAAGTGGGGCGGGCTGACACAAATCATGAAATGCCAGTGTTATTAAAATTGAATCGAACCAATTTAATTGCGAACCATCAACTGATTCGGTTGATTTTATGGGTAAAAATCAGAAAAAACTGTTTTAAATAGCCAGAAAAACGAGATAAAACTGAAAAAATTGGGTTAAATGATAATAAACCGGTTTAATTTTAAAAAAAAAGTTAATTTTTTGTTCAAAATATTCATATAATATTATTTTTTGCTTGAAAAAATAAAATAAAATAATAAATACAAAATAATTAAAATTTAAACAATTTAATGAAGTTTTTTTGAATAAAATAAAATTTTATAATTTATATTTGAAAAATTTCTTTAAAAATTTATAAATTTTTATTATATTTATCTTAAATTTTTATTATAAATATTGAATGACTTGAAAATATAATCTTATTATTAATGTTTGATGATAAATATATTTTTTTAAATTAATTTTAATTTTTTTATATAATAATATTGTCATAATATTTATATAAAATTTAAAAAATAATATATTTAAAAAAAATTTAATTGAATTCTAACGAATCAATCGAATTACGAATTTTTAAATTTTTTATTCGATTCGATTTTAATAATATTGAAAAACGTAATAACTCATTGCGTCTTCAAATTCTGTGTCAAGATGCACGGGTCCCATAATACACAGGCTGAGTTTTATCTCTGACTTTCTCCCTCTCAGTTCCTTCTTGTGCTCCATTACGCTCTTTCCTTAATTTAATTAGGATTATATAAATTGTTGATACGCTCGGATGCTTGGTTTTTGAGCCCACTAGCCTTTCCTCTCCTCTCCACGATTCTCTCTAAGAAAAAATACAATTCTAGAAAACAAGAAAAGGGGCAAACGCTTAATATAAAAGCCGTTGCAGCTAGTGATGGGTCCAATTAAGCCAACAAAAAAAATAAAAGAAAAATGAAAACATTTGGCCGGCTATAATTTATGAAAATGAAAACAAACTTATAATATAAATTAATTTGATAATATAAATATAGAAATAATTTTTTTATATTAAATAAGGTTAGAATTTAGATTTATTAGAATTTAAAATTGTAATAATTACTAAAAAATTTATCACATACAAAAATAAAAACATCACTTAAATATTTCAGCGGGTTTATATTTATATTATATAAAAAATTAAAAAATATAATTAATAAAAGTTATATGGATTACAAAATAAATTAAATTGTATCCTATCATATCAAATTAATTTATATTATAATTTTGTTTTCATTTTTATAAATTTTAGCCAGCCAAGTGTTTTCATTTTTCTTGGCTTAATTGGACCCACCACTAGCTGCAACTGTTCTTATATTAAGCTTTTGCCCCTTTTCTTATTTTTTGGTATTATAATTTTTTTTGTAAGTTTTAGCCAGCCCAAATAAGGTTTAAATTAATAATAATAATAATAATAATAATAATAATAATAATAATTCCTTTATTTTTTTATCTGTCATTTTTGAGTAAAATCTAAATTTTATTTATCTGTTACTTTTAAACTTTTAATATAATTTAATTTATTTTTTTTTCAATAAAATCAGAATCAATTAAATTTAATAATTTAATTTTAATCACGTAATTTAATATTAAATTTAAGTTTATTTATTATTTTTTAATTATAATTAAAATAATAAAAATAAGTGATAAAAAAGAATAAAAAAATAATAAAAAAGAAGAGAGCATAGTAGAGAGGAGAGAAAAGGCTGGTGGGTCCAAAAACCAAGCATATGAGTGTATCAATAATTTTTATAATACTAATTAAATTTAGAAAAGGGCATAATGGAGTAGTAGAAGGAAGAGAGAGAGAGAGAGAGAGAGAGAAAGTTAGAGATAGAAGTCAACCTGTGCATTATGGGACCTGTATATCTGATAAAAAGTTTAAAGACACAATGAATTGTTACGTTTTTACTATTTGTGTCAACGGACCCTACTTTTGATGATGCAAATAGTAGTTACGGTATTGTAAAAAATCTTATTTTTTCTAAATACTTTCTAATATGTACTATTTTTTTAAATTATTTTTAAAAAATATTATTTAAAAAAAATTCCTAAATATTTAGATAAAAAGATTAGTATACTTTATTATCATAGTTAAAGATTAATATACTTTATTGGAGCATATTCAGCCAAAATTAACATTGGATTAAATAGTACGAAAAAGGTTAGATTTAATTTCTTTTAAATATGTTTATGGCTGTAATTAGAGATTATGCCAATCTTATAAGTAAAAAGAATATATATATATATATATATATATACATTTAAATTTTTACTTATTTTTTCAATTTAATTCTCAAATTAAAAATTCTTACAATTTGAAACTAAATTTGCAGTTATATTTTAAATTAGAGGTTTAGTTAAAAAAAATTCAAAGCTAAAAAAATATTCCATGTGATTCATGAAATATTTTAAAATATTCCGTTAATTATGGAAGAAATATTTAAATAGAATTTCTAATTTGAGAATCAGATTAAAAAATAAATCAAAAGTTGGGAGTTATTTTATAATTAATCCTTTAAATATATAATGTAGAATCTTTTTTTTTTGTTATATTTTTAGTAGTTGCAATTTATATAATAAAAAATGAACTGAAAAAATGTTAGAAGGGGAGATATTTAAGTGCGCATGCGCATTGAAAGTTATTATGGGCGCAGCGCATGGAAAAGTCACCCTGTCAAAAGCGGAGACTTTTTTAATATTGGTGTGTTTGAAAAAATTATTTTGAGGGATGGTGTGCGTTTAAACTTATTTAAAAATATGGTGTGTTTTTCCATTCCCGCAACCAGTCGCTGCGGGAATAGATTGGGCCCCACTCTCTCTCTCTCTCTCTCTCTCTCTCTCTCTCTCTCTCTCTCTCTCTCTCTCTCTCTCTCTTTGACCCACCCACCCACCCACCCACCCACCCACCCATTCTCTCTCTCTCTCACTCTCTCTTTCTCTATAATAATAATAATAATAAAATTAAATTTAATCATGTCAAAAATAAATGTTTTATTTGGAATTAAAAGATGGAAAATGTCAATTAGTAGTATTTTTTATAAAATTAAAAAATTTCAATTATTTTCTTAATTACAAAATTTTTTATAAAATTAAAAGATGATTGTGCATTGATAAATTTTCTCTCGAGTGTGGTCCCAAAATAAATTAGTTCAAAAATCCCAAGTGGTCCATGCAAATTTGGAAATATATTTAGTACATGAACCCCATAAGATAAATCGCTAAAAAAAATAAAATTGGCAGAATTAGCCCAACTTGATATATATTTTTATACCTACCATTCTAATTTCAGTTGATGTAGACCAACATTTCCAATTTGGTTTTCTAATTAAAAATGCGAGAAAAATAGTGTCTGATTTAGCCAAGTGCAAATTGCTTGGTTTGGTCATAAATGAAATCACTTCCAATGTTCATCATTTTAATTTCATTCTTTTCTTTTAGGTTTATCTAAAACTAATTCAATTTCTAGTTTTTTTTTTATATAATCAACTAGGCAAAAATATACTTTGGTAATTTTTAAAATTTCAGTTATTAACTAAACCGATAAATTGAAATTTATATGTTATACTAATTAAATCGATTCCAACAACAAAATTAATTTGGATTAATAATAAATATAAATTTATAATATTTCTTTTTATAAAATTTAATAATATTTTTTTATTTGAAAGATTATGACTAGAGAGAGAGAGAGTGAGAGAGGGGGTGGGTGGGTCAGAGAGAGAGAGAGAGAGAGAGAGAGAGAGAGAGAGAGGGGCCCAGTCCATTCCCACGGCGACTGATTGCGGGAATGAAAAAACACACAATTCTCCCAAATAATTTTACAAATACCCTATTTTCCCAAATAACTTTTTAAAACACACTATTTTAAAAAAAGTCCCTCAAAAGCGATAGTCAAGCAACAATATTTTTATTTATTTTTTTAAATCGATTAGAAATGGTGAGAGCTTCTCCTCATTCCCTACTATTCCTTTCCTTGCAGATGCAGAGGATAAGATGATTAAAACCACCCAATTCACACATTCACAGATAACCTTTTCTTCTTCTTCTTCTTCTTTTTTTCTTCAAACTTACCATGATATCTTTCTCTTTCCAAATCTCTTCTCCTTCACTTCTTTTATCTCCATCACTTCCCTTCTTTGCCCCTTTCACTCGCTTCAAATCTCCTCATCACCGAAACCATCGTTTCCCTGTACTATCGCTTCCCAAAAACCCCTTTCACCCATCTACCAATCAGGATTTGCCAATTCAGCAGCCAAGGACGCTTTTTCCGGGCGGATACAAGCGCCCTGAAATCAAGGTCCCCAACATTGTTCTGCAGCTGGACCCGGATGATGTTTTTAGTGGCGGCGCTGCTTTGGATTTCATTGATAAGGCCATTTCTAAATGGGTTGGAATCGTGGTCCTTAATTGTGGCCATGGAGGTGGAAAGACTTTGTATGATGCTGCGTGTTTAGTGAAGTCTGTTGTGAAGGACCGCGCCTATTTCTTAATTGGGGAGCGTGTTGATATTGTTGCTGCCGTTAATGCTAGCGGAGTTGTGCTCTCTGATCAAGGTTTGGTTAGTTAGAATGCAATTTGTTACCTTTTTTTTTGTATAAATAAATGGGTAATTTTTAGTACATTTAAAATTGAATAGCTTGGAATTGGCACCTAACTAGAAGTTTTAAGATTATCATCATCAAATTATTTTTTAATAGGTGAAAAATAAACTTTGGATGTGAATCTTTGGTTTATGCGTATCCTACTGGTATTGTGCATTAGAAATCACTAAGCTTGAAGTCTTCTCATCGGTCCTTTTAAAATGTCAACTGTTGTATGAAGTCTTTACAGCGTGGATAACAATTCTTGTATGCTCAAGCTCAGGAGTGAATGGATGGGATATGTCTAATTGCTCAATTAACCGTGCAGGTCAATCTGAATTACTCAAAGATTATGTGATAATAGATTAAAGTGATCTTATTAGTTTCATAGAGATATATCTCAACGAGATTCCTATATGACACTACTGTTTCCATGCACCAGTGTTGTGATTGCTGTGGCTGGGCACCTGTTGCTTGTGTTGAAGTATTTCGTATTTGAAACCTTCTTTAGTTCTGCTGTGGTTTTCTACTAGTAGTCCTTGGATAGATGGTTATGCATTTCTTCCTTCTCTTACAGGTCTTCCTTCCATTGTGGCAAGAAACATGATGATAGGCTCTAAATCAGAATCAGTACTTCTCCCTTTAGTAGGCAGAAATGTTTATACACCTAATGCTGCCTTTGAGGCGTCGAATTCTGAGGGTGCTGATTTTCTTATATATAGTCTCGAGCAAGGGAAAGATTTTGATCTAAAAATGCATTCTGGATTTGCGGATGTGAAAATACCAATATTTGTTATTTATGCTTCACATAGATCAGCCACATCAGTTGTGGAGGCATCAAAATTGCTAAAATCTGGTGCCGGCGGTTTAGTCATGTCATTGGATAATTTGAGGTTGTTCAGCGATGAATCTTTGAGCCAACTATTTGACACTGCAAGTGCCCTGGGGAAAACATCACAGGATGAACTTGAAAGCCTTGACAAGTTCAAACCGTTAGATGTAGAAAATGATGCTCTTCCTAGAAAGAAAGTGGCTGGCTTTGTGAAAGTGGAGGATAGAGAAAAAGAACTCATTGAAACTGAGAGATCGGTATTACTTGAAGCTATTGATATTATTCAGAAAGCTGCTCCTCAGGTGATAATTTTAGAATTTGGTAGTTGGATTTGATTTAGAAAATTCTGCATTTTATCAAAGAATGCCATCTTATGTCTGAATCATATTAATGGTTTTTTTGAGCAACAGATGGAGGAGATTTCACTTCTAATTGATGCTGTTTCTCAAATTGATGAGCCATTTTTACTGGCTATAGTGGTAATTGTGTGCTGAACTTCAACAAATTCTGGTACCAAGGATATACATTGGTATTAGCTCTAAATTTCAAATAAATCCTTTTTTCTTTGTTTTAAAAGAGCTAGAAATTTAAACGGCTTCTAATAATTCTCTTTCATTTTTCATTACAAATTGTGGATGAAAATAATAATATTGTAAGTTTGACCTTCAATGTGCCGATGCATATACCTGTTTGCTCCAGTCATTCTTTGGTATTAGATTAAATATTAAATCATATTCTCATGAACTCCAATAAGGTCAGAAATTTCATAAAGAAGTTAATCAACAAATTTGTTTTGGTCTTTGTGAATTACATTTTTTTCACTAAACATTTGGTTGTTTCGCATTCACAGGTCATGTTGTTTTTCCTATTGTTTTAGGATCTTGTTCTTTTACTTTTTCCTATACTCCTGCCTCAACCACCAAACACCACCCTCCCTTGAGAGAAGTCTTATTAGGTGATAAACTAGTGTGTAGAAACTCTGTAACGGAAGACATTGATATGTTCATCTCTCCTCCCCGCCCCACCTGTCCCCTCCCTTTTCTTTTCTTTTTAATATCTTCAAACGCAAAATTGAAATAAGTTTGTAATTTTAGACCATTTAGCTTTCATGTCGTAAGTTTTATAAAAATGCTCCTAAATGTACTTTCCTTCCTCCTTGACTTCTATCTTTGCACCAGGGCGAATTCAATTCTGGCAAATCGTCAGTGATTAATGCACTACTTTGAGAAAGATACCTCAAGGAAGGTGTTGTTCCTACAACCAATGAGATCACTTTCTTACGCTATTCTGTCTATAATTATGGAGAGCCACAGCGTTGTGAAAGGCATCCTGATGGTCAATATATATGCTATCTTCCTGCTCCAATTCTTAAGGAAGTGAGTGTTTTAATTTGATCTCATTTATACCTCTGAATTCAGTTCTGACAAAGTTTAACTTTAATTACCTGATCCCTAGGTGTATATGCTTTTATGTACACAGAAATGGATAATCTTTTCATTGCCGGAAGCATGAGAATGAGTTGGTGGTCAGCTTAATTAACACTCAATATCAGTGATTTTTTGAGTGTGAACCTTTTTCTTGGTGGATCTTTATGATTGCTCAAATAAAGTCAGGGACAGTAGTTTCTAACCAGTAAACTCAATAATTCTGTGCTTTGAACTGTTAATGTGTCCATGTCTATTTTCAAATGATATAACACTAATTTTGCTTTCTGCTGAACTGCACTATAATATTTAACCGTTTGATGCATCATGCAACTGACTTTTCTGGTTAAATTTTGATGTTAAAGTTAATGATGAGTAGTGCTTAGTTAGGATGGCGCACAATATAGAGATTGAATGACTTACATTTTATTGCAACCCAAAAATCTACTTAAAACAAAAGAATGAATAGGTGTCTCAAACAGAGTTCTGACACAAGTCTCAGTAATCTCCTCTAGTTGCTGAGCAGAACTAACCAATGCAGTTAACATTATTGTACTTCATCTTAGCTACTTTATCTACATATTGCAACGTATTAAACTTCTTTACCTTTTTAAGCAGATGAACATTGTTGATACACCAGGGACTAATGTCATTCTCCAAAGGCAACAGTGCCTTACTGAGGAATTTGTGCCTCGTGCAGATTTACTTCTCTTTGTGGTTTCTGCTGACCGCCCTTTGTCTGAAAGTGAGGTATGAATGTCAAGTTATGAGAGAAGCAACTAGAATATGATAACCTATGGAAATAACAGTTACCTGGTATTCACTTGGCCTGTTTAGTAATATTCCTTTTATTAAGATATTCTACTGTTCAAAACCCTCTTTATGACTCCTTGGTATCTTTAAAAGCTGATCTTAATTTGCATTGAGGTTTGTGGACTTAATGAAGATGTCTTCATTGATTTTACGTGAATTTTTTAGACACTTCTGTTGCAACCTGCATGTGAGAGTTTGAAAGTGGAAATTCTGAATTGGAAGTTGTATGCTCAAAGAAAAATAATAGCAATAGGATTTAGGAACTATGACACCCAATAGTTTGGTTTTTCCATAGATGATTTCAGTTTTGCTCATTCTAGTTATTTTCCAGGTTGCTTTTCTCCGTTACATTCAACAATGGAAGAAGAAAGTTGTGTTTGTCTTAAATAAATCTGACCTCTACCAGAATGCAATTGAGGTTTATTTTCAAACTCTCTCTTGCTCTCTCTCTTTTTATTGGCTTGTTATTGCCTTTGTTAGTGAGCCTGCTTTGTTTTCGTTTGCTCGAGCTTCCAAGCAACTTACAAGTGTGCTTACTTTTTTCTTCACGATCTTGTGCAGCTTGAAGAAGCTATATCATTTATCAAGGAAAATACAAGGAAGTTGCTCAACACTGAAAACGTGACATTATATCCAGTCTCTGCTAGGTTTGCCCTTGAAGCAAGGCTTTCAGCTTCTTCTGACACTGACATGGATAAAGAACTGTCAAGTTCAGAATCTCATTGGAAAATCAGTAGCTTCTATGAATTTGAGAAGTTCCTGTACAGTTTCTTAGATCGCTCAACAGAGAGAGGAATGGAAAGAATGAAGCTCAAACTTGGAACGCCAATTGCAATTGCTGATCGCCTGCTCTCTACATGTGAAACCTTGTGAGGCAAGAATCGAAATATGCTGAGCAGGACATAACCACTGTGACTGAAATAGTTGAAAGCGTTAAAGACTACAAAATAAAGATGGAAAAGGAGAGTGCCTCCAAGAGAAGAAAAACTTTGTCGTTGGTATACTTTTCAGACAATGTGCATTTGCCACATTTTCTTCCCTCCAAATAGACACACACACACACACATTTTCAAAGATAAGTTTGCGCATTTTTTTTGTAGATTATAGCACACAGGTTTATCAATTGTCCTAATACAATTGCAGATTGAAACAACAAAATCCCGTGTTTTGGAGCTTATAGAATCTACTCTACAAATATCAAATGTTGATACTGCTGCCTCTTATATATTTAAAGGGGAAAAATCTGCCAAGATGCCAGCAGTCTTCAGGGTTGAGTATGATATAATTGGTCCTGCAGTTTCAGATGCACAAGTGAGTTCATGGCTGACATGTTTAGGAACTGATTTGAGTGTCTCTAATCTTTGTTGTTATATTGTCTATTAAAAGATAACTCATCTTTTTTCCCCCTGTTACTTTGTAAGTCTTGAAATAATTGAATGGCAGTCATGTGAGGGTTAATACTTGATCCTTAGTCTACATGACTGGAATGGGAATTTGCATCTCATTTGTGCATGCATTTTGAAGTTCTGCCCAAACTTTTGTTTCTTCTAAAATGTTCCAGGGTTCCTTCTTTTATTTTATTTTATTTTATCTATTTATTTGACTTTGGTAGTTGATAATTTATTCACATATTTTTTTCTAATATTATTGGGCATGCAGATGCTACTAGAAGAATATGCAATTTGGCTAAAATCAAATAGTACAAGTGAAGGGGAGCAATATAAAGAAGTTTTTGAGAAAAGATGGCCCTCAGTGATTAATCCAAACGCACAAAAACATTCAGAGACCTCTGGGTTGCTGGAGACTGTTGATGACCTCAGCTTGAAAGTGATAGAGAACTTCAGTACTGGTGGAATTTCTCAGTTGTTTGAACAGGAGATACGTGAAGTGGTTAGTTTAAGCATGTTTTAGCAATTACTTGAATTTCTTAAATTAGTTAAACAAAAAATCATTAATGTAGGGAATTTCAGCTTAAAAATGTTACTGGAGAAGTGCATTGCTAACAATTAAATAGTCTGATATAATTTTTTTATATAGCGTACTGTTGTTGTTAGACCTATGGCTTTTATTTTATCAGTGGCACTGGATTTTAGAAAAAGCTAACAATCTAGTCTGTGTTGCTGATGCATTTCCTTGATTCTCCCAGATTGACCCTTGGTCAAATAAGCTTGTCTGAAGGTGACCTAAGATGGATAACTTTTACTCAAAAGTATTGTTCTTGATGGGTTTGTTTTATAAGATGAAAGCTATAAGGTGTAAAAAGTTCCTTTTCAATTTAGAAAGTCCGCTCTTTCAAATTTAGTATGGAACCCATCAGCAGCTTTTTTGACACGGATGTTATCTAGACATAAAACAACAGGAACGTGATTTCATATTCAGACTTGTTCTTTCAAATATCTCGTGGCAACTTCTGTGCTTTTATGCTGTTTCATAAGAATACTCATGCTGAAAGTTTATTTTACTTATGGTAAAATAAAATTTCTCTATTAGTAAGATTATCCTTATTATCTTTTATCTTTGATCTATGACTCGGTAAGCCTGAAGAGGAATATTTCCTTTTTGATCTTAGTACTTGGGAACCTTTGGTGGACTGGGAGCTGCTGGATTATCTGCCTCTCTTCTGACATCTGTGCTGCCTATCACTTTAGAAGATCTTCTTCCTCTGGCACTTTGTTCTACTGGAGGGTAATTTAATTGTATTTTGATTGCATATATTTTCCGGTACATTTTCATGTGGTCTCATCATTCTATCTGTGCTGTTTGTTGTTATAATGGTAATAATTGCATATAATTGAAGTTTTGCTTTTTAGGATATTTCTTAGTTTTGATTGATTCTTCATTTCTGTGATAGGTTTATAGCCATTTCAAACTTCCCATCCCGCAAGCGAGGGATGATAGATAAGGTAAATAAGATCGCAGATGGATTGGCGCGCGAAATTGAGGAGGCAATGCAAAAGGATCTCCTAGAAAGTGTAATGAATTTGGAAAACTTTGTAAGATCTATCAGCGAACCTTATCGAGATGCAGCACAACAAAGGTTAGACAAACTTGTAGATGTTCAGAACCAATTATCAGATGTTCAGGAAAAACTTAGAACTGTGGAAATTGAAATAGAAAATCTTCATGTATCATGAAGTGCATCAAATTTTATCAATCAGTAGATACAAGAGGGAAGTGTATTCTTGTAGCGGCTTTGGTTAGTGAGGTGGAATAATTGTAAAATGTTATGATGCATCATTGCGAATATTTTTGAGCTACATAGTGTCCTAGAAAATTTTTATAAGTATCTGCATCTAAATTCTGCTTCATCTCCTGGAATGTATTGGTATGACGCTCTGGCTCTCACCTTCGCAGATTTTGTTAGGGTGCTGAAAATTGGAAGAAAAATTTCCTGTTTTGCCCTCATTATTTGTTTTGGAGTTTTATTTAATCTCAGGTTGTTTCTAGAGCAAAAAAATATTCTTATGACTATTGAAAATGGTATTAAAATGCTATTGTAGTTCAAAATGGTGCCCAATCTCTCCATGGTCATTGAGAAAGTGCTAAAATGTCCCCATTTTAACATTCTTTTTAGCACCTGTAAAGGGATTTTAGCATAACATATCTAGGGTAAAATAGTACTTTATTATGAGCCTTTCTTTGAATATTATCAATTGCGAGAAAATTGATTATAATTATCTGCACTTTTTGTTTAGAATTTTAGATAACACACACACACGTATATATTGATTTTTATATGTCGATCAATGCTTTAAATTAGTAAATTGTTATTACTTTATTTCGGGTCAAGTGTAAAATTTTTAAGAAAAAATTTGTTACATTTAAAATCTTATTTTATAAAATTAAAACAACATTTATTACAATTATTTCAATTTTGTCCTTCTTATGGTTACTAATACCATTATTACTCTCTTCATTTATATAATTACCTAAAATTAGAGATAATGTTTTTAATATATAGAAAAACCAATGATTATTTTATTATGAGTGAAAATAAAATAATGACACTTAACTTGAGACAGAAATAGCATTGTTTTTATTTATCTGGAGTAGAGAGTGGCTAAGAAGCACATTCAAATACTTCATACTTGGTAATTATGCACAGTAATTAAGTGCATTTCAATGTATAAAATTATATCTATATGGGTTATTTTCTAACTATCAGTAATGACTCTATATAATTTTACCATAAGTATACTTAAATAATAGCAATAGTTACCACCTATCAACTATGCTCAACGACTTGGGATCTTAGTTTTGGAGCTGATATCTTGAATGGTCTCAAGTTTATTTATTTTATTAAAATAATAGCATTAAGATACATTAAAATCTGTAAAAAATTGAAGGGTCATTATAATCGATGGGCGGATTCTTTGCGCCTTTTTCCCAACGATCACTGGGGGAGTCCTCTGTGCCTTTTTCCTCTGCTTTCTACAATTTTTCAAAGCATATTCCTATCATGTTAGTTTATATTTAGGAATAAAAGTCACATTTAGGAATAAAGAGGAGCGATCGGGGCAAGGGACTGAAAGTTTAAGGGGCCAAATTACAAAATCTATAAAATTTTAAGGAAATTTTCATCGGTAAAAATTTTTGGGGAGGGAGAGGGAGGGGGCGGCCTTAACTTTGATAAAATAAAAATTAGAAATTTTAATCAAAAAATTTAGAAAAAAATAAAATCTCAATGGACAAAATAATTCAGATAGAAGAAAAAATGCCTTGATGTCATACTTGGGTGGCTTATTTAATTATTATATTTTTTTGTTAAAAAAAGATTTTGAAGTATGATATTCCAATGTTCGTGGCTGTTTGAGTGCTGAGTGCATGCGCACAACTCATAGCTTCAAGGCTGCATGCTACACTGAGGAACCTAAAGGAAACTTTTCCTTTTTTTTCTTACAGGAAATGCTAAATATAAACTTAATTTATATTTTGGCCCCAAGTTCGTGAAAATTACATATTCATAATATCAAATATGTAACATATATTGATGGATATGAATAAAAAATATTTTATAATTTTTAGAAAATAATTAACATTTAATGAAATCTAATTTAGTCTGGCAAAAATGTCATAGACATGGCCTTAGGACACTATCATGCAAAAAAAAAAAAAGCTGACATTCAATTTAAGCAATAATATCTATTAGTACCGTCCATAAAGTTTGTGTCGGCTTCTTATAATTAATCATTAAATTAGCCAATAGATTAGTTACATCACTGCAATGTTTACGTGTAGTTTACTTTTTGATTAGTTTTATAAAAGGTGTTTTGTTGGGGGGGCGCAATTAGTGGAAGACAAATGCTATACTATAATGGTCAAAAGGCAGGAGTGGCAGTTGTTGTTGACATTATTAATTATTGTTTAATTGGATTCCATGGTATTTCTCCTTCCAGACCCTTTTAATTAAGTGGGAATTGAGAAACAAATGGTTAAAGAAAATAAAAGATTTAGAGCATCCAACCTTTATATAGGACATTCAAAATGGGGATAAAGAGGACTAAGGCACAAAAATAGGGCTTTTCTTGTTTGCTGGCTTTTGTAATAGCTTATAAACATTAGCTTTTTCCTCGGCCAATCCAAAATTGAAAGGTGGAATGTCAAAAAGCAAATTTGATGGTTAGGGCTACAATGTACAACGGGGCACATATTCTTGTTGGCCTCACTATATATTCTGATTATGCTCTTCAACGTTTCTTCTATGGGATTAAATGGGCTTATATATATATATATATATATATATTCAATTTTAAAAACTTAGTTTATGAAATGAAATTGTATAATTTTTTTTATAAAAAGTGGATATTTAATACATTCATTTAATAAATTTGAAATGTAAATTTTTTAAGACTGGATATACGTCGGTTGTCTAATATTAAAAACTGATAGTTTAAATATAACGTGAATAAAATGGATTTAAATCTAATTCAACTCTAAAATAAAAATTTTTCAAATTTTTATAAAAAATATTTTATTTTTATAAGTGGCGAAATACTAAACAATATATATAAAGAAACAGAATATTTGATTTATTTTGCTCCAATACAAATTCGCTTCAATTCAAAGCTCAAAACTTTATTATCTACTCGGATTTTCCTATGGGTTATTTTAAAATATTATTTGACTGATTCAAAGAGCAGATTTTTGTTTTTTTAATTCGCACTAGAATAAAATGATTGCTATTACTTTCCAGGATTCCAAAAAAAAAAAAGAAAAAAAATTCTAAATGTTCATTAATTTTATAACTTTTCTTCTTTAGTCAGGCCAAATTTTAGATTGGATTTCGAATGAATTTGCAACTACATATAATTATGAAAAGGAACTTCAACAACATTAAACCAAAACTCTCTAATATTCACAAGATGAAGAAAATAATGGCATTTTAGATGCCAATGTTTTAGCAAATTAAATAAATTGTCTTTATTCGTTTAATTTTCTTTTTTTTTTAAAAAAATTGAAATTCATGGGGAATTTATAGACACCATTAATTAATTATTATTTTTAAATTTATTTTTTTTGAAAGGGAGAGTTAATTGTTAATGATTTTTTTTTTTTAGTATCCAATAATAGCATCGGTAGTTCATAAAACCCTTAGAATAAGTTTCTCTGGAAACCCTAGGAAAAACTAAAAAATAAAAAATAAAAAAATAAAAAAAAGGGAAATTCAATGGTGGAAGTTGGAAGATGACTTGTGTTTGCAACATTGTAAAGGTCTTAACTTTCCATGGACAAAAATATAAAATGACCAAACACAAAAGTAAAGCTACTCCTTTCAAAATCCTAATATTAGGAAAAGTATATATCTCCCATTGTTATTTCTTTAATTTACTCATAGTTTTATTTTCATCTTCTAATTTCCCTCATTCAAGAGAAGGTTCAAGATCGTGCATTTTTGCTAAATCCAATATATATATATATATAATTTGTGCTTATTCTTTTTTTTTTTGATAAGCTGAAATATTTTATTGAAATTCTCAAAGAACCGAATACAACAATAAGAGCAGAAATGTAACAACCTATATCTGGTCAGTTAAAAGATCCGGGTATCGGATGTCACACACGGGTTTAGATCTCCTTAAGAGGATCCACTCTACGGTTTAACTAATTTAAAAACCTTATTAATTTAATGTACTACTTGTTCTATAAAAATTTTGAGAGAGTCTCTCCTTATCATTAGCAACTTTATGTGGAAAAGAATATAAAAACATTTCTAAAATTATATGACTACTTCAACATCTCAATTAATCAATCTCAATTTACATAATCAACTTTAAAATAAAAACTTCATTCACCACAATCATAAACATTCACTCATATGCACAATTATATATATATATATATATATATAAGATTCGTGTTATCTGGATTCAGTGTACCTATTAAACTTTGCATAATCACATGAATATAAATTGGTTCGGACTAGAGATATCGACTCTCAAGCTTCCTACGTTTTTCGCTTGGAAAATCAGAACCATGTAGTTCTACTATCCCGAAGTTCAACATAGTACTTTAAATAAGAAATCATTAAGTCCAGGTTTGGCAAGAATATCACATCTCGAACACTTACAGATACATAATTATATTGTGCACATCCCTAATTACATCATATTACTCCAGATTGTATAACGCACAGTAAATCGCAATACGAATATGTGTATAAAATACCAATCATAATTAGTTGTAATTAATCATAATTCAAATTAATCACGGTACAAATTTTATAAACAAACTCTATAAACTGTTTATTAGTATTTGGTAAGATACTTGCGTAAACTTTTATTTCTTATTTAATTTTCATATTTGCCCCTAGTATAGAAAGTGAAATTTGCACCAAGTTGGATAAACGAAATTTAAACACGGGACCGAGTTCTCGGAACCATATGGTCCACCATTTACTACATATCTATTCATATACACTTGTGGACTGAGCTTTCGGAGCTATCCAGCCCACTACTCAATTTGATTACATCTATCGAAAGAGCTCTTGGAGCCATCCAATCCGACAATTGCTAGTTAATACATATTTATTTATACACACTTGTGGAACGAGCTCTCGGAGCCATCCAACCCACGACTCAATTTAATTACACTTACCGGAAGAGCTCTCGGAGCCATCGATCCAATCCAGCAATTCTCATTTAATACAGATTTATTTCAATAGTATTTCAATAGAACTGTATAGCATAGTAGCGTACTGTTTTCTTATAATCATGGCTTCACAAAGAAATAACATGAGACAACAAGCCATAAAGAAGTGTATTTTATAGTTAAAAATGGTTCCAACTATATCTTATAACTATATCTTTTTGAAGTGATACATTGAAATGACATGCAAATCTTTCTTTCAATGGCGTGTTCACAATCCACCTGTCATGCCAAAAAAGACATAGATTTCTGTTACCCACATCAATAGTGATGCTGTTAGTAAGAGTGGAGGAAGATCTGTTCTTACCTATGTCCTTCCAAATAGTAGAGGCTTTCGAGTTTGAGATAGAGTCATGGATCAGAGTCTTTTTAATACCATACTTTGAGAAGATGATATTCTGCCACAGTGAGCAGTTAGGAAGATCTAATCTCCAGTACCATTTAAACAAAAGACTTTGGTTCTTTCTCACAAGAGAACCAATCCCCAGACCTCCCAACTCCTTTGGTAGCTCCAAAGCACTCCATCTAACTCTATTGAAAGCCTTCCTATTATCAGAGCCACACCAAAAGAAGTTCCATTGAGAGACTTTATCACGACAACAGGCATTTTGAAAAGAGACATGAAGTAAATCGGGAGACTCATAAAAGTGGTCTTTATAACTGTAAGGTGACCGGCATAGGAGAGATGCCTTTTTTTTTCATCCAGCCAATTTTTGCTTAAAATTTTGAATGACCGATGCCCAAGCCTCTTTCTTTCTTGGATTAACTCCTAAAGGAAGACCTAGATAAGAGCAAGGCAGTTTTTGTGTTTTGCATCTGATGGTCTCTGTGCAATCCTTAAGCCAGTCATCCTTGACATTTATTTCAATTAAAGAGCTTTACGAATGTTTACTAACAACCTATAGATAAGAGCAAAAACTATGAGTATTCTTCTAATCCGGGTGATATTGTCTATACTAAGATCTATAAAAATAATAGTATCATCCGCATACTGAATATAGGAAACAGTAAGAGCTGAGGAAGAGCTAGGTGAAAAGTTAATTCCTATAAAAGGATTTTATGACACCCTTATCTTGTACTTAAACTGACTCACTTTATCTTAAAAGTATCAATATACTTTACTACGTTATTGAACCATGAATTTTAAAATATAAAGATCTTCTGAAGAAAACGAATCTAACAGAAGTGTTATACAATTAAAACTTTACTTTATACTTTTGAGTCTCTTAGAACATTTAAAGTTTACCTTCAATAGTCTTTAGTACAATACATCTTTGGACATTACATGTAAAATTCTTGTAATCAAATGAACTCAACAACAACAACTATACTTTTAGACTCTCTCTCTTGCGTTGGCCATCCAATTGCAGACAATAACCTTGAGGTGATCTCTAACTCAGAACCCACATAGATAAAATAACCCGTGCTAAGTATTAAAGCTTAGTGGGGATACTAAAATGAAAGACAACGACTTACAGTGATCGTCAAAATCATATAACATACATCAATTGAAACATTAAAATGACTTGTCAGAAAGAAATATATAATAAGATAAGCAATTTTAAACAACAATGTAATCCTACATTTAATTCAGCAGCCTTGAATATCAACAATGATTAAGATGATCCGAACATCAACAAATATAATCCATACATGGGAAACCAAGTTAATCATGTTGTTTCATATTTCATAAGTAATAGTTATACTATTATTAACAGTGCTGTATTTATACTCTAGAATAGCATGCTTACAAATATAAGAACATTAAAAAACAATCATCTGTAATCACACTCAGCATATTTTCTATATATATACATTTATTTAACATGCAATCAATGGATTAGAAAATGTTGACATATCTAACAACCTTACGAAGTAAACCATAAAAACATTTGAAAAACTAAATAATTAACTTAGCCTGCTTATATTGTATACTAACTGAGAATTCTTCATGCATTTAACTTATTTAAACAATTTCAAACATTTGGAACCAACTATAAATAACATACATATAAATATATATATATCATGTGTTACTCGGTGGCCTCTTTTTATTTAAACTTATAAAATAATACAAGCAGATACTGTTAGACATGTAATCAAGCAATATCCATAACTTTTGTATAATACTTGCTTTGTACGATATACTTTAATGTCAATATTGTGCTTATAGTTTATTCTGTCCAAGTTCTAAAGGTGAATAACGGGAACGATGGATACTCAAGGGTATCAAAATGGTGGATATCTGAGGATATCAAAATTGTGGACCTAAACAGGTCAACTGTACGATGGACCGGTCAAAGGACCAAAATGAGATCAGCAAACAACCCAAACGGGGTTGTGCACGATCCAATAGAATCAACTGTACTTGGACCTAAAAAGATCAACGGTGGCAGCTGCAATATTCTTATAGGCGCCTATCTATCCACAGTTGAACTCTAGTAGTAGACAATACTATGTTCATATTCATTCTACATATTATACTCATACTTTACAGAGTTAATATGGCCTTTGAGCCATTAAATTTAGATTAAACAAAATCTTCAGATTTATATATACCTTTATCAATGTATCAAACTTCATAATCACATATAGATCATAATGATTATATCATTTCAAAGTCAATGGATAAGTATAAGCATTTAAACATGGTTAAGACATTGAAGAATCACATGTCACAAACTTATTCATATACTTGTTGTATATATATATTTCTGTACCTTCATTCAGTGGTGTAGAATTATCCATTCCATATTATAGCAATTATGTATTTTCACTCATCAATGAAAAACTAAAGTATTCAAACATACATAATTCACTTTAAAAGAATAACTGACCTTGAGTGTGATCCCGAGCTCAATATGTATAAAAGTGCACTTTAAAGTATCTCCAAATTATCTAACATAAGCTTTATTAATGAACTTGTTAGATGAGTTCATTTGTGACCTTTTTATACACTCTGATTGCCATGAATGTTGCATTCATTAATGAACAAATCCAGTCATTTACTGTTATAAGAGTTTATTCAACCAAGCTTGCAAATACATTAAACTTATAGTTGTAAATAAACCCAGGATATGATAAGAGTTAAGTACACAATTACATCTCTTCAACACCTATCATAGCAAGGACAATAGTATTCAGGTGAGGTAGCTATAGAGGCTTCAGTATCGATTATGTATTTTTACAATTCAGTTACTTCAAAAACTATTCCATGCCAATACACTTCTTATAATCAAATTAATGAGACTATATACATTAACATATCATAATATTATAACACCAAACATATATAGAAACTTGGTTTAAGTCTTTATTGAAACAGTGAACTAAGAGTTAGTTACATCCTATTTCATGTTTGTTCAAGTGCTCATCATAAAACATGCCTCATTCATAAAACTTTACAATATAATTCATCATGTATTTGATTATGTAAAAAGATACATAATCCCTACCGTATCCATATACACATGTATCCATATAGCAATACGAGTACCGTTATTTGAATATACGTATCATTAAGTCCATATACTTAAATATGTTGTCATTAGGCATCATATGTGTTCATGGTCATGCTATAACACCACTTATTCCATAGTATAAGTGCATGTTCATATATATATATTTACCCTATCATAGAAGTACATACATGTAAGTATATTCGCATATAACCAGTATATACATAAGTTTGGTCATATATGAATAATTAATATTATTACCATTAGTCTTTACCTATGTACACATATATAAACACACACACACATATTTATACCCACCTTTATCAGTGTTCATATCACATGCCACTATTGAACTTTATACGTAGGCAATACTTTAATTGATTATCTTTTCATAAAACATGTTCATTCTGACCTCACGTAATTGAAATGTGTCTATAGTCATATAAAATTTGATTCCTCACTATGACATATTTCATATGCATCAATCATATGACTTTTCATGTCTTTTTAACTTACTTTCAATAGCTATCTCATGTATGCATAACATGCCCTTTCAATCAAGTAGTGGAACATACCTGTTTGGTTGCTCTTCATAACACATACCTCACATATGAAATTCTATAACATGTCATAATATTCAATTGCATTTTATCATATAATTCAATGGATTCTTTGGTCATTGTTTAACTATACATATATCAATACTATGCTCATATAGATTCTTGGCATGCTATGGTGTTGTACATAGTTCGTAGAGGTGCTAAAATGGTGTAGCAATTATCACATATAAAAGCAAGGCAATAAAGGACGAGCACATACTACATAAGCAAGTCGTGAGCGTGATAGAGGCGAAAATAATAATCCACATATAGTACATTATCGCGAGCGCCACTACTCCCGCAAGCGCGATAGATGCGGGTTATACAATTTCAATATCTTTTCATCATTTCAACAACTCTCATAAAGTGTAATACCCCTAAAAGTACCCTAAGAGAGATAGATGATTATTTTGCATAAGATAGAGGTTAATTATGTGACTAATTAAAGGAAAATTATAAATTAAGGATGTAATTAAAAAGTTAAAGTAAAAGTTTTATGGTAGAAATGTAATAAGTAAAAAGGTTAAAGACTAAAGTAAGAAACAAAAATACAAAGAGGGATTAAAGTGAACTTTGCCAAGATTTTTTGTTCTCAACCAATAGGAACAAAACACTTGTGAGGCAAAAGAGGAGATAAGGAAAAGTGGTCTTCTTCTCCTTATGGTGGCCCCCCATTTGGCCAAGGGAATTCATTTTGTTTTGTTTCCTTTCTTTCTTTCCTTCTTCGTTTTCTTCTTCTCTCCTTAAAGAGGCTTTTGTGCTCTAAAGTGGAAAAAGGATTGTAGATGATAAAGAGAAAGAGAGAAAGAATTAATTTACAGCAACTTAAGGCTAGGAGCAAGAAGAGATGAAGAGCAAAGATAGAAAGGATGGAGGAGAAAGATAAAGAAGAAGAGAGAGAAAGGTAAAGCTTGAAAGGTTAAAGTTTAAAGAGGCATGGGAACTTAACCTTACTTGTATATGTGTTTACTATATAAATAATGTGATAATAGTAATATATGATGTTATAGTAAGGGAATATCATGAAAAATAGAGGTTAGACTTGATGGAAAACTGAAATGGGAAGTTTTGTTGAAGATAGGGGAAAACTATTTTAGGGTTCATTGGACTAGTCTTCACTAAATTAATGATATCTTGAGTTATAGTGATTGTAATTGAGAAATTCTAGTTGGAGATGAAAATAGACACATATATCTTCATTTCATATGAAGGACAAAACCCTTGAATCAATTTGTATGATAGTGAAAAATTAGCTTGGAACCGGGTCATGACCGCTGCCCCTGTCATTAGGAGCAGTCTTCGGTTTTTTGTGCATAACTTGAGAGTTATAGCCTGATTGGGGTTATTTTTGATTTTTTAAAAATTAGAAATATATATCTACAACTTTGTATGAGAAAGTTTTCTCTAAAAATGACGTTTTTTGGGTAAAAAATGGCATAGAAGTTGAGACAGAAAATCTGTCTCTGGGCGATTTAGGCCTCACGGTTATTAGGTTTTTATAGTAACCGTGAGGTACCCCAGTTTTCAGTCCAGACCCTAAAGATGACTTACCTCACAGTTACTAAATATTTCATAGTAACCGTGACCCCTTTAAAAAGTAAAGAACACGGTTATTACTCATCCGGTAATGACCGTGAGGTAGTTTGGCGTAGTCCAGACCCGAAAGTGCAATTAGGTCACGGTTACCATGAATTTGGTAGTAACCATGACCACTAAATTATGTCTTGCTCCACGGTTACCATGAATTGATAGTAACCGTGGCCCTCCTTCAAAGTCAAAAACTTGAAAGTAAAAGATGCATTATGAGGCTTAAGATTAACTCTTTTATTCCTAAATCTTATAGATAACCTTAAACATAAAATATATGGTAAAGTAAAATAATAAGTATATGAAATGTATAAGTAAAATAGGAATAAAGTTATAGTAATTGATGTATGGAAATGTACACTTGAATATGATAGTACTATACTGATTGTTTATATGTACTTTTGACTGTGACATGATAGTTAAAGAATATTACTATAGTGATTGATTTATCATACCATATGATGAATTATATACTATGAATCAAATGATACATGAGATATGATTAATTGCCTGCACTTAGAAACTTGATTGTGAATAGATAGGCATGCCTATAGGGTTCCAGTCGCAGTTGCTCCTATTTGACTCTTATGAGTCTTCTGTATGTCTCTACATGAGACTTCTGATTAGATACCTTCGGGTATCCTTCTGATTAGATACCTTCGGATAGCCATTACTCCCGTTATCCATACCCATAGGAATTTACGCAGGCCATTTATGCAAATAATGATATGCATATACAGTTTGAAATCTGTTACTGTTCTGACTAAATGATACAATTATATCTTTATTAATTCAGTAAATGCATTGTATTT
Organism: Excoecaria agallocha; assembly: GCA_037975025.1. Classification (NCBI taxonomy): domain Eukaryota; kingdom Viridiplantae; phylum Streptophyta; class Magnoliopsida; order Malpighiales; family Euphorbiaceae; genus Excoecaria; species Excoecaria agallocha. Next base: position 782,130 of record JBBPFJ010000024.1, on the reverse strand, counting down.
TATTGTTGTTAAATGATTGGTGATAACTACTGTGTGTGGTTATCAATATGTTATTTTTGTTCCCCACTAAGCTTTATAGCTTAGCACGGGTGTTTATCCGTGTAGGTACTTGAAGTCAAGGTGCTTTCTATTGGGACAAGAGCTGCTAATGTAAAGCCAACTCTAGAGATAGGAGAGAGTCAATTATATTTGTAATTCATTTTCTTTTTGTATTTATTATGTTGTACTAAAGAACCCTAATTAAGAAAATATTTTAATTGATTTTATAGAATACTTAATGTAATACTTTGTATTTTCTCATAGTATATTGAGGTGTGCATGTGAAAATAACAATAACAATAACAATAACAACTAACAGGACTATAAAGGAAATAAATTATCCTATGTAAAAGAACTTATAGAATGAAAAGTTTGGATGGACTAGTGCGGTCCTTACATAAAGATTCCATTTTATGCCTAAATAACTTACTTAAGCTTACATTATTTAAATCCCGATTTCATGCATTAAAATTCATAGTACTTTCAATTAATACCTTTAACTTAGATTCTATAATTTGACATCAAAACATAATATGAAATAGGTGTATATCACCATTGGATAAGGTCCTTATCATGCTAAGTCCTCCTTTAGTGGTACAATTATAGAACCAAGTTAAGCTATTAGGAAATAATCCTTCTAAAAACTCCAAGTTCTTTTATCATTTTTGACATGCATTAACATTTCTAGATTCTAATTAAAGACCTCTATTTGCATGCATTTGAAAGAGTAAGAAGATCAATCTAAACGCAAAATCACACAAATCCCATACATTGGTCGAAAATTTTTCTTATAACTTCAAATCTTGTACCTTTCCTTTTTCCTTTGCTCCTTCCACCTTTTTCTTCTTCTTCTTCTTCTCCTTTAACAACAATTCATCCATTGATCAAACTTTTAGTATTTTACTCAATCCAACCACTCAATCAACATAAGAAGAAGATGAAAAAGAAGACATGATGAATTATCAAATTAATATGCTTACCTTATTTTGTTACACTAATAGTCTTGATTAACCAACAAACATGAATTCTTCTTCAAGAACACTTTAAGAACTCAACTATAGATATAAGAGATGAGAGAAAGAGAATTTTTTGTAACTCCTTCAAGCCAATGTCGTCCCTCTCCACACATTCTCCCTCTAACATTAAAATGACTATATATATATATATAGTGGCAAGGGAAAATTTCCTTATTGGTCCCTTAAAAACTTGTATGTCATACCTTTACCTCTCTCCTTTATGCATGTTATAAAGTGGCCTATCCATTTATTTTTTTCTCTTAAATCAACCTCTCAAATCTTTCTTATATTCATATTTGACCCTTAAGATGCCTTAATTATAAATTGACCCCTAAATTAGTACTTCATGCTTCAATTACACCCTTGTACCTTATTAAACCAAGATAATAAATTAATTATGACCTTATAAAATTCATACCATATAATTCACACATTAATCACATAATTAATTATAACTTATTAACATTTATGCCCCAATCAATATTTTAACTCTTAATAATTCATCCAATTATGCTCAATTAGACTTTAATAATATGTAATTGCCCTTGAATTCTACTAGGACCTATTTTGGGTCTTTATAGATTTACATTCGTAGTCTTCTTGATGAGCACATATAGACCTTTCGCAACTAAGATAGAAAGAAAAAGGGATAGAGGGTCCCCTTGCCTTAACCCAAAAGATAGCTTGATTTTAGGTGTGAATGAGCCATTGACAAGAACAGAAACTCTAGCTGAACTCATACATTCCCAAATCCATAGCCTTCATTTACTGCTAAAGTTTATTTGTTCTAAAATTACATCTAAATATTGCTAATTCATTGAGTCAAAGGCATTGTGGAAGTCCACTTTGAATAGAACCCCACATTTATTAGAAATCTTCAATGAATGAATAATCTCATTACCAACTAAGACAGTATCAAGAATTTGTTTACCCTAAATGAAGGCACATTGTTCATCAGACATAACTTCGTTCACCACCTTTTTTACTCTATTAGCAAGTAACTTTGTAATGATCTTATAGAGGCTACCAATTAAACTAATGGGATGGAAGTCCTTTAACCAAACAACCCCCTTAATTTTTAGAATTAGAAAAATAGAGGAAGAAGATGAACTTGGAGGAATATGGCCTTTGTCGTAGAATTCCACAGTCATTTTGAAAATGTCCTCATCGATAACATCCTATGTAGCTTAAAGAAGGAGAAATTGAATCCATCCGGTCTAAGGGACTTAGAGCTATCACAAGACCACACTGTAGCTTTTACCTCCTTTAAAAAAGGGAGTTCCAAGAAATTTGCTGATTCCACAAAGAGTTTTCTGAATAAATTAATATGAAAAAAAGGCTTGGTGGATAAGTTTTTACTATACAAATCCTTGTAAAAATTCATGACTTCTTCTTTGATCAAATCAGGATCTGTGATTGTCCCTTCCTTGGTGGCTAGCCTATTGATCCTATTTCGGCAACCCCTAACTGAAGTAGATAGATGAAAGAATCTAGTATTATGATCTTTCTTTTTTAAACACTTCATCCTTAATTTCTACCGCCACATTGATTCTCTAACCTTCAGTTTTCCTTAAAGAATACTAACAACAGAATTTCTCTTTATGGCATTTTTAATTATCTCTTGAATATCTTCACATTTAAGATCACAATTAATTTCATCAATGTCCTTCTCAAGTGAGTTGATAGACCGATCCACATTACCAAAACTAGAAGCGTTCCATTCTGCAATGGCTCTCCTAAACAATTTGAATTTGAAGTGTAATTTTTTATAATTGTTTTTGCTCAGGTTGGTCATCCAAGAGTTGACCTTTTTTAAAAAATGTCCACCTTATAACCAAGCATGGATGAATTTAAAAGGTCTAGGGCCTCAGTTAACAGAGAAGCAACAAAGCAATAATGAAAAATAATCCGTAATGAGTTTAGAAATAGCAGACTGGGCTATATTTTGAAACTTCAAGTGCCAGAATTTATTCACCATGAAACGATCAATTCTGCTCCTACTGACCGAATTACTTTAAGTATATTTTCTACCAATTAGGAAAAGATCAATTAAACCAGCCTTAAACACAAACTCTTGGAATCTATTATCTTTTTCACTTAAAGCCCTCCCCATCTATCTTCAGGATTCAACACGACATTAAAATCCCTTCCTCCCACCAAGATTGGAAAATTCCCAACAACTTTTTCCAATTAAAGCCATAGGTTTTCTTGATCAAATATTAAAACCAGAATGTAGACCACCACAACTCTGCAGTCCAGAGCCAAGCTCAAAATGTTCCCATTGATTACGATCCATCCCTGCCTAGATATGTGAGAGATTTGATGAAAAACAAATCGATGCTCTATGATACTATAATTCTCCCACTGTTCCCAACAACATCCGAAACAACCTAGTTGAAGTTGTTCCCCTAGACTCTCCTAATTTGATCATCTAATATCCCCTGCATCTTTGTTTCTAAAAGAATCAGGAAATTGATGTCATTTTTAAAAATGAGAGAAGCCACCACTTTCTTTTTTATACCTAACTTAAAACATCTGATGTTCCAACATAAAAACTTTATAATAGAGAAAGGAAAAAGCCCATAAAAAAGTAGAGATTTTAATTAATAACGTCATAATTTTTCATACGCTACCGGTTTTCTCTTTCTCTAACCTCTGAATCAATTAAAAATTCCAAGAAAATTTCTTTATTTTTCGGTTGAATGATGCCTAATTGATCAGCTACTTCAAGGATTTTCATAACTTCACTTCTAGGGGATCTAGATGTAACTTCATCCTCCTTAGAGAGACGAGTGTTCATGTTGGAGATGCAACTGTCTTGTGATGCGCACTGGAACCACGCTCGATATCCGGGTTTGTTCTCGGAGGCCTGCTTTTAGGGTTCAAGATCTAAAGAGGTTCACTATAACTCATAAATTAGTTATTTTGTAATAAAAATAAGGTCAAACCCAAATTAGTATTGATAGTCAACAAATAAAAACGTCTACTAATGGGCTCAAAGAGGTAGATATCACGAAATCACCACCCAACAGAACGTTGAAAATGATTCTTGACTTTTTAATGCTCAAACAGAGATTAGTATTTGGGACATCACTTTTATTAGGCACCTTGATTACGTATTATTTTATAATTGAGTTTTAAATTTTAATCCACTATCCTCTTTCACACAATGCAAAGTTATAGAATTAAATAAACATTCCAAGCAAACAAAGTGATAAATAAATAAATAAATTCCAACTACTTAAGCTTATTATAGAAGTAAATCATCCAGAAAGTAAAATGACTCACATGCGTAAATAGGGGCATTCACTTAGGTTGGGAACGTTGGATGATAAATTGGACATTCGTTCAAGTTTTTAAGGAAAACCCAGGTTAATTAGTAGAAATTATTTTAAGTGTCTTTTCCTTTTAGACATGCACAAAATGTCCTTTTTTACTAGCTATTACATCTCTGAAATAAAAATACATCCAAATAATCAAATAATAAAGAAATAAGTAAAAATAATAAATAAATAAAATGGGCAAAGGAGAATTAAGACCGCCCATGGAAATTCTTCAAAGTGTTTCGACCTCTCAAACTCCAAAACCCATGAGATTAAAATGCTCACAAAATAACAAATAATAATAAATGGTTAGTAATGTAACAAAGGGAAATAAATAATAAAATAAAATATAATAAAAATGCATTTTAGAATAAGAGCAATCAAAGGAACAAAATGTAAAAAAGTATAAAATATAACTAAAATAACACCTAAAAATATAATGAATCATATAAAAAAATTAAGTATGAAAATATACATGAAATGACATGAAAGTGGCTAGGAACAAGGCTATGAACGGCCACATGCAAAGACAAACGAGCAAATAAAAGACCAGGGACGAGGCAAAAAGAAGCTCTCGCATTGTCTCATTTGTCGGCATGATGAATGGGCATTTGTGAGGGCTCCTTCCATCTGTCATGTGAAGAACAGACACAGAACCACGAAAAATTACAGAAATCTAAGGAAATCAATTATAAACTTAAACATGCATATTTTTACATCCTAAAACATGTGAAAATTATTCTAATACATTAAAAACACAATTAAAACATGCAAATGATTAAATTAACAACAAAAATATATTTAAATCAAGAAAGAGAAAACATGCACCAATGGAAGAATAAATCTAAATCATGCAATCTAACATATTACTACATACAGAACATTATCATGGCATTTAAAACGAACACAGAAGTGACAAAATGAATTAAATATAACTAATTATGGCATAAACAACATCAATTAAAGATACATTTTTGTGGCATAAAAAATAATAAAAACAAATAAACAACATTTTTTACATAATGAATTGACGTATCTACATGATAATTAATTTATTATTAAAATAAAAGTAGACTAAAAAAACTAGAATATTACCCTTAGCTGCCTTTTAAAGATGTTAAGGAACTATGCTTTAAGTTCCTTTTCGATTGATTTTCACAGTTGAAAAAAATAATAAAAATATTTTGGTGTTATGAAAAGATGTAAATGAGTCTTTTTTATTCTTAAGAGATAAAAATTAGTTTTTTATTCTCAAGAATTAATAACTGCGTCTCTAAAATTCCCTTTCTAGAAAGATAAATTTTAGCTAGGGGTGTGCAGAATCGAACCAAAATTGAAAATCAAACTGAATGGACTTTGATCTGTTGGTTTGACTGTTTTGATTTTTGATTCGTTCGGTTCTGAACCGAAATACAAAATTGATTAGGTCAGGTTTTTAAAATTAAAAAATGGAAAGAATCAAACCAACCGAAATTTTCAAAACTCACAGTTATATATATATATATATATACAAAATGAAAATTAGAAACTAATTAAGATCTTTGATTGGCAACCTAGCTTCCATTGAAAGAAAAGATAGAAGCACCAACTTGAGATTTTTGATTAATTACTAAAATTTAGAAACTAATTAAGAAAAGGAAGAAGCACCAACTAGAAAACCGAATCAATTTGCTTTTTTTTCCAGCCATGCCTCCAACTCGAGATTTTTGATTCATAAAACTGGAGGTGGTCCACTGCAGTTGGTGCTAGCACTTGCGACAGCGCCTTTTGAGCTGCCTTACTAATAGGAAGAGCAACCAAATTAGCAGGGGCATTTTGGGAGTTCGGCCACTTTACCTCAACACCACCTTCCTTTATTCTCTACATCTATCTCCTAAGATGCATATCTTTATAAAAACCCTAATGGTAATGGGTAAGACTAGCAAAGCAAGGGCCCATTGGTCTTCTAAGCAAAGAAAATATATTGACAAACATCAATGGGCCATCACCCAAAAAATCTGAAAAATTAGCTAAGCAAGGGCCCACTAGACTTAAGAATTTCCATTTCTTTTCATTGAAATTTCGCATTAACAAATTTTGAAGTATCTAGGTATATTTTGATATAGAACCGATTGAAACAAACCGACCAAAATTATTTCGGTCTATTCAGTTTTCGATTATAAATACTTCGATTTTGGTTCGGTTCTTTTATTTTGTAAAGTTCAGATTTTGATTTTTTTGGTTTGGTCCAAAATCAAACCGAACCGACCATTTGTACACCCTTAATTTTAGCCATTAAAAAGAAGAAGAAGGAGAAGAAGAAGCCCCTTAAAACCCTAGGATTTTTCCTATTTATTTGAGGGAGACTTTTAGTCCCTTTAAAACTCTCTTTTTTGGGATTTTAAAAACCCTCAAAACTTTTATTTTTAAGGCTTAAATCCCTAATATAATCCCCAAAGATCAAATTATATTTGAGATAAAAATCATCCAAAAAAATCCCTTTTTTTTCGCATAAAAAATGTAGGAAGTAAATCTGGAGTCTGTCGCAACGGATAAGTAGCGCATCTGTCAATAGAAAAAGGTAATTTTTGCCATTAAAAGTTTATTTTAACCTCAAAAAAATACAAAAACATAAAGCTCAATAAAAAAAATTTAAAATCTTTATGGAAATCAAGGATAAAACTCAAAATTTTCATTCTCCATTCATAATACGAATGATGCTTCCTCATCAGGTAACTTCGATCTGGGCTACTTGAGGACCTGGTGTCTACACGTCTAACATAGACTCTCCAACAATTTTTCCTGAGCAAGTGTTGTTGTCTGAGAGCGTAGTTTTTGTAGCAGCCTTCGACTTCCATTTTCTATATTTATATTTTACTAAAATTGAAAGTTGGAATTAAGTTTTAATAGGATCCATAGTATAAAAGGATTTGGTTTTTTTAACTTTCCTTTTAGCAACCTTTTTTTTTTGGGTTTTTCTATTTGAGCCTACTTGAATCATCAATTCATTAGGGTTGGGCCCATTACTAAGTCTGCACTTATTAGATTGAACATAATAAGGGACAATGTCAAGTCTCTTTAGGGGAAAATTTTTAGCTTCTGAGGATCTGGGTGATATAATTGGACTAGACTCTAACTCTAATGGGTTAACAAATGGGAGTCTATTCTCCTCTGAGGAATTAACAACCTTCTAAGAATTGCACAAATGTCGAGAAGGTATAAATTCTTCTCTTTTATCATCATTAATTCTCATGTTGAAAGAGTAACTTGGATAAAAGTGCATCGGCAAGGAACAACTTGGAGATTGAACCGATTCTGAAAATGTCTTTTCACATTTCAAGGTTAGAGGAGAGTACTCGAAAGGAGTTGTAGCACCACCATTCACCACCTCAGGTTACCGGATGCTAGGATTAGTCCCCCATTTTCCATCTATTAATCTATGATCCTTAATGAATAAATCTAGACATAAATATGAAGGTTCTTCGAGAATTCTAAAAGGATAAATGATACCATTGATCCTGACTCTAAGAGTTTCGTTGATTGAGGAGGAAGATATAGCTATCATGAACCTAGCAACATCAACGCAGTTTTTCATCTTGGTATTCTTATCCAGAGTAATAAAGTCTCTATATAAAACAGCAATGGTGAAGAAAAAAGATGAATTCCAGGCATGGAACGGGAAGCCCTCGCATCTGACCTAAGTAAATCTCTTCTTGCATATATCCTTAGGCTTCCAGAGTTTAACCATTTCAAACCACTCGCTTAGCCATTCCAGACCTGATTTTAACATTTTATCTCTATCTTAAACAGAAGGAAAAGTGAGGAGTATTAAGTTACCCCCCATTCATTTACTTTTAAATGCTAGATAGCCTTGAGAAATCATGGCCTCTTGTATATTAATAAATTTATGAGCCTTATGCAACCATCTTATCAAACTTCTCTCTAACCACCTTCTATCTTTAACATCAACTTCATATTGGAAATTGATTGCACCAGCATTTGGATTCTTGTATGTGTTTTTACAAGTTTCATCGCTACTGGAAAGTCCCAACTCTATAACCTTTGACATAGGATCTTCCATCCCTAAGACTAGGGTGTTTTACCATAGATACTTTAACTCAATTTCCCACTTTCTTCCAAGTAGACAGACCAACATAACAAGCTAGATTTACTTGATCAATCTTACGATTCCCAATGCAAGCACCATCAAGTTTTTTTATAACAAGGTTAATGTTTCTAGATGTTTTCAAGCTAATAAAACCAAACTTAGTACCTTTTACACTAAGTTTTTTAGGGATAAAAACTCTTTCAACCTCCCTAAACCAGGAGAAAACCTTTCTAATTCCCATGGCAGGCTAGCCTAGAGGTAGGTTATTAACAAATAGTTTGTAAGTTGAGGATCCATATTTTTAGCGCTCAACCTTAGAAAAGGGAACACCCATGAATCCACCATCAAACTACCTTTTGGATCTCACATTGGGAGTCTGCGGTAAAGAATGGTGCTGCTGACTAATCGAAAGGGTTAGGGTGAGATGAGTGATAAAGCACGAAATATCTTTATCTGTAAGAAAGAGAGCTGACAGTTAAAAGTGTTCGATCAGATGGCTGGACCTGCAAAAAGGAGTGTCCGATCTGACTGGGCTTTAGCACTCTGAAGCTTAAGTTAGTAGCTTTTAGAGAAAGAGTGCTTAGAGAGAGAGAGTCTCAGATATTCAATACCTGGAGCCTTTATATTTTTGGCTATTTATAAGAGATAAAGGAGGGATACTTGAGTACCTCGGAGAGTGATAATCGGCAGTTGGAGCAGGTGAGCTGCGATGTGATAGGGAGCAGGTGGAGCGTATGGGCGTTGGCTTATGTCAGTTGATTGACAGGGTGAGATGAGGGTGAGGGAAGGGGAGAGGGAATGGAAGACGCCATCTCTAGCAATGTATATGGTTGCTCCCTAACTTGTGCTTATTCTCAACAAGCAAAGGAACATCTCCATCTCTTTTTCTAAAGTTTTTCATTCATTTTATTCAAAATATTTCAATTCACACAAAGTTATCTTTTGTTTCACACAAAATTATACAATATATATATATATATATTTATTTATTTATTTATTTATTTATTTACACTTTTAAAGCGATCTTTTTCGAAAAAAGCTAGTATAGCGATCTAATCCAAAAATTTTGCCTAATTGAGCACTTCTAGTATATTTTTCCATAATAGTAGAATCACTGTAATTGACTTTATTTAATTCGCCATCATAACTTTACAGTCATTAATCAATATGTTTTTTTTGTTTTTATTTTTTGCTTTTTTTATACCTTGTTAAATAAGAAATATCTCATTATATAAGGAGATACATACCTCAGTCCTAATGGAAACAAATAACTATTTTGGAGTGTGCAATTTTTACTCAATAATAATTGGCAATCAACATTTAATCAAAATCTCTCTCTCAGCCAAGTGGACACTGCAGACCACAAAAATCAATTGCTTTTGTTTCTTTTTTCTTTATGAAAACACATTCGCGAAGAAAATTCGCAAAAATTGCTTACGGTAGCTATTGAGATGTTCACACACTGAAATTTGGAGATCATGTGGCTTATAAATCATTCAGTTAGGCTATAAAAATTATAAAAAGTTTCGATTGCATGCAATCGAATATAAAGCCATAGTAAACTAGTAATCATGCATATTAATTGTAGAATTTTGATAGCGTCCCACATGAGGGAAACTAATAACAACCAATTAAAAACGAAGTTAATGGAACATCATTTACTTTGATGAGATGCTAGATTCGGATTGAAAAGTAAATGATAGGTATAAAGAATATTTTTCTATGGTATATGAGAAAATGTATAAAGTTTAAGTACACGTATATCAAAAGTTATAGATATAGAACAGATTATTAAGCTAAGATATGACAGTATATGTATATATTACATATATACATGTGGAGTTGCTGTGAAAAAATTGAGGTTAATTGCTATGCTTTGTAAACCTGATAGTGTTTCCTTAACAGCTATGGGCAATTGATGAAATATGTTTTAGTGGGAATGGGAAAAAACATGTGCATTGTATATTTGCACTCCATTGCATATATGAAGCATCATTCACTCATAGCACAGTATCATATGATATGCACTTGGCCCTAACTGCAAAAGGAACTTGATAGGATATACCTTGAGCATAGTAATGATATGATTATCTGATTAGGCCATTTTTGTTTGGAGATATAGTTATAAGAAAAGTGAATCAAGTTAAGGAAAAAAAATCAAGAAAGTGTGATAGTTATAAAGAGATAGGGAAGAGATAGATTGAATTTACGTGTGATACAGTATAGAAATGTATATGAAATAAGCAGAGAACTAGTAAAGCCAGTAGAGACAGTATAAAATATAATATAAATGAGATAGATATATGAGTACAGACAGAAATATAGAAATGATAGTGTTATATAAGTATAGGATACCATCTCTAATGTACAGGTATGAATTTTGAGGATGAAATTCTTTAAGGGAGAGATAATTGTAATACCCCTAATGGTACCTTAAGAGAGGTAGATGGTCATTTTATTTGAGACAGAAGTTAATTATGTGATTAATTAAGGGAAATCGAAAATTAACGACTTGATTGAAAAGACAAAGTAAAATAATTGTGGTAAAACTAGAAATAAAGGAAGATGAGAGACAAAATTAAGAAACAAAAATATAAAGAGGGACCAAAATGAAGTTTGCCAAGATTTTTATTTATTAACCAATGGGAGTTAAACAATTGTGAGGCTAGGAAAGAAAGCAAAAAATTGGTCTTCTCCCTCTTTTGATGGCCGGCCACTCTTGGCCTTGTATTCATTTCTTTTGTTTTCTTCTTCTTTTTTTTTCTTTTTCTCCTTTGTTTCTTCTCTTCCCTCAAGTCTATGATGATGATGATGATTCATGTGGGTAGAGAAGTAGATGGTAGAGAAATAGAAATGATTGTTACAGCAACCTCAAGCTAGGATCAAGAAAAGATGAAGGGAAAAGGTAAAGGAAGGAGAAGATAAGAAAGCTTGATGGAGTCTTTAAAGGGGTATGGGAACTTAACTTTGCTTGTGTGTGTGTTTATTATGCATATTATGTGAGATTAGTAATATATAATGTTATATTAAGTGAATATCATGAAAAAAATAGGGGTTATACTTGAATGAAAACTGAAATAGGAAGTTTTGTTAAAAATAAGGGAAAATCATCTTAGAGTTCACATGACCAGTATAGACAAAATTTCTGATATCTTGAGTTTTCGTGACTCAAATTGAAATTCTAGTTGGATATGAAACTATACTTACAGATCTTCATTTCATATGAAGAACACAAAATCTGAATCAAATTTTAGGATAGAGAAAAATTTGCTTGAATCTGGGTCTTGACTGCTGCCCTATCACTAGGAGCAGTTGGCAGTTTTTATGAGATATCTTGATATTTATAGCTCTGATTGAGATTATTTTTGATTTTATAGAAACTAGAAACATAGGGCTAAAACTTTGTAGAAGACAACTTTGTCAGAAAAAGTCGTTTAGTATGCCTAAATTGAGGTACAATTTGATGTCCTTAACCAGTCTACAGGATTTTGTGAGTAGAGGAATTGTCGTTTGGGCCGTCGCCCTCTGCCGAGAGCGCGACACTTGCCGCAAGGGCGAAAACAAATGTTTGTCCCCTATATTTTCCTATTTTTCTCATTTTTCTACTATAATAGGCTATTCCCCATGTATTGTTACTATAATCGGGCATAATAGACCTTAGAATATGAGTTTACATGAATGATAAACACGAGAATGTACAACATTCAATTTACATATATACATAAATTATATATTGAAATGAAATGTAAAGACAATGTTTGTGAAATAATATGTGATGCTTATATTTGGTTGTTCGAATGTAAATTATAGATACAATACCATTATACGGTAGTGATTGTTGTATAGTGTATTATATTATTTGAAATTATTCTACTTTATAGTGAAATGCTATAATATGAGCTAATGACATAAAAAAAATAATATGATTATTTGCCTGTACATAGAACTTGGTTGTGGATAGATAGGCATGCCTATAGGGTTACAGTTACAGCTACTACAGGTTTGACCCCGTTTGGGTCTTTATTTGTCCCTGATTGGGACCACAGGCTTGATCTAGTTGGATCTATATATATATTTGATACCTTCAGGTATCCACAGGAATAATACCTTCAGGTATTTAGATATTTGATACCTACGGGTATCTACAGTACCCGTTATCCACACCCATAAGGTTTTAGCAGGCATTTCACAGTATGAACTAAATAGTATATGTTATATTGATGAACACTTGATTAATTATTTATGATTCATCTGTATACAGTAACATTGTATGATTAATTATGCTATGTGAGTTAGATTATAACTCTTGCATGTTGATTATAATATCTCGATATTATTACTATTTATTGTGTGCTTAAGAACAATCACTGTGAGTGGTTGTTCATATATGTATTGTTCTCTACTAAGCTTTATAGCTTAACACAGGTGTTCATTCGTGTAGGTTCAAGATATGTCGTTGCTTCAGGGACAAGGCCAACACCAGCTAGGAAGAGAAGTCAAGATGTTTAAATTGTACTGTTTTCTCTTTTAGATTTGTGTAAATCTTATAAAATAATGTAATGAACATGTTCTGTAACTATTAACTCAAAATATGTTTACGATGTAATAAAGTATAAGTTTATGTAACTTATTCTAATGTATGAATTATAAAGTCAAAGTATAACCAATTGTATGACAGATGAACATATCACTAGTATTATATGTATTGTTTATTAAAATATTAAGATAAGTAACAGTAATCCGGATAGACTAGTGTGGTCCTTACAGATTGAGCCTCCAAAACCATTTGAAAAGCAGGCTATGATTCCTATATACCAGTGAGCCAACCCCAAGACCACCAAGTACCTTTGGTTTCATAATACTATCCCGGCTTGTTCTATAAAAAGCTTTCTTTTTATCAGATCCTCCCCAAAAGAAGTTCCTCATGATGGAGTTGAACTTCTTAGCAATCCCAACAGGCATTTTGAAAAGAGACAAGAAATAAGTGGACAAGCTCATCAAGGTGGCTTTAATGAGAGATAGGCGACCTGCAAGTGATAGAAACTTCCCTTTCTAACCACTAAGCTTCTGTTGAAATTGATGGATAATTGGCATCCAAGTGTCCTTCTTTCGAGGATTAGCGCCCAAAGGTAGACCCAAGTAAGAACATGGTAAATGCTGGACTTTGGATTTGATCATATTTGCACACTCTTGCACCCAATCCTGACTTACATTAATACCGATTAAGTAGCTTTTGTGGAAGTTAATTGCAAGCCCAGAAATCAAAGCAAAGACTTTGAGCACCCTTTTTCAATTGCAAGATAAAAACTTGGTACGGATCAAGAAAGACAATGGTGTCATCTGCATATTGAATATGGGATAGAATCATATCACCCCCACCCCTACTAATAAGATTTAATCCACTGATAACTCCAATATGCATAGCTTTCTTGATAAGAACTGATAACCCCTCAGTTGCTAAAATGAAAAGGAGAGGGGAGAGGGGTCCCCTTGCCTCAGACCACGCCCCATCTGAAATTTTGGAGTCGGAGAACCGTTAATAAGGACAGAGACGTTGGCAGTATAGATGCCTTTTTTAATCCAGAATCGCCATTTGGCCCCAAAATTCATCTGCTCCATAACCAAATCCAAGTAATTCTAGTTTACGAAGTCAAAAGCTTTGTGGAAATCGACTTTAAAAAGAACTCCGCTATGATTACTTTCCTTTAAAGAGTAAATGACCTCATTAGAAACAAGAACACCGTCCAGAATTTGCCTTTCTTTAATAAAAGCACATTGTTCCTTTGAAATAACCTCTTCGACCACCTTTTTCAATATGTTTGCCAGCAGTTTGGCTATTATTTTATATATACTTCCAATTAAACTAATCGGGTGAAAATCCTTAAGGTGGCAAGCTCCCTCAATTTTAGGGATAAGAGAGATAAAAGAAGAGTTGGCACCTTTAGGAAGCACCCCATTGACAAAAAAAGATTCCACCGTAGATAGAATATCCAAACTAATAATGTCCCATGCCAATTTAATAAAGGCAAAATTGAATCCATCAAGGCCATGAGCCTTATTGCTATCACAACTCCATATTGCATTTTTTATTTCCTCATGCGAAACTGGGGATTCCAAGAAAAGAGCGGATGAGGTGGAAAGCTTGTTGAAGGAGTTCTGCAAGAAAGAAGGCCTGATGGGTAGTTTTTCTTTGAATAAATCACTGTAGAAATCAAAAACTTCCTTTCTAATGAGGTATGGGTCTGATGTAATACCCTCACTGATGCTTAGCTTAGTAATTTGATTATGACAACGTCGAATAGAGGCTGATAGATGAAAGAAATAGGTGTTTTGGTCTCCTTTCCTAAGCCACTTCAGCCTAGATTTTTGGCTCTAAATGGATTCCTTGGCCCTCAATTTACCTCATAGTATATTCACCAAGTGACTTCTTTTCAGTAACATGAATTTTCTAATGATTTCAATGATGTATTCATTTTCTAAATCACAGTCAAGGCTGTCGATTTCACCTTCCAACTTAGAGATAGATTGATTAACCAAACCAAAGCAAGAGACATTCCATTCAATAATGTAATTTTTGAGCAGTTTGAGTTTTAGATGAACCTATCTATTCTGAACAGAGCTGAGATTGGACCACCAGGAGCGAACACATTTCAAAAAGTTTGCATCTAACGGCCAGGCATCGAGGAACTTGAATGGCCTAGGACCCCAGTTGATTTCATTACAGGACAAGACAATAGGGGTATGATCAGATATACCTTTCGGGAGTGACAACTAAGCCAAATTACTGATCTTGAGGAGCCAAAGATTATTCACCAGGAATCTATCGATCCTGCTCCTGCTAATAAAATTGCTCCAAGTGAATTTTTTCCCAATCAGAGGTAAATCAATTAATCCAGTTTTATTCACAAAGTCTAAGAAGGCCCTATCTTTAGAACACATACTCCTTTCAGAGCATAGAACAACATTAAAATTCCCCCCGAGAAGAGCAGGGATGTTACTATCTAATATCTTCTCCAACTGAGACTAAAGATCTTATTGTTCTAAATCTCCTAAAGGTGCATATACCCCTACAATAAGGTAGTCCAATTTGCATTCCACTAAACATTCTTCAATTGCAATCCACCCCCTTCCTTTAACAGTATTTTTGAGATTAAAAAACCCTGAGCATCAAGAGATAAGGATACCCCCACTATTCCCTTTCGCATTTAGCGAGACCCACTCAAAACCTCTATTGCCCTACAATTTTCTAACATGGCTAGAGTTTAAATCCTGCATTTTTGTCTCTTGCAAAAGCAACATGCTAACATTCTTTTTACCCACTAATGACGCAACAGAACTCTTCTTAAGGGCTGAGTTCAAGCCTCTTAAATTCCAAGAAAGAAAAATCATAGGTACCAAGGGGAAGAAATCCAAACCGTACCTCTGTACTTCTTTGACTAGATTATTTTTCTTTTTGGGAAGTCCAATTTGCCAAATCTTTCTCTTCAGACCTGATGAGAAACTCAAGTAATTGCTCCCTATTCTCTGTCGTAATGATTCCTAGCATGTCTGCAACTTCCAGGATTTTGAGATCTTCAGTGGAGGTAGAATTCACTTTCTCAGGTTCAGATCTGCTCAGGTGATCATTAACATTCAGAATGTAGCCATCTGAGAGGGAGTCTCCAGCAATAATACCTCTACAATTAAAGGATGTTGGGCTAGTTTCTGCCACAATCAATGTTTTCCTATTTTTCCTTCCTTTCTTGCCCAACTTTTTCCCCAATTTAGGATATTGCAGAGAAGCCTTAACTGGATCAATTGAATAGAAGGTTCGGGTTTTCTTAACTCTAGCCTTCCTTTTAACTGCTTTCTTCCTCGATGAGTTTTTTCCATTAGAACCAATTCTAACAACTAGTTCATTAAGATTGGGCCTGGTCCACTCTGATAGAGGCTCTGTCTGGGTTGTGTAAGGGACAATCTCCCAATCGTTAGAACTTGGGCTAAACTCCAAATTGGACTTAGACAAAATGGATGGGTCGGGCTCAATAGGAGAATTAACTAACTGCTCAACTGGATGTGCCACGGGTGAATTTAATGGGGAGCAAAAGGCTTCCACTTGACTTGAGCATTTTGCCCCTTTTGTGAGTTGGTATGATAATAAATAAATGAATTGAGCTAACAAATTTGGGATTCATTATATAACCCTTTTGTGAGTTGGAATGAGAATAAATAAATTAATTGAGCTAATAAAATTTGGAATCATTATAAAACAATATTAAGTAAAGCAAATAGACAACAAAATTACTTTATAAGGAGCAATAACCCTACAGATAACTCCAATTGCTACACTTGTTTTATATTTGAGTCCACCTTTTTTTTAGTATTTCCTTTTTGCTAGGAGTGCGCAAATGATCGGTTCGATTTTGAACTAAACAAAAAAAACCAAAAATCAAAATTTGGAAAATATAATAATCGAAACCGAAGCTTTTAGAATTAAAAATCGAATGAACTGAAATAATTTCGAATATTTCGGTTCGGTTCAATCGATTTTGAATGAAATATAAGCTTAAATATAAACTGGGTTTAACTGGCTCAACTTAGACTGTTGCTTGAGATCCAAAAGGCAGAAATTTAAGTCGTCTTTAGTTACCTTAGATAAAATAATGCAATATATTGTTAGAGTTTGCGAACTGTGATGCAAATAATTGTTGTTAAATTCCAAACATAACAGGAAAGATTAAATACAAAGCCAAAACCATTAAATTAAACTTAAAGAGATATAACTTAAGAAAAACATACAAACATATATACCAAGAGTCTGATATGGTAAATTAATGATTAGTTCTTCAAACAAACACTGATGTTAATAATAGAGATCATACACAAGTCAAAATAAGTGAGGATTCAAGTCAACACTTCCATACTTCTTAGGAGAAATCAAACTACCAGTAAAACAAAATAACTCACAATTTCTATACTTATTGGGCAGAGTTATACAGGTCAATCTATTAGTTTTAGCATTGAAATAATGCAAATCAATTCCCGTACTGAAAATTATGCCTTCTTTCCACACCCCAACAAATTCATTCTATGGCCTTACTGGAATGCTTCTTCTGTATCTTATTCTGTATTTTGTTTCCCACTATTTTCTCTCGTAATCTTTCATTTTCCATATTTCAATATGTTGGGTTCGTGTCAAATAAGCTATACCCAAACATCCTTCAAAATCAAACAAGCTAAGTCGCTGAATTTTGGAATCAGATTCAACCAAAACTTTAGGATAATGAGTGAATTCGAAAGTTTCTTTCTTTGTATCAAATGTAATTATGACAGGCTTAAGACTTTGATCAACGAAACTACCCCAGTGCACATCTCCATGTACAGAGATTGGTTGTCTTTCAATAACCAGATGGAATGAACAAAATCAATAGAAAAAATGAAGAAGAGAATAGCTAGGTTACAAAACTGGAACAGTCAGAGGCAGTAAGGTTAGAGAATAGCTACCAACCATTACAAAAGCAAAACAAATAAACAAAACTGCCAAAACAAAGGAGATAGATACTTATTATGGCAGGAAGAATTGAAGAATTGCAGAAGAAAAAGGAAGAGGTGATGGCTGCGTGTGTAGGACTAGGGATTTTCATCCTGAATCATAAGGAAATAAAGAAATGAAAAGGCCACTAGGGTTTTTGAATTGTGCATATATATATATATATATATATATATAATCAAACCGGTGAGTTTTGAAAACTTTGATCGGTTTGGTTCTTTCAATTTTTTAATTTCAAGAGTCAAACCGAACTGAATAAATCGATCTTTTATTTCGGTTCAAAACCAAATAAACCGAAATAATCGAACTAAACAGATTAAATTCTATTTGATTTGGTCCGATTCGATTCTGCACCCCTTACTTTTTGCTTTATAAAATGTGTGGCAGAGTAAAAATTCCAAAGCTCTAGTGGCATAAAAAGTAGCCACCCTTCGAGATCGGTTGTCTTTCAATAACTAGATGGAATGAACAAAATCAATAGAAAAAATGAAGACGAGAATAGCTAGGTTACAAAACTGGAACAGTCAGAGGAAATAAGGTTAGAGAATAGCTACTAACCATTACAAAAGCAAAACAAATAAAACAAAACAGCCAAAACAAAGGAGATAGATACTTATTATGGCAGGAAGAATTGAAGAATCACGAAAGTGAAGAATTGCAGAAGAAAAAGGAAGAGGTGATGGCTGCGTGTGTAGGACTAGGGATTTTGATCTTGAATCATAAGGAAATAAAGATATGAAAAGGCCGCTAGGGTTTTCCAATTACGCATATATATATATATATATATATATATATATATATATATATATATATATATATATATATATATATATATATATATATATATATATATATATATATAAAAGCAAACTGATGAGTTTTGGAAACTTTGATCGATTTGGTTCTTTCGATTTTTTAATTTTAAGAGTCGAATCGAACTAAATAAATCGATTTTTTATTTCGGTTTAAAATTAAATAAATCGAAATAATCGAACTAAATAAATCAAATTCTATTCGATTCGGTCCGTTCGATTATGCACCCCTTACTCTTTGCTTTATAAAATGTGTGGCAGAGTAAAAATTCCAAAGCTCTAGTGGCATAAAAAGTTGCCACCCTTCCACGTCACTAGCGTATAGGCCCTGTAAACTCTTCTATAAATTCATCCACACCCTCTTTCACATCTCTTTCATGTTAATTCGCTCTTTCCTTACCCACTTCCTCTAAAAATCTCTCTCCTTGCCATACATTTATTTCTTATTTCTATCCAAAGCTAAATTATGGGTTTTGTTTAAATACGTCTGTCCCATTTTAATCCCATAAACTTCCAAAATCTCCCATTTCGAACCAAACAAACACCTCCCCTGTTTCTTGTTCATTTCCTCTGTTTTTTTCTTTCCTTTTTGCCCCTACACATTTCATTGGATAAAAATGGCGTGTTCAAGTTATTGTCATCAGGGTCTGCAATCTTGCCTGGAGCCTGCTCGATTAGTGGAGCCGCGTGTTCTTAGGCTTAAGTTGGCTCCATCAAAGACCAACATTTCTCGTTCTTCACAAGCTCGAAAATCTTTTATAGCTGAAACCGATCCCGACTCCAAGACCAGCAATGAGAGTGTTGATATGGGGGGCTGGAGTTTTCTCCAATGCTTAGGCTCCACTTCTAGAAATGATAATACCTTTGAACTAAACAAAGAATCCATAGAAAATGACAAAGTTTATGTTCCTTCAAACTTTAAGTGCTCTTCCTCTGTTCTAAGCGAGAAAGGCCTTGAAATGTGCACGGAAAGTTTAGGGAGTGAGACTGGCAGCGATGGCGGCGAAAGCAGCGATGAAATGGCTTTACTTTCTTTGGAAAGTGAGAATGTTGAGACTACTCAGAAATCGAAATTGAAAGAAACTAGAAGAATGAGTAGAAAATGTAGCTTTCCACCTCCTTTGACCTCCATTAGTGGCTCCTCTACTGTTCAAATGAGGCCTCGTAGAGAAAACGGCAGGCTAGTTTTGGAAGCTGTGGCTGTATCTTCTTCCAAGCCTTATTTCCAAGCAGAACGTTTCAATGGCCGCCTCAGGCTTCATTTAATGGAGGACTGCAATTCTAACTCTGAGAAAACAGAGCAAGAAGAAGAGTTAGTTGAAGAAGAAGAAGAAGAAGAAACGGAGGAAAATAATGGAAATGGACAGGGTGAAATGGAGATGGAGAAGGTGGGTACGCCAAGCAGGTGCAAAGAAGGTGAGAGTGGAAGCCAAAACTTGCTGAATTGGAAGCCATTTTGGGTGGCTACTTGAAACAGCTTTCCCCATATTCTTCTGTTGTTATTCCCTTACAATGATCGGTTATTATATTATTAGTACATTTAAAATTAGTATTATTTAGTCTGCATTTATCTTTGTCTCGTCTAATTATTCCCCTTATTAGAATTTTTAGATTTTCGTACCTTTGTATCATAAAATATGCTAATGGTAGTTATTATCGTTATTGGACTTCTTCCTTCTCCTCTTTCTTCCTTTTTCTCTTACCCTCTCTGCTCTTTATTTACTCTACTACACGCGCTATTCACGATTATACCCTTGAGGTTAAAAATTTTCTCTCCCTTTATCTTGTCATAAGAAAAATAGAGGTTTAAATTATCAGAAATTTGACATTAATCCCTAGGTAAAAATCATAGCATTTATACATAAATTATCATTTTTTTACAAAAAACAAATTATCTCACTAATTCGTAATTTTGTTAAATTCAAAATAAAATTTGATACATTATTTTTAATTCTAAAGTAATTATTGATAATTTGTGCTTTTTCTAATATGGCATCCCATTTTGTCCAAGTCTATATATAGCACAGGTACCAACTACCATAACCTCCATTATTATTATTAGCCGCCCCAAATTAACACATAAATGTTTAGGACATGTATCAGTTTCATACAAAGCAAAGTTTTGGACCATCTTTTGTATAGAAACTTATACCTTTTTCTTATATATATATATATATATATATATATATATATATATAAAGCAAAAAAGAATTTATTATAATTGATGATATACATTAACCACTAAAATTTTGTTCGGTGGCCAACACTCAATTAAACATGCAAAATAATTCGTCTTTAATTTTTTTTGGTGATATTTATAATTATAATTAAATACTATGCTTATTTTAATAACCGCTCTTTTTTTTCTCTTTTTATATGATGATTAATGAGATAATGCTACGTATTGGCCACTTTAAAAGTAAAAAATGTTTATTTTGATAAATTTAAATGTAAAAATTAACTATTTTGAAAAATGTAAAAATAAAATATCTCGAGCAAAGTATATAATTTTTTTCAAAAAGGTTTTTATTCCTATATGATATAGAGTGGTTGTTGCACTAATTTTAATGGGAAAGAATGATATATTACTTAGGTGATTAACTTATGGTTGGCGTAGTGATTTTCATGGCAAAAACGGCAAAAAGAGAGCAAGTTGAGGAGTACGAATGGGGTACGAATGCGTGGTAACTATCAGCATAAGGACCCACAACAGAGAGCAACATGCAACTGACCTCATTACACATGATCATCCATGTGCTTGTTGTATACCTTTTCTAATCGTCCTAACATGATCCATGATATTCTTCACCAATTTACACAAATGGGATCCAACTTACGTTTTAAGATGGGAAATTAACAAGGACACAAAAGTAAAAAAGATGGATGTACAAGGAAGGTTTCACCGTATTGAAACTTTTAGGGGACAACCCACAAAAGGATCAGTTGAAAAATGGTTGGCTAAAGCATGAATTTTGTGGGTAACATTCCTTAAAAAGAGGAGGCCACTGTCCAATCGTGGAGTTTGGGTATCCATACATTTAAGGAGAGTGATTAGCTAGGGTTTGAAAGACTTGTGAAACAACCACATGCATCCTTCTCTCTCTAACTTCTATCATGTTATATAGATCATCCTCTCTCAATTGTAACCCAAATATCTTTAAAAAATCACCATGTCTCCACATTTTTCTTTTCTCCTCAACCACTTTTATCTATATTTATATGTATTCATGATTGTTATCAGTTCAACTTCTAAGTTCTAAACGTTCTGAATTCGATTAGAAATGCAAGAAGTTTCGTATCCCTCATTCTTATGTGAAAAAAGCTTTTGTATTTTTCCTTTATTAAATAATGTTCATTAATTCACAAATTTAACTTTATGGTAGATTTTATGCGGCAATCATGTTATATTCTAATTGAACCTACGTGTATGCGAGTACTTCTTACACTGTTGATAACAACAACAAAAAATATCATATTATGTATACATAGAAATACTTAGAATTTTGAATCCTGGACTCTTATGCTAAGAGATAGCGAGATACTTCTGGCAACAAATATTTGAAGGGGCAACAAATGTGACATCTTACCATCTCTGACAGGTCTTCTGGTGTTGTACGCAAGTTGGATTCATGAGCAGTCATGTGACTGAAGCAAAATTAGGTTTTTTAGTCGAGAAAAATATAATGATGTATGACATTATTAAATGGCTATATGTATATGTATATGTATATGTATATGTATATGTATATGTATATGTATATGTATATGTATATGTATATGTATATGTATATGTATATGTATGCAAGTGTGAACCGAAACTCAAAGATTTATCACGAGCATAGCTAACCATTTATTGTTCTTGAATAACAGACTAAAACGTCATTATCAATTTACTCTGCGGAACCTCTACATATCATTGCTCAAAGTATCTCTAACCTTTACCAAATGCTTAACAATATGCCCATGGAATCGCTTTTCTTTTTGCTCTTAATATCAACTCTCATTTTGTTACCATTCTCTTCATCTTATGCAAGCTTAGAACATGGAAATATTTATATATATGTTTCCGTTTCTTAGTTGGTCAACGAAAAGGTTGCTCGCCAAAATCCACGCGTTCCTTGTTAGTTGTGACACCATGCACATAAACAAAACCCTAAAGTTTGTAAAAGTACATAAATACACACTTCAACTTTACTAATAACGTTTTACCTTAGTGAAGTTCATGAAAGTATACAACTTATCGGCCACCAGTGCTGAATAATATAGACATTGCCCTCTATGAATTTAATAAAAGAATTTAGGGAATAATGATACATTTTTGTCAAGCTCAAGAGTATGTGGACTTTGCTAAATTTAAGTTGGATAATGGATTATTTTTCCTATTTTCAAGTGTATAAAATAAAATTGAGGTGCATAATATATATATTTATCTTCAGAGCTGTAAAGTTATAAGTTAAAATTCTGGTAATTAATAATTTAAAAATATAATTAGCAAGAACAATTTTTTGTTTTTCTAAAAATCTTTATGTTAGATTATGAATTTAAAATGAAAAAAACGGATATAATTATATTAACAGGTGTGTTGATAAAAATTCAGGAGCTTAGACTGTTATAAAATGACAAATCAAAAAGAAACTGCTGACAAGTAATATCTGTAATTAAATGAAAAAAAATTGAGTGCTCCATGGATGCGAAGCGAGAAATGAAGTGGCTGTGGCTGTGGCTGTGGCTGTGGCTGTAAGAAGTAAAAATCTAAGTGTAATATTATGTATCTGACAGATTTGATTACCAAGGATTCTTGTCGGAAAATTTTTTATTCCCAAACAAGACCATGTGCTTGTTTTCTGTGAATTCTTTTTCCATAGATTGGTGCGAAGCCGCGTATAAAAATGTGAAATAAATAGTCATCAAACACACATTAATAAGATTATGGAGTGCCTATGCATACAGCCATTTCCAAATTGGCTGTGCAGTGTATGTGAGACAACTTCCAGAATCAGTGGATTGATTATCTCCACCATAAATACTACTCACATCTTAATTCATAGGATTCCTTTATGCCATTAAAATACAAATATAAATTACATAGCTTTTTTTTATTATTTTTATTTTTTTAAATTACATAGCATATATATGATATTCATTTGTTTCAAAATACCCAGCACTTCTTGACATTAAAATACAAATACCAAACCACCTAAGTATTGGAGTTCTTTTTGTGTAAATCAGGTCTAATATATATGAATCAAGCTAATAATAAATCGACATATTAAAAAAATGTTACACAAAATTCACATTTACAATGTATAAATTTTTTTATTTTACGCGATAATTTGTTATTGATTTAATTTATAAGCTATCTTGTTAATCCTATTTAGATTAAAAAAAAAAATTACATTTGTATTTGTGAATCCCTGAAATTTTGAATTGGTCTATACAGCATAATAGATGAAGGAAAGAAATTATGCTTGTTGTGGCCATTCTTCTCGTATCAAAGGCTTTTGTTCAGGAGTAATAAGTAAACAGTAGAAGCATTTGAATGCTCTCGAGCCACCACACATATATTTATAGTTATAAAATTTCAAGTTCGACTATGGATTCTTAACTATATACATATTTATCCTACTTGTTTTCAATGCAATTCCAACAAGTTTTGCTTATAATTCAGGTTAACTAATTGTATATAGAAATTTAAAGAAAATCACTTTTGTAACTTAATTTTTTTTTTTTTTGTAGATGTTATGTATTGGATTTAGCGAAAAAATTTCTATATAATTAAAAGTATTTTTATTTGAAATATCCAATAAAATTGAGAGGTTAATAAGTAGGCATTCAAATCATTAGAAGTTGGTTTGGTGATAAAAAAGTTTCGAATTTAATTCTTTACAGTGAAATTTATAATTGTAATTAAATATTATAACCCAATTTATAATTGTAATTAATTATTATAACCTATTGTAACCAGGAATAACATGAAGCTTTGCATGCATGCAGAATCTTTTATTAAAGATTAATCTATATATAACACTTTGAAACATTTGTTTAACCGAATTCATAAAAAATAAATATTATAAATCAAATAACACTTAACTGCCAAATTAAATACACATATTGTTGGGGTGCAATCCAAGTCCCACATCCCACATTGGAAAATTAAGGGAGAAACACCTTGAATATAAGTGTGTCCACCTAACTCCATTAGTATGAGGCCTTTTGGGAGGAGCCCAAAAACAAATCCGTGCGGGCTTGGCCCAAAGCGGACAATATCATACTAATGTGGAGTTAAGGGGATGCTTGGCGGTCCTAACAAGTGGTATCAGAGCCCAGGTTCGGAGATGGAGCCAACGGTGGACTGCATTGTGTGGGAGGGTCCTCGATTTGTTCGTGCGATTGGAGATTCGTGTTTGGTGCCTTGTGTCGAAAGTCTTCCTGGTATTGTGGTGGCCAGGCGGCGTGTCCCGTTGGTTGATAACGGCGGTGCAAAATGATTTGACGAATTAAATGGATTATCGCTCGAGGGGAGGAAATAAGCTATGATTTGGGTGTATACTATGAAGACTAAGGATGATGTGCTAGGAGTTTTCCTCAAATGGAAAAAGATGGTGGAAACACAGACAGGCCAAAGGATCAAGCGTCTTCGTACGGATAATGGCGGAGAATATAGAAGTGATCCATTTATGAAGGTGTGTGAAGATGAAGGTATTGTCAGACACTTCACAGTCAGAAATACACCACAACAGAATGGGGTGGCAGAACGTATGAACCGGACATTGCTGGAGAAAGTTCGGTGTATGTTGTCCAATGCTGGGTTGGGCAGAGAATTTTGGGCTGAAGCTGTTACATATGCTTGCCATCTCGTTAATCGCTTGCCATCTAGTGCTATTGGTGGTAAAACGCCATTGGAGAAATGGTTTGGAAAATCTGCTACAGATTATGATTCCTTATATGTATTTGGTTCCACTGCATACTACCATGTAAAGGAATCGAAGTTGGATCCACGTGCAAAGAACGCAATTTTCATGGGGATCACCTCTGGTGTGAAAGGATATCGACTTTGGTGTCCAGAGTCAAAGAAAATAATCTTCAGCAGGGATGTTACCTTTGATGAATCTACCATATTGAGAAAGGTGACAACAGAGCAGACAGATGGTACTCCAAAACAGGTGGAGTTTGAAAGCAAAATTGTTCGCCCAGCAAATGATGAATCAGATGAAGAAACTCCTATGGTAGATGAGGAGTCAGATGAAGAAGAGGTTTCAACCCAAGAACCTCTACAGCAACATGAATCAATTGCATTAAGTAAGCCAAAGAGGACAATCAAAAAACCTGCTCGCTATGTTGATATGGTGGCTTACGCATTCCAAATTGCAACAGATGACATTCCTACCACTTATAATGAAGCAGTCAAAAGTTCAGAAGTAGAGAAGTGGAGAAAAGCCATGAATGATGAAATGCAGTCCCTTCATAAGAATCAGACGTGGAAGCTAGCTAGTCTCCCGAAGGGAAAGAAGACAATTGGATGCAAATGGGTATATGCAAAGAAAGATGGATTTCCTGACAAGGATGATGTTCGCTACAAAGCAAGGTTGGTAGCTAAAGGCTATGCTCAAACGGAGGGAATTGATTATAATGAAGTTTTTTCTCCAGTTGTAAAACATTCCTCCATTCGAATTTTGTTGGCTTTGGTAGCACAATTGGATATGGAACTAGTTCAGTTGGATGTAAAAACTGCATTTTTACATGGAGACTTGGAGGAGGAAATCTATATGGTTCAGCCCGAAGGATTCAAAGCTGCTGGAAAAGAGAATATGGTGTGTAAGCTTGAAAAATCGTTGTACGGATTGAAACAATCTCCGAGGCAGTGGTACAAACGATTTGATAAGTTTATGATGGGGCAAAAGTACACAAGAAGCAAATATGATCATTGTGTGTATTTGCGCAAGCTACAAGACGGATCCTACATATATCTTCTTCTTTATGTTGATGATATGTTGATAGCTTCCAAGAGTCTAATAGAGATTGAGAAGATAAAGACTCAGTTGAACAGGGAGTTTGAAATGAAGGATCTAGGTGAAGCCAAGAAGATTCTCGGTATGGAGATAAGTAGAGATAGAGAATTGGGGAGACTTTGTTTGACTCAGAAACAGTATCTGAGAAAAGTACTAAAGCGTTTTGGCATGAATGAAAAGTCAAAACCTGTTAGTACTCCTCTTGCTCCTCACTTCAAGCTCAGTGCATCTTTATCTCCAAAGAATGAAGTAGAACGGGAATACATGGCACAAATACCGTATGCAAATGCTGTTGGTAGCTTGATGTATGCTATGGTGTGTACAAGGCCCGACATTTCACAGGCAGTTGGGGTTGTGAGCAGGTATATGCATGATCCTGGAAAGGAGCATTGGCAAGCTGTGAAATGGATTCTACGGTATATTCTGAACACCGTAGATGTTGGTTTGGCATTTCAGCAGGATAAGCAAGATGGTCAATGTGTAGTTGGATATTGTGATTCCGACTATGCTAGTGATTTGGACAAACGGCGTTCAACTACTGGTTATGTGTTTACTCTTGCAAAGGCACCAGTTAGTTGGAAGTCTACTTTACAGTCAACAGTTGCTTTGTCTACTACAGAGGCAGAGTACATGGCAGTTACAGAGGCTGTGAAGGAGGCAATTTGGCTTCAAGGATTGCTTGGTGAATTAGGGATTCAACAGAAGCACATTAAAGTGCATTGTGATAGTCAGAGTGCTATCCTATTGGCAAAGAATCAAGTTTATCATGCAAGGACGAAGCATATCGATGTTCGTTACCATTTTGTACGAGAGGTTCTGGAAGAAGGTGGAGTAGCAATCCAGAAGATTAGGACCACTGAGAATCCTGCTGATATGTTGACAAAGGTAGTGACTGCGGTCAAGTTGCAACATTGTTTGGACTTGATCAATATTGTTAAAGGTTGAAGTTGGGCGCTTTGAAGCGCATTCGGTGACACTACTAAAGTTGTGTTGTGAGAGATTTGAAGATGTGGAGTTCGCCAAGGTGGAGATTTGTTGAATTGGTGGCTCCTCCACCAAAAAGAAAAGTCAACTTTGGTTGGCTTTACTGTGCAAACAGTATTTTTTGCACAGTAATTTTAGATTCCCACATCGAAAGAATTTGAATTTGTAATAGGATTTTTCTATTATAAATTTAGCCCACCTCCTTTAGGTTTAAGCATTCCAAAATTGCCTATCTTTCCTAAAGGCTAATTCTCTCTCTCTTTTGTAATATTTTACTTGTATTATTTCTTTGAAATAGTGAAATATAATTTGGTAGTGTCCGAGGACGTAGGCATAATTGGCCGAACCTCGTTAAATTCTGGTGTTCATTATTTATCTATTTAATAGCTATTGTCGGGTATATTGTTAGTAAATATTGTGCTGTTAAATTACTTAGGAAAATTCTGTCTAAGGAGATTGGGTTTTAAGTGGGAACGTTTGTGACCCCTCCAGTCTTTCCTGGGAATTTTACCGTATGTGATTTTCAGTACAATTATTTACGCTTTATTCACCTGTGCAATAGTGCTCTTGGTGAAGTTAAACCCGAGCTTCCGCAACAATTGGTATCAGAGCCAAGATTCTGTCTTAGTATGCTCTGTGGTTGCAGCGTAGTCTGATCTTCCACATCAGAAAAGATTTTTTCTTGGGCTATTGGCGTTCCGCATTGAAAGCTATTAAATAGTAATTTCGGCATGTGGCAAAGTGAGGTTCTAGACGCTCTCTTCCAGCAAGGTCTAGATATTGCCCTTGAAGAAAAGAAACCAGAATATGTTGATGAGAGAGAATGGATCTGGCTTTGATATTGTTGGGATCCCTTCCTGAGGAGTTTGAGTTTCTTGAAACGACTCTATTTCATGGGAAGGCTGCTGTGTCTCTCAGTGAAGTTTGTGCTGCCTTGTACAGCTCTAGTAGTGAGAGATCGTTCGCAGAGCCAGACTAAAGGAAAGAAAGGAAGATCATAAGCTATAGGAGGTCCTCGGTACGTCCTTGCGATATTGGAGATTCGTGTTTGGTATCTTGTGTCGAAAGTCTTCCTGGTATATTGTGATGGCCAGGCGGCGGGTCCCGTATGTTGATAACGGCAGTGCAAGATGATTTGACGAATCAGTGGATTATCGTTAGAGGAGAGACCACGTGTTGTGTGGTCCTTGGTTTGAGGGGAGGATTGTTGGGGTACAATCCAAGTCCCACATCCCACATTGGAAAATTAAGGGAGAAACACCTTGAATATAAGTGTGTCCACCTAACTCCATTAGTATGAGGCCTTTTGGGAGGAGCCCAAAAACAAATCCGTGCGGGCTTGGCCCAAAGCGGACAATATCATACTAATGTGGAGTTAAGGGGATGCTTGGCGGTCCTAACAAGTGGTATCAGAGCCCAGGTTCGGAGATGGAGCCAACGGTGGACTGCGTTGTGTGGGAGGGTCCTCGATTTGTTCGTGCGATTGGAGATTCGTGTTTGGTGCCTTGTGTCGAAAGTCTTCCTGGTATTGTGGTGGCCAGGCGGCGTGTCTCGTTGATTGATAACGGCGGTGCAAGATGATTTGACGGATCAAATGGATTATCGCTCGAGGGGAGGACATAAGATGTGGGAGGCCCTCGGTAAGTCCTCGCGATTGAAAAATGGATTATCGCTAGAGGAGAGACCACGTGTTGTGTGGTCCTTGGTTTGAGGGGAGGATTGTTGGGGTGCAATCCAAGTCCCACATCCCACATTGGAAAATTAAGGGAGAAACACCTTGAATATAAGTGTGTCCACCTAACTCCATTAGTATGAGGCCTTTTGGGAGGAGCCCAAAAACAAATCCGTGCGGGCTTGGCCCAAAGCGGACAATATCATACTAATGTGGAGTTAAGGGAATGCTTGGCGGTCCTAACACATATAAGATTTTTTTACTGTATATACGTAGCAGTTTGCCAATAACTCTGGTACGTCATCAAATTCATTGTTTTTGAGTGTATCAGTTTAATTTTAATGTCATATTTGCTTAGCTGGACCACATTTAATGTTACGAATTAGTTAGCACTCTATAATATACTATTTTTATAGCTAATTATTATTATTTATTCAGCAACAATATATTAAATTCGTTGGTCAAAAACACGTATAATTGGCCCAGCAACTCGGTTCGAAACCACTAAATTCTTGGCTGATGTGGTAATCAATAATGACTTTGTACAAATTTTCCTAGCCTCTTTTGCTTGCACCCGTTCACGTTTCAGCCGCTTTTGAACTGTATATTGTCTCTTTAATTTGATCTGTACACGATCTACCGTTTCTAAATTCTGAAATAAATTAATTAACGGACATTTTTTTTAATACAAATTAAACTTTTATTAATAAAAAAATAAATTTATAAAATTTAAAAGTATATAAAATATATGAGATTAATTAAATTACTGAATATATCTGTAAATGTTTTCTATGAAAATAATAAATAACAATAATATGCCATTAACAATTTGATTTTTAGTGAAATACTTAATTTATCTATTATTTATAAGAAAACTTATACTTAATTTATCTATTATTTATAAGAAAACTTATTATAAAAGGACTAATTCCATAAAAGAAAACAACAATCTCCACATAAAGAGAAAAAACTTGTTTAATAAAAAATTTAAATTACATTTAATATTAGGTAAACAAATCAAATCTATAAAAATACAAATAAGATCTGAATAAATATAAAAATCAAATTTAAAATAAAAAATTTCTGATGTGATTTATTAATTAACTAACATAATTATTTTTTTTTCAAAGAACTTAAAATATTTTATCTCTTCATAGCTTATATATATATATATATATATATATATATATATATATATATATATATATATATATATATATATATATATATATATATATATATATATATATATATATATATATATATATATATGACCAATTAAAAAAAAGTTTCTCGTTATGATTTTTTCATCTATAAATATGACTTTATCATTTTGTTAATTTTCCACAAAACTATGAAAAGTAGCTAGGATAACTACTTAATGACAACGGCTAATTAATGAAATATTTGGATTTGTGGTTAATTAAGTTAATTAACAAATACAAAGCGGAAAGCTTGTTTTTGTTGGATATAGTAATTTCATGCATAATAATAATAATAATAATAATAATAATAATAATAATAATAATAATAATAATAATAATAATAATAATAATAATAAAAATAGGAGGCCCACCATAATGTCAGCTAAATCTTAGACACACATAAAACCACAAATCCCTAGAAAGAGAAGAAAAATAAAAATGGGTGATTTGAACGAGTATATGGGCAAGAGGTATTTGGTTTATTATGCTATGTTCTGATATCTGATAGCTAAACAGAAATTTGTCCTTGTGTCGATGAGTGTGGCCATTAATATACCTGAAAAAAAATAATTGATTTTGAAGAAAGGTGCATGGTGGTCGGCCTCTTCATGCGAACGTGAAGATTGCAGTGTTTCTTTCTATCTATCTCTTATTTTGTTTTTGTGGTCTTCTCCTACGTGTTCAAAATCCATTTCTCTCCACACATATTTTCTTGATTGCGACTTCTTTTTTCGAATCATTCCTATTTGCTTTCTTGCTGGACTTCCATTTCAACAACCTAATCCAATTTCTCTTTCCTTAATACCTTCATTCTAGCTTTCTTTCCAATGCTCAATCCCCATAAATGTGTAATTTGTCTAAAACTACCTTGTCCAATATTACACGTCTATCTGCCGTTTTTTATGATCGCAAAGTGTTTTGAACAATTTTCTCCTAATGACCTAATTTCTAAGGTTAAATTAGATTCAAACTTATTTTTTGGTCGTCTTAGCAAAAAACATCTTGATAAGTTACAAGTATAAAATACTTTTATAATTGCTCAGACAATCATTTTTTCATAATATTTTAGATTTTAATTAAACACAATGGTCACGTTTGGTTCATTGTATTATATTAGTTTGTATAATATTAACCTGTATAGTATTAGGCTGTATAACATTAGCCTATACAATGTTTGATATAAAATTATATTAACTTGTAATATTATATACTGTATTTGGTATATAATGTCATAATATATTATTTTTTAAAAAAAACTAGAAATAGATACAATTAATTTATTTTTATTGTAACTAATTTAGATAAAAAATTATAATTATAAAATATAAATTTTAATACATCAATTTTTTATTAAAAAATAAAAAAATTTAATGAGAAATGACTATTTATTATTAGAAACACCAACATTTTAAAAATAAAAAAAATGAAGAAATCCAAACAGCGAATTTGACGAAACACTTGAGCAAAAAATGAAAGAATTTATCAACTATAATATAAATTTTGTATAATAGCTATTAAGTTATTCATTTAATATTATAAGTTTGAAAATTTGATCGCAATGTGATAATAATAATAATAATGACAGTGTGGTAATGATGGTGGCGGCGGTATAGTGGTGGCAACGGTGGAGTGATGGTAGGGGCAGCAGTGTGATGGCAGTGGTATTGGGGGTAGCGACAATGGAAATAGCAGCAATGGTGGCGGCAGTGGTGGCGGTGACGGTGGTTATAGTGTCAGCAATGGCGGTGGTGGAGGAGGAAGTGGTGGCGGTGGCGATGGTGATGGCATCAATGGAGGGGGTGTGGTGGTAGTGGTGGCAGCAGCAGCAGTAACAGTAATGGTGGTAGGGTGTTATTTAGTATTAACACGATATTTATCGTATTACACAAATTCAAGAATTTGTGGTTTATTATTTTATACAGTATATGTGGGATAATAAGACTTATAATGTATTATATTATTCCCACATTAATTTTTCAGAAAACCTTACAAACACCGTACTTGTATTAGCTTGTACTATATATGTTATAATATCCCATGTGCAAAAAGGGTAACCATACTATAACACTATTAAAGTAATAATTACTCAATTGTTTCATTATAATCTACATTAACATTAATCTAATAAAGTAATTTATATATATCTTGGTTGTTGATGAATTTCAAGATTGTAATTTATGGAACATTCTTGCTTAAGTAAATGATAAAGTGCAATCTATGCACGCTAACTATCATTTTATTTATTTTTTAACCAACTTATTTTATATGATAATTTTTTATTAATTTGGTGTTTAAGCAAGACTCACTCGTAATTAACTATAGTCTCAAAGATGATTATAATGTTTTAAAGGCACTCTTAATTAAGTAATATGAACTAATAAATGTCAAAGTAGATAATCTGAAGTTCTAGAAATAAAAGTGATGAGGAAGTGAGTACTAATAACATATTTGAAAGTTGGAAGTTTGAAGACGTACAGGATCAACTGCTGCCTGCTCATCCACTTGACATCTTAGTCTATATATAGTAGAACATTAATTAGTTCAACCAACTAAAAATAACATACAAACAAACAGCTCTAAGCAACGATAATGAAACATGCTAAGACCAGTGGCCATGAAAAGGTTGCAGCCTAGGCCACCAGTGTTCTTTGGTGCTCATCTTTTTCGACATGCGATTTCTTTGGGATTTTTTATTAATTGGTTTCTTTAATATTATTGCTAAATTGACATTGTTGCATTAATTTTCAATATTTTTAATAGAAAAACAACATAGAACCATTAAAAGTTAGTGTAGTAACCAATATTCGTTTTAGAAAAAATGGCATGTAATTTCTAAAGAAAAGTTTACTTATCTCTTTGGAACATAAATTAATTTATATCTCTTTATTAGAAATTTTAAAATATAGACTCCTTTTTTTATTGATAATATATATATATATATATATATATATATATATATATATATATATATATATATATATATATATATATATATATATATATATATATATATATTCTTTCTCAAAAATTGACTTTAGCTCCCCACTGATTTTTTATTTTTTACTTTTAGCGAAATGTTCCTTTTTGTAATTTGAAAATTACCCATTAAGGAATGCATGTGACCGCAGGCTCAAACCTTCAATTATTATTTTTTTTACCATTTATCTAACTTTTTCTTTTTCTCAAGTAAAAAAAAAGGTGAGTATGGGATCTCAAAATTTAAGAGGATCCGCAGGAGTATCATAAAGGGACCCACAATTCACAACCGTTAGGATTCTGTTGCTACTTGCTATATATCCAAAGTATTTGTGCTGGGAATTATGAGATTTCCCATCATCTTTGAATTATTATTTCCTTTTTCTATTTATTGACAAAAAATAATTCCCATTATTAAAAAAAATATATCAAAACCAACATTAGTGGATTTAAGTTGTTGGCCCTTATATTTTTTTTAAATAAAATTTTGAATTTGAGATAACAAAATTCAATACTGTAAAAATGAAGAAATATAAATGAGGACATGGTTGCATATGTAATTATGTCTTGAGAATGATGATTATTTACTCTTCGACTGCATTGGTCGATTTAACAATCATCACTGCACTGAAGCATCCGAACCGTCCATGTTTCCTACCTGCTTAGCAAATTTCTATAATCTTGGATTTGTTTCGATTCCCCATTAATCTTGCAGGTAATTGCAACTTGTGGATACATTCCTTTCCATATATTATGCGGATCCATATTCATCTCAATCATCGGAGCTAAATGTGTAATTTACCTTTTAGACTTAATGCATGTGTAGCTTCCTATTGTTCAAGTTTTTTAATTAATTCTGTATAGTTATTATTATAAATTTAAAATTTCCCTCTTATACTTGCTAATATATATATATATATATATTTTTTTTTTTATATATCTATCTTTAAGATTTATGCACCCAAACCAATAAAATTAATTTATAGTTTTATTTTGGGATAAATTTGCAATAATTTGTAAAAATATAATTTTTTCTTTCATGTCTTACCAATTAATTAGGAGGAGAGATAATAAGTGAAGAGAGAGATAATTTAGAAATTGATAATTAAGATATTTAATGAAAGTAAATCTAAAAAATGCTTAAAATGACAGATATTTTAACTCTTTAAAATGCTGTATATTGTGAGACGAAAATATTACCTGACAATGATATTATGTAAGCATGATATTATTGAAATAATGCAATTATTTGATAGTAATCATGGAGAAAAAAGTACATCACCAATTCTTGGAGTGTGAAGTCGAGAAATTCTAATTTTGTCTCTTTTTGGTTTGCATCAACCTAAGTCAATGATTATTTTATAATAAATGACGGATAGGAAGGATTCATATTACATTAAATTAGTGCATAAATGTTTGCAACTGATCAACGATTCGAATGGCTGGAGAGCTTACTAATGAAATAAAGAAATATTTGTATAGTTTAAAATCATAATGTAATCTAATATCGTAATGTACAGTTTATAATCTGCACTACTAGGCCAAATCTTATTAATATCTATCTGCAGATAACATGTTTTAATACAACAAAATCAGTTTATTATTTGATTATATTTAGTGTTATAATTGATTTCAGGGTGGGAATATATATATATATATATATATATATATATATATATATATATATATATATATATATATATATATATATATATATATATATATATATATATATATAACTTGGTGATATCGTTCCAAACCCTAGTAAAAGACTGAGCAGACTGAGCAACGAAACTAGGAAATACGCATTGATTGGTAAAGTTCGAAACGACACCCAGAAATCACTTCAAAACATGAAATAAGCTCAGAAATTCAGGACAGGAATAATTAAATTCGTTCACTTGTCACAATGTAAATGGAGTATAAGGGAATTATTTGCAATCGTTAGTTGCACTTTCAAAGCTGAAGTACTGAGAATTGAGAAATTCACGACACGTAGTTAAAGAAGTGTGTATATATGTGTAGTGCTTATTCTGAAGCTCAAACTTTGTCCCCATCTCTTAACCAGTAATTTGCATACATATATAACTACTTCAAAAAAACAACATTATGGAATTGAAGAATGCTCCATCTAATTATTGGTCTTACGCACCTGATATTTGTTAACTCTTACTTCGTCAACTGGCATGGATGGATATTCAAACCCCGGTACTCTCTGAAGCATTTAGCAGCCTCCCATGAAATTAGATAAACATAATAATTAAAGTATTCTCATCCCAAATAATTTATTTCATAACATATGCAACATTAATAGACTGTTTATCAATTAATAACACATTATACTATGGACACCACCAAATAATAATGAGAGGAACTAGCTGGTTCACTATTTTGTTTTTTTAGTATATATACCTGTATAGTTTTAATTTTAAACATTTAGTAAATATGATGCCTTTTTATCCTAGATAGTACCTTCCATCACATTGCATACCTGGTGTTAAAAGTTACAAGTACTAGCATTAGAAAAGACAATACAAACATTGTATGATTTATCATCATTATCTAAATGTACACATTTTGTACACTTCAAATATATTTTTCAGTAACTTTTTTTTTTTATAAATTTACAATTACACAAAAACAAAAGAAAAAATCAACACAAAAATTTCGGGGTGTACAAGGATTTAGATTTTCCTATACTGAACCACTATACCGTTAACTTTTTTGTTAGAAGCGAACCGAATTGTACCGTTAACTTTATTTGAAACGAATTTGAATATTTTATTAAGAATCGGACAGAGAACCATATTGAATTTTTCTGGTACCGAATTATATTAAAAGAACCGATATTTCACTACAAGAAAATTATAAAATAGCAACGAAAATTAGCAACCGAATTTGTCCAATTTTCGTTGCTAATAAAAAATAGCAACGGAAAATTCGGTTGTAATATTGACGGTTGCTATTTTTTAGCAACGAAAAATTTAGCAATGGAATTAATTTTCGTTGCTAAAACTAACCCAGACAATTTTGGTGAATTGGTCAAAATCAGCAAAATCAGCAACGGA
The DNA here is from genome assembly GCA_037975025.1 of Excoecaria agallocha. Taxonomy (NCBI): domain Eukaryota; kingdom Viridiplantae; phylum Streptophyta; class Magnoliopsida; order Malpighiales; family Euphorbiaceae; genus Excoecaria; species Excoecaria agallocha. Next base: position 745,410 of record JBBPFJ010000024.1, on the reverse strand, counting down.
ATAATTATTCCGTTGCTAAATTTTAGCAACGAAAATACTATACCGTTGCTAAAACTAACCAAGGCAATTCAGTGAATTGTTCAAAATTAGCAACGGAATATATATTCCGTTGCTGAATCCAACAAAGATTAACTGGTCAAATTTAGCAACAGAATAATTTTTAGCCTACTACGACCATTTCCGTTGCTATTTTTTTACATCTAAGTAGCTTCTAATAGCTTGACATAATATTTTAGTTTCAATCCAAATTTTTACGTATAAATAAATATAATTCAAAACTCGTAATGAAAATTTAAAAATTGATAATATAACAAAAAAATTAGAATACATGATAATTAAAATCCTGAAAAGATATTGTACAACTGTAAAGTAATAATCTATTAAAACCATGACGAAAATAACATAAAGTCATTTATCAATACATGAAAATTACAAATCTAAGTTAAGTACGTGGTGAAGGTGAAGGAGGATGATCCAGCTGCTGAGCACCCTTGATTTCCAAATCTTCAACCCGATTCTTTAACTGGGTTACAGTATCCATCAACAGGGTGATTGCAGTCTCAAGCTGAATGACTTTCTGAGAAGATTCACCGCCTACTACAAGCAGCTATAGATGATGCAGAGGTATTCGAATGGGAAGTATTTGCAATTGAACCTAAACCAAAAATCCTTTCACGATTATTCTTACCACCAACTGCTTCAAGAAATATCTGACTCTTATCAACACTTTCAGAGCTCTGCCGTCGTTCACTGAGAGTATCTTGTATTTGCTCCTATCATTACAATAATTACAATTACTTAGCCAAGTTTTCATGAAATAATTAATATTAATGTATAAAATTTACATACATTAAGTTATCTACAACGAGTATTAACGAATGTCTGACCATCATGCCTCTTTGTGTGGGTGTGCATGAATAATTTAGGATATGTAGGCTTCCTACCCATAGACATTTCCTACATAACCAATTAAGTTGCGTCAAGGTACGTGGCACTCAACCATGATAACCGAGTTATCCTTTGAAAATCAGCAGCCCGCAGGTCGAATCGTTTCAGCCTATATACCTTGATACAACAGTGACATAAGTAAAATTCAAGATGAAGTAACTAATGCAATACAAAGTATATAATGCAAGGGAATAATGCACACCCAAAGTAAGCGTGGAAGTTCAATTATCTTATCACTTAAATAGAGAACTGGATTTAAGAAACAACATGGGCATGCCAACAAGGTAAAACACTACTGCTCATACAAGAATATATATATATATATATATATATATATAGCATGGCACAAAATTAAGTTGTGTCAAGTTACGTGGCACTCAACCATGATAACCGAGTTATCCTTTGGAAACCACTAGCCCGCAGGTCGAATCGTTTCAGCCTATATACCTTGATACAACAATGGCACAAGTAAAAGCAAGCTTACTCGCCATTGTCGAAATCCTTGCTTGCTAATTGCATCAAAAACTTTTTTAAGCAAACTTATATCAATTTTTCTAAAACTAAAACTAAAGCAAAGCAATATCTATATAGCTTAGAGATCAATACAATTCGTATAGTATTTCAAGTTTTAGTCGAATTAATTCACAAAGTATATCACATACATAATAATGCCAAAATAAATCATTTATTCAATAGGACTTACAAATCTCGAAAACAATATTCAGCAGGGTACAACAGACCTCAAAGAATCGAGCTTCAACAGCAAAGCAAGTGTCGCAGCTAACAAAATGGAAATAAAGAAGGAGACTCAGATCCAAATCCCTATTGCAAGCATGAGATTAGAATAAAATGGTCAACTATACAGTACGTGAGGTCTAACCTCTAAACCTCAAACTGGCACTAATTATGTACACTTTGGTGCCTACAAAGAATGATATTATTATAATCATTACTTCATAACAAAAATGCAGTCCACAATTTTTACAAAGAATGATAATATTATGCAAAAGGATGCCAAAACAGAATTTTCAGCTCGAACAAAATCATTACATATTTTACTCAGACATCAAGAGGTAGCCCATAACACAAAACCAAAGTGTGTACAGAGACATATTCAATTAGAGCAGCATGCAAAAGAATAATCCACTACATGTATTAGACTGTTTAATTAAATGACGTATTCTCTAGGTACATCATACTGTTTAATTACAAAACAATAGGCATGCATTCATTTGAGCTTAGATAGTTTAGATTTGGAACTCTAGTCATACCAAAAGTAATGATTGCTTAAAGAGAAATCAGAAAAAGAAACAAATATCCACAAGTGCCAATAACTACTGCAAAAAATTAGAATATAAAAAACCTAGGTTCTGATTGAGATTATGAGACCTTTGACCACAATTCCATTATATCAAGGTTTTGCAACACCTAAAGAATTACAAAGAAATAAGAGAAATTCAAAAAATGACGATAGGGTAGCCACATTCAGATTTGTAAGTTGAATGCCATACAAAAAGAATAAGATTATAAAGAGAAACTTGTATGGGCTTAATTTTCCATAGAAGATATTATGAGTTAGCAAATATAAAAGATAGATTAGTAAGAGAATCAAATATGTAAAGTTTATCATCTAAAACATAGACTCATGTCATATATAGTTTGTTTTTATTCATTCTTCAAAGACAAATAGAGATCAACCATATTATTTTAAGACTTAGGTTAAATACCATATTCATCACTTATGATTCGTTATTCATGGGAAAATGATAAAATGATAATATATGGAATCACTTATAGAGAGAGCAAATGACAAACAAGATAAGTTATGAAAAGAAATTATGTGACTGCTAATAAAACACAGAACCAATAAATAACAAGAATAAATAAATTCTGAACCTACCAAAAAAAAACACAGCAAAGTTAATAATTTCTAAAATGATTGAGGAAGCACAATTATAAAGCTAACTGTGAACAAGAATCTCATCTGTTCAAGCCGTTAATTCATCAGTACCACTAGCATTATGAGTATATACTATCCTAACAACTGCAGGATCTGCAATTATACCTAACAATCAATCGAATAATATGATCATGAGAGTACATAATTAATAAAAATACTGAAATAGTAAAGAAACTAGGTAAAATAACAAATAAAAGAAAACAAGTATGAAATCATCGATTTCCACATTTAAAATACTAAAATGCATTTATGTGTTGCTGAAATCCAGAGACATCGAAAAAAAGAAACACAGATCTGAGCATTGGAACACAGATCGGGCAAAGATCAAGAACACAAGGGTGAAATCCAGAGCAGATCGGGCAAAGATCAAGAACACAAGGGTGAAATCCAGAGACATCGAAAAAAAGAGAAAGAAACACAGATCTAAACAAACACACATCACATACCTGTTGAAGCAAATGAAAGAGGGAGATGAGGGCACCAGACGGCAGAGGATAAAGTGAGAGCATATAATTAGCAACGAAAAATAGTTTCCGTTGATATTTGTGGGACCTAAACAATTTTACTTGAGAAATTAGCAGCGGAGTTTATTTTCGTTGCTATATAGCAACGAAAATATATTTCGTTGCTATTTTCACTAATTAAAATGTTAAAGGTTGCGAAAATAGCAACGGAAGAGTATTCGGTTGCTATTTCCGCAAGTGAAATTATCTGGGTCCCCTAAATAGCAATGGAAACCTTATAGCAACGGAAAAATATTTTGTTGCTATTTTCACTAATTAATATTTTAAAGGTTGCGAAAATAGCAACCGAATACGCATTTTCGTTGCTATTTAGAGGACCGTACAAATTTTCAGCAGGAATAATAGCAACGAAAATATAATTTCGTTGCTATTTTAACTAATTAAAATGTTAAAGGTTGCGAAAATAGCAACGGAATAATATTCCGTGGCTATTCTCCCAAGTAAAATTATCAAGGTCCCCTAAACAGCAACGGAAACTGATTCCGTCTCCCAGTCACTTAATAAGTTACAATGCATGTGAATATTTCTCATTTCCTTACCAAGCTTCAGCCAAAACTTTATGTTGTGATTGTTTTTCATGTTGATTAATTTTTTCCTTGTTAAAAGCTAATGGCATAAAACATTCTGACCTCGACTCCAAGTTGGTTTTTTTGTTTATTGCATTGATTTGTACAGTCTATACAAATATACAGATAAGGCTTGTTTTAGTGGTAGAGGAGAGCAACTAAAAAAGGAAATATTTTGTTAGGGGATGAACCTACCGTGTTAACCACACATAAACCTGTTATGCATGTTTCTTGAGAGTTGTTATATGAATTATGTGAAGCTCTGGACGTGTATATATGTGGCATAATAAGCACGCAAAATAGGCACATGTATGTATTTATGAATAAATAAATAAAAAGAGAGAGAGAAATGAATGCAAAAATCTAATAATATTTCACTATGATGAAAGATTTTTTGCTCTCTCGAATGGGCTAAAAAATTCAAAAATAATAATAATATTTTTTTTATAAATATTTTCATACGATTGAATGATAATTTTTAAGTAAAATTACCACTTAGAAGATATGCGAAGATATTTGAAAGTAGTATGATTCAAAGTTAAAAAGCAATTAAGAAGCATGCAAGAGGAAACATGGAAAAAGCGTAGGAGGAGAAAAGGGAGGCTATATTGGATTGAGGGATATAGCTTAGGTTTGTGATCATGTGATCAATGAAATTTGGAGATCTTCTTTAACCCTTTCTTGGCTTTTCTTGATCTCTCAAATCCATTCCTTTCACATCATTGCTTCTCCTTCTCATCACTACTCGGAATATCTCATAATAATCCCCTAAACAAATTACTTATATTCTATATACATCTCTTTTTTTTTAACCGTTCAGATTTAAAATAATAATAAAACTGCACAGTTTGAAGTCTTTTGTCTAAAATCCAAACTTTACATATTATTAGCATTCAAAAGTTATAGTTGTAACTGACAGACGTAATTCTATTAATAATCGATTACTACTAATTGTTATCTTATATTAATAATTTGATTCATTTAATACAATATAATCAGATATCATATAAAAATCCTTATAAATACCAGATAAACTCTCTAAATTCATATAAACTCAAGTCTTTCTTGATAAAAATCAATTGGCATTCTTTTTTTAAATTATCAAAATTACAAGCCGTCATCCACAAGCAATGATAATTACCAATTGCCAGCTTACTTTCTACTTCTTAGTTACCACAAATAATATTAGCCAATGCAATTGTTACATGAAACTAATTGTACAAGTAATGATGAACATTTTGTGAAAAAATTTGTTTAGGAAAAATCTTAAATTCCAGGTATCAAAATGAGCCGTTAGAACCAATCCAAGTCTGAAGAATGAATTTTGTGAAATGTGAAATAAATGGAAATTAAACAACAAGGAAAAGTACGGTTGGCAACAGAAGGTGGTCTCAATAATTTTGTCCCATTATTTAATATTAGATTCCTTTCTCATTCAGATCATGAACTGAAAATCCATACGTCTCCTTCAGTACATAAACGACAAGTTGCACTCTCTACTTGCATATTGCTCTACACAGTCACATCCAATCTTTCTCTGATTTCAATGGATGCCTGAGGTTCGAGCTACGAGAAGATGTGATTTTTCATTTTACTTGAAGTAGTCGAACGGCAGCAAATAATGAGAGGGCAATAATAGGAAGTACATCTATCTATCTTGGAACTTGGATATGAGCTCCAATGACTGCACTTCAATCCTCAGTTCTTCCTTTCTTTTTCACACACATGCCCACTACACATATTGTTGTATCTAAATTTAACTTTATAGTTAATTTAAATACCTATATTTTAAAATAATCTATTCAACATTTTTATTTATAAACTTTATAGGTAATAAATACAATGAAAATTTACATTATTTTTAATAAATCAAAACATATATATAACATCACATAATATCAAAATTAATAAAAAAATTCATAAAATAAATAATAAAATCATTTCGTTCTGTTTTCAATATGCCTTTATTACAGCGGTTTAAATTTCACATCAATATGTTTGAATTTTATATATCTTAATTTTTTAAAAATAATATAAATTTATTATTATTTAAAAAATTAACAAATATAAGCACTTAATATACCATTATTAAAATTTAAGGAAATGAATTATGATATATATATATATATATATATATATATATATATATATATATATATATATATATATATATATATATATATATATATATATATATATATAACGTGGCCCAGTAGTTGAAATCAACTTGTTTCCATGTAAATAATGGTAAAATAAAACATGAAGCAGATATTTTTTTTCTTTTTGTTCAAATAATGCAATCTAAATCTATTAATTTAGCATTCATGTATTTTCTTATAATAAAATTTAATTAATCTAGGTTTTGAAAAATTTTCAAATGGGATGAATGAGATGTCATATATATGATTTTACTAGAGATCACCTTAATACAATAAGCAGAATTTTATTAACATTATGTGAATAAAAATGTAAACAGAATAAGCTATAAACTTCTGCCAAAAATCTTCGAACTGTAGTCTAAAAATCTACGGCTTTGCCCTTTCCAACACACTAAATTATTTGTTGGGGCAAGAAATAGCTATCAATGACTAAACTGCTAACCAAGTTTCTATTAAAATTTAAATCAAAGTTCATGTATTTCGTAATATTTATATTGCCAAAAGTAAAAGTTGCTCGTATCATCCATTGAACTACCAAAATTTGCGTTCTCATTGCAAAATTTTAAACTACAACCTCGAAAGAAAACATCCGTCTAACAAATGGTGACTAACTGCAGCATCCCTAAAACTTGTCACAAAAGCCTCGAGGCAATATTGATTTACCAAACATTAAAAGAAAACAAATGGATACATGAGTTGGAAGGGAAGCTAGCTTCTTATACATACAAGGAACCATCTCTAATTGCAGCGTGCAAAATTTGGTAAAACCTTTCCATTGCATTGGCAAGATAGCAGCATTGAAAAATATTAACTGGAAGAATTCTTCCTCGCAGAATAGGCACGTATAGCTGCCAGACCAACAACTGTGAAGGCAGCACCAACTGCAAATTAAATTAACTCGGTCAAGACAATCAACATGTAACTAGTTTCCTGCATTTTCATGGAGCTGTCTGCATGCAACAGAGAGAGAGAGAGAGAGGAAAAACCTGACATAAACAGAAGAGACTGACTAACAAGCTGGTGGAAGTATTTGCGTTTCTTTCCAGCTGCAGTTTCAGGAATGTTCAGATGAGGGCGTTCAGCAGCACTCACAATTCTACTGAAGACATTATTCATTTCTCCTGATTTGGAACTGACAGGAATAGGCGGCTCTATTCCAAGTTCTTGACAAACCTAAAAAAGGAATTTGAATTTGGCAAAAGCCTCGATGAGCAATTATTACGAGTTCATATATGCAAACAGGGGAATATTGTGCATAAATCTGTAAGTTAGATTAAGTATGCAAGGGTGTGCTGGCCAAAAGCATAGGTATGTACCGCCACCGACTCATGTAATGCCATTGGATATGGGTCCAAGTCATCCTTGGCTGCAATTAGAAGGCAAGGCATTCCATGACCACTTTCTTCGCCCTGCTTGGCTATCTCTCGAAGCACTTCACAAGTTCTTTTCCATGAATACATATCTGAACTGGAAAGTGAAATTCTATGTCATGCCATGACATCTATAGTTTCCACATCATACAGGGAAAGATACAGCGTGATGCCAATAAATATTGACACCTTCACAAAAGATCAGTATTTAAAACATTTAATAGAAGTGCTGCAGTCTAATTGACACAGCCAGCGTCCTCCTGGATTCTATATAAAATTGTGCCAAATGCTTCACGAGACAGATAATGAGATTTCCGAAGATAACTATCGGTAAAAAAAAAAAAATTGCATTTGTAGCATTTATGATGATTAAACTTACCAATCATAAAGAAATACAGCAACATCACAGGCTGCCAAAGATTCTTTATTTGATAAAAGCTTCTTCACTCCATCTTCTGGCACCTCCCGCAAAATAAGAGTTTTCTTACTCCCCTAAACAATTAATTACATGTAAAACATTTAAATATACAGCTGCAAAGCCTCGATGAAGATAGAAGATACATTTGTCTTCTAAATATCATGCCATCAACATATGGTACAATATAATCTACTGGTTCAACTCTCACAAAACTACTTAGAATAGCATACACAAAACTACTTGGGTTACAATTTCTGCTTGCTTCCACTTACCCCAAGTTGGTCAACAATATTTGCCACGTAATGCTCACCCAGTGTGGTACTATTCATTGCTGAGAATGGCCTGCATTTGAAATTGGCAGCGCAAAATCATTATCTTTAACAGGAAAAGAGAATTAAAAAAACATGAAAATTAAATGAAGATTGGAGGAAAACACAATAGATTTGGAAAAGGAAAGAGATGAATATCATCTGCCATATAACAGACTAAGCTATATTAGCCATGATAGTATGTTCAGATTCGTCACCTTTCTGCTAATGAATTCAAGAAAGCAGTCTTTCCAGTATTTTTGGGACCAAAAACTAAGCAATGGAAAACATTTCTATCAGTTCGTTGCTTCTTGTGATCTACTGCTCTTCTTCGAGTAACGCGAAGTGCTGAAGCAGAATTCTCACCATAGCCAATATATATCAAATTAGCCAAACTCCCCTTTGGATCCAATAGCGTCATAAGGTTCCACTGCAGCCAAACAATCAAAATTGAGAATAAGCTCAAGAAGATTACAACATATGTGTTTAAAAAAGTTTACCAAATAAAAAGTGGATGAACATGATAAAATCAGGAAACATTTTTTACAAATAGTAGAACTTCAACCTTTTGCCCTCTTAATGGCAGAAATCAATAAATTTCTAAATAACATTATTTGACAGGCAACTTCCTCCTTTTCAATTACCTTCCAATTTATGAGCAGTTGGGCTGTGGATTTATCTAAAAATTGTTTTCACCCATGAAATATAAAATGATGATAAAGATTTTAACATATGATGAAAATAAAGAAACTTTCTTGTCAACATGTCAAGATACTTTATGACTAGGAAAAGCGAGATGTATAGAAGGAGAAGTGGGAACACAGACCTCAGATAGAAAACCCTTAAGAGTTATATTGCCCTCTGTTGTTCTCTCTGCAGCATCCTTGTAAGGAGCCTCAGACCAAGGACTGAAATGTAAAAGAGGGCATAAAAAAATGGTAAATTAAATACCATGTAACCATAAGAAATTACATTGTAGACATTTGAAAATTTGTACCATAGAAATTGGAAGATACAAATAAAAGAAAAATAAAGAGAAAGTTAGAAAACTATAATAAAGCATTAGTGTGTGCGTGCATCAAATTACTTCGTTTTCCTCATTTAAATGTTAATGTTAATTAGAACATTATGTAGAGCAGAACCAAGTATCTATATTTGAGTATCTTATTTCATTTATGATTGCACATAAAAGTTGGAAAAAGAAAGGCACACGCTCACACCAAACCCACATGCAAAGAATGCTAGTATCAGCAACTACAAGGCCAAATTCATGTTTTCAAAGGTTCATATCCTCAGCATATATATGTTTTGAATGAAGATAAAGTTGTTAGGGCTGAGAAACTTTGGATGTCACTTTTATATTTTGAAGTTCTAATTTTGTGCTGTAGAAAAATCATGAATTTATCAAGTTCTTTCCAGAATGTTTACAATGGTACGAGCTGAAAATTTAGGAGACAAATATCTGGTATAAGGTAAGTTTATGCTAAAATGAGAGAGAGAGAGAGAGAGAGAGAGAGAGAGAAAGGAGGGAATTCTGTCATATTGTTTCATTATGTCCATGTTTCTGCTCAATTATTGGAAGTTTGTTTTATTTTTCTTTCTCCCCAACTCCAAGGAATGTGATACTTCTGTGAAACTGAGACTTCACTGCTAGGGGTCTGTGAATTGCATATTCTAACAATTTAATGCATGAATTTATAGCCACATGGAAGCACATTCACTACCCATATGAGAGAGAAGCAAAAGCAAATACAATCATAATTGGCCTTTTTCCTCTTCAGCTAAAAAAAGAAGATATTGCTACCAAGGACCAACATTGTTACAATTGATCTCTTTTCCTTCAGCAGGTTTACAAATCCTGTATCTCCCATAAGGGTGAATAGCCGCCTCCGGTACCCAGTTCAAAGCAACAAGACAAAATGTAACCCACAAAGCATTGTTATGACGCATTAAATCAAAATATAAAACCAAATAACTAAACTTACTTTTCTGGTGCAGACGAAAATAGCTCATGAAGCTCAGCAGGTCTTAGGGCTCCATGCTAGCAAATGTAAAGATCACAATGTTAGGACTTGCACTAGATTCTAGGATAATTTATATCAAAGAAGAAAGAGAACCAAAAATAGCGTGAACTGATAGGAATTTGCAACTAAAATATACATACATTATCAATGTCATATAATCGGAAGATTCCACAAAGAAACTCCACGGCTTCAGAAGTTAGCTCTATACTCTACAAAATGACATTTAAGAGGTAACAGTTTTAAACAGTATCAGAGGAATTCATATAATGCCTAGATCATGTATTTATGCATTCAGGAAAATGCATTTTTTTATCATAATTAAAATTGTGCTATGTATTGGTAGAAGAACAAACTATCAAATTTATATACTTCTTCAAGGGAAATTGTTAATGTGCATGGTAAAGGAAGCTCTTCTAGAATCATCCATGCAGCAGGAAAAAGACATGACAAAGTAAATAAGTTGTAAGCACTCCCAATGAAATGTAGTACTACTATCTTTATTTGAACTATTATAAGTTAAACGAAGGAAAGTAAGTTGTTAACCACTAATGACCTTAAAAGAAACACATAAAGAAACTAGTGTCCATAAATGTTGAATGAACAACTAATTACGTATCCAAAGCAATGTATTAGATCACTCCAGATTACCAAGTTCGTTAGATGCATAAATTGCTTAACAATAAAAACATTACTCATAAAAAAAAATTCAAAACCAAGTAATGATTTTTGTGTGTGCCAAAAATACAGTACAACATGAAAAATAATTTTTTGAAAAGCAATCCCAAAAATGAAATCCAATAGAAGCTTTTACCAGCAAGTGATACCTGATCCGGAGCATGCTTCTGAGGAATTGTAAGAAGATCATCTCTGAGTTTTAATTCACCATCATAGCCAAATTTTCTCAAAACAGCCCAAGTTGTTTCCAGTCGCCCTTTATCAATGAAAAGGGCATGGAGAAAAACGAAGCCAGCGAGGGTAAGACCCAGGTCGTTAACACCTTCTTTTCTCTTTTCTTGGACAACTCTTCTCACACCAACTATTTCAGCAGGCTGCAATGGAGCATTAAAACACTTTACCTGTTTGCAATTGTTTAAGTGTGTTAGATTCCCAAAAATTAATACAAACAGAAAATATGAAGAGCATCAAGAATAGAAAAAGTAAAAAATAACCTGAAACTCATTCAGCTCTGCATCGTTGAGTGCACCATCCATGTCGTGATCACAGAGCAGAAATATTCTTTTCAATGCCCTCTCACATCGGGGTTTCAAAGCTTGAGTTTCTTGGTCATACAGTGGAGCCGTTGGATGAAGTACAGCTTTTTGAGCATAAAAGAAAACGTCTGGCACCTAAAAATGGTTAAACTCCATTCTCAAATTTGTATAATGAATACGAGATTATCAAGAATGCACAATCTGTAAGGCTGTATCATATTTAGCAAAAGAAAGAAATGACTGAAAAAATTGCAATCCCAGTTAATGCTAGCTAGTAAAGGCTTGGTTTCAGCATCTTTTCTTAATTTCTCTTCCTCGTGCCTTTTTACCCCGTCAGAAAGGTGTTTTCTTGAGGGTGTCATTCTGTTAAATTTGGAACCATCTCAAAGGGAGAACTACAAGCAATGGACCATAATTACGAACTATGCTAATACTGTGCAACCTACTGCTTTAAGTAAATCTGCAGTTTTTGAAACTTAAAACACACAGCCATCAAGAACATGGAGTTTTCTTGTGAGTGCAACATACCTGCATAAGGGTAACAGCCGAACACTCAATACAGGCCTCGATTTCCCTATACCGTTGCATGATTGGTCCCATGATCTGTTCCAAGCTAACAGGCTCAGATTCATCTCGCAAATCTAGCTTGCAACCTACCACAATAACCGGTGCCTTGATCTTTACAGCACAACAAACGAAAAGGCAAAAAGCGGCCAAATTTTCAGATATCAGTAAGCACAGAAATATAGCAACCACACATTAACAAAGAAGATAACGCGAAATGCAAATAACCTCTAATCGCCGGAGCTCCTCAAGCCAAAAAGTAGTCAAACGAGCGAGGGTCTGAGGTTGGTCACAAGCATACGTTAACACCACCGCGTCAGCTCGCTTCAATTCTTCAACAAGCTTCCCTCTGTTCTCCATACTGTAAGTACAAAACACTGTAAACACTCCATGTATGGTTTTAAAAATTTAAAAATTAAAGTAAAAGCTCAAAATTTCCTTCAAAAAGTCGTCATATTTTGAATCAAACTAAATCCTATATTCAGCAATATGCTTATTTGTAGACAGAGGGAATGAGCGTACGCAGCAGAAGTGTCGATGATGGTGATGGGAACGCCGTCGGGGAAGAAATCAGCTGGAAGGCGAGTAGGAGGAAGCACGCCAGGGACATTATCGGGGAAACCCTCGGTGGCAGCCGCAGCAATCAAGCTCGATTTACCAGAGAAACGGTCGCCGGCGACCACGACTCTCAGTCCGGTCCTGACGCCGGAGTCAGCTGTCCCGCCTGGCATTGGAACTTTGAACAGAAGAAGAAATCAAACAACTTATTAATTTTTATTTTTAATAAAAGAAAAGCAGAGAGATACTGCAACTGAAATAACAAATAAAACAAAAACAAAAACAAACTGTGGGATCAACCAATCCGTGTAACTGTGTTCAACTCATTTCGGGAACTTTTTTAAATTTGGGGTTGGTTGAATTTATATTTGTGAAAATGGGACTATTGTTTTATTATTTGAATAAATAAAATCTGTAATCTCATTTTTGCAATTATTTATTACGAAAATAGAATAGTGAAGCTGGCAAAAAAATAAAAGTTGATGATAATGAGATCCATTTATTTAATTTCACAATAAAGAACTGTAAAAATAAACTTATATTAATTTTCTCATCTCATATAACTGCTATTTTACCATAATGATAAAGATGTACATTAATAAATTCAAAATCTTGAGTTCAACTCCTACGAACAGCATTATGTTAAATCATGTTTTTTATTTGTTTAGATTAAAATTTACAATTAATTTTTTAAATTAAATAATTTTATAATCAATTTAAATTATTTTATATTATCTTTATTTATAATTAATTTTTATACATTAATTAATTAAAATTTATAATTAATTTTTTAAATTAAATAATTTTATAATCAATTTAAATTATTTTATATTATCTTTATTTTTTTCAATTTTTTAAAAAATTAATTATAAATTTTAATTTACATTGAAAAAGAATTTAAATTAATTTTAATTTTAATAAAAATATTAAAAAAATAAATTTACTTTATATTTTAATTTAAATATAATTTAAAACTTAGGGAAACATATGGGTATTTAATTATAAAAAAATACTTGAGCCAATATGACTTAGAGGAACATGTGAATATAAATTCTTTTATATTTAAAGTTTTTTTTTTCATTATATATCTTTTCAAAGTTGGTCGCTATAATTTTTTTTATTCTTAAAATTTTAATAACTTTTCAAAATAGATAATTTTACATTTAATATTTATTAAAATGGATATGTTTTTATTAAAACAAAAGATGTCACCTTTTCTCTATAGGATTATATCCAATGTGCAATATGAAATCAGAAATGACTTGAGATTGCTATGCAGTTAGATATTTTGGACTTTTTTTAGTTCTAATTTAAGGAGGTTACTGGAGAAAACTTGAAGTCTAAGATAGAGATTGGGTCTATTAAAATTAAAATTAATTTAAAAATTTTTTAGTGTAAATTAAAATTTATAATTACTTTTTTAAAAAAATTGAAAAAAATAAAGATAATATAAAATAATTTAAATTGATTATAAAATTATTTAATTTAAAAAATTAATTATAAAATTTAATTAATTAATGTATAAAAATTAATTATAAATAAAGATAATATAAAATAATTTAAATTGATTATAAAATTATTTAATTTAAAAAATTAATTATAGATTTTAATTAATTAATGTATAAAAATTAATTGTAAATTTTTATCTTAAAAAAAGAAAAAAAAAAGATTTAGTATATTGTTATTTGTGAAAATTTAACCAAAGACCTTGAGTTTATTATTGTGCATCTTTGCCATTATGATAAAACAACTTTTTTGTTATATGAGATGAACGAATTAATATAAGTCCATTTTTGCAGTCTCTTGTTGCGGAATCAAACAAGTGTACCCCATCATTATTAGCTCTCATTCTCTTGCCGACTCCACCATTTTATTTTCGCAATGGATAATTGCGAAAATGAGATGACAGAACCTATTTATCTAAATAATGAAAAAAAAGCCCCATTTTTTTAAATATAAATTCAAACAATCCCAATGTTAAAAAAGTCCCTTCGTTTCGCGGCCAGGAAGTTGGAATTGTCTCCACTCGTGACTACACTACTCCATTTACGCGCTATTTTTTTTTTAAAAAAGGTAATAAAATGTCCCTAATTTATTTTCGAAGTAGTTTAATTGTCCCTTACCTTTTTTTAGGAGCAAAAATATCCCTAAATATGATAAATTGTACTAATTTGCTCCTAATGTTCTAAAAAATACCCCTACCGTCAACTCCGGATTAACGGCGTTGACGTGGCATTGACACGTAGTAAAATATACCACATCAGCGTCACGTGTATTTTTAATCTAAATATATTCAGGAGTATTTTAGCACTATATAAAAAAATATTAGGGGTATTTTAGTACTTTGAGTAAGACATTAAGGGTATTCTAGTACCCTAATGGAAAACATTAAAAATATTTTTATACATTATAGAAAATATTAAAAATCAATATTTATTACATTAGATATTAATTAATATTTATTACATTAATTAATAAATATTTTTATATAAATGTACAAATAAAAAATTATAAATAAATTATATAGTTCAAGAATATTTATTAATTAATTTTTATTAATGAATATAATATTAAAATTTGACTACAAAAATACTCCTAAATATTTTGGCATTTAAAGCAATTGGACCAACCTATAAGAATTTACATATGATATTAATTAAATTATTTTTATAAAAAATGTGAAATTATAAAATCTTAATAAATTGGTGTTTAAATAAATAATATGACTATTGCTAATTAAGACAAAAATTTGAACAATCTATTAAACATGTTATAGTATTTATTTAACATTTTCATAATTCATTATTTGCAGGTTTATACATTTTATTTTATACAAATATATCATTTTATTATTTAATTGCTTATAAATATTTAAATTATATTTTTAAAACAATGTATCTCACCATTTCTTTTAAGAAAATGATTACATATCAAGGTGAAATACAAACATCTAATATCATATATATATTTTTTAATTGTTCTAAGAAGTTAATACATTTTTTTAGTTTACAATAATTAAACTCTTGATGCAACTATTAATTTTTTTAATTTTATTTTTTAATATTTTTATTGAAATATTTATAATTTTATGAACTAGTTAAAATTAATAAAGTTTAATGTAAAAAAGTATGTACATTATTATAATTATTAAAATAATAATATCATTATTTAAAATATTTATCACATGTAAAATAATTATGCAAAAGATTTTTTAAATAATTTTTTTAAATAATTTTAATGAAAATGCCCCTAAATGTATTTTTTATTCAAATTGCAATATTATATTCATTAAAAAAATTAATTAATAAATATTCTTGAGCTATACAATTTATTTATAATTTTTTTCTTATTCGTACATTTATGTAAAAAATATTTATTAATTAATGTAACAAATATTGATTAATATTTAATGTGACAAATAATAATTTTCAATGTTTTCTTTACAGTATAAAAACGCTCTTAATGTTTTTATTAGGGTACTAAAATACCCCTAACGTTTTTTATACAACGCTAAAATGTCCCTAAATATATTTGGATTAAAATACCGTTAATCCGGAATTGATGGTAGGGACATTTTAGTACCGATTTTAGAATATTAAGAGCAAATTAATACAATTTATCAGGTTTAGAGGCATTTTCGCTCCCAGAAAAATATAAGGGGCAATTAAGCTATTTCGAAAACACGTTAGGGATATTTTAGTACATTTTTTCTTTTTTTTTTTGGATTTTTTCACGGATGCTACAAAAAAGAAAATAAATTTCATATTTGCACTCTCACATTTTTTATTTTTCATAAATACTTTTTTCTAAATTTTTTCTTTTTTAACTGCTATTTTTTATATTTCATTTTTAAAAAATGTTCCACATTCAAAAATATACATTTCATTGTGCTGGGACAACCTAGTAAGCAAAATTAATCGTGGAAACATAAAACTGTACATACTCCGCTGAGTTCTGTTAATCTCCCCATCCAATTCTCCGAAATGTTAAGCTTACCGGAGAATTTGTCGGCGACTTATTGACAGTCAAGAACTTGATACGAAATGGAGTGTTTCTGGCAGTTAGATATAAGGGCGATAAGGCTTTTGTTATCAGATGGCCCTATATCAAATTGCTAAGCCTTGAAATAAACCTTGAATCCGACTTCTGACCTTGATATATTCTTACCTTCAAAGGTAAATGTTGTTTTAAAGAATAAATAATAAACAGAAGAAAAGAAAAAGTGAAAAAGAGATAAAGCATAAGGTGTTTGTTATCGCACATGCCAAGAAAATAAAATAATAAATCAGGAGTGGACGCAGGATGGAGAGAAGAGAGTGGCCAAAATACTATTATAATATAAATTTAAAATCATTGGGTCGAAGTTAAATGGCCATATATAAAGAAAACATATGAGACTCGTATCAAAGGAAAGAACATGTTGTTGCCAGCGAAAGGTGCCAAGTTCTACTCTGAGGGAGGTCTTGAAGAGGTTCCAAAGGCTCTTCCTTTTGTATTTTCTGGAATTCTGAAAATAATTCCAAAGATCACCACATGTTCAACAGACGTAAGCCAATGGAGTAACACGTATGGCAAAATTAGGAGTTGCTAGAACTTCAATTTTATGAACACTGCATATTGAATAATCTTATGAATGAGATAATATTACCTTTTTGTGCCATTGATAGAAAAACATTATGAAAAGGTGGCACTCCCATTAGATAGTTTGATAAATAAAATTGCAAGTAACTCGCAAATACTAAATTATCACCTACTTGCGGAGAAACCATAGAGAATTTAGTATCCTATCCTGCAAAATTAAGTCCATAACGACTCACTAATGTAGAATTAGCATCACTTTCATGGCTTTCACTGATAACAGCAAAAGCTTTATGATGCACTGCTCTAAGACCTCCCTTTTTATTAAACTGAAATGTCATTTCTTAGTAAAATAAAAGACAAAAAAATGAGTTAGAGCCATTAAATAATATATTAAATTTTGATCATGATACCCAAGCTCTTGTTGTTCTTTTAAGACTAATAGTAATTGAGTTGCTGCTCCACAAAGCTACACTATGAAGTTTTGTTTTCCCGTCTTCTTTATTTACCAAAAAGAAAAAAAAAATGCTTTTAGTTGTACATTTTATATATTGCTACACAGAGTATTTTAGTCAAAAGAAAATAAACTACGTACAGTGTATTAAGTTTCGTCAAAAGAAAATATATTGTATTTTATTTATGTATAAAAGCAAATACACCGTATTTTAGTCAAAAGAAAAGAAAATATAGTGTATTGAGTTTCTTGTATCCATTGATACATAGTGTATTTTAGTCGAAAGAAAATAAAATACAGTGTATTGAGTTTCGTAAAAAGAAAATATATTATATTTTATTTATGTATAAAAGTAAATACACTATATTTTAGTCAAAAGAAAAGAAAATATAGTGTATTGAGTTTCTTCAAAAGAAAATATACTGTATTTTATTTATGTATAAAAGTAAATACATTGTATTTTAGTCAAAATAAAAGGAAATACAGTGTATTGAGTTTCATTAAAAGAAAATATATTATATTTTATTTATATACAAAATTACATACACTGTATTTTATTCAAAAAAAAAAGAAAATACAGTGTATTGAGTTTTTTCAAAAGAAAATATATTGTATTTTATTATGTATAAAAATAAATACACTGTATTTTAGTCAAAAGAAAAGAAAATACAGTATATTGAGTTTTGTATTTTATTTATAAACAAAAGTAAATACACTCTATTTAAGTCAAAAAAAAAGAAAATACAGTGTATTGCATTTCGTTAAAAGAAAATACACTGTATTTTAGTTAAAAAAAAAAAGAAAATATAGTGTATTAAGTTTTGTCAAAAGAAAATACATTATATTCAAAAGAAAAGAAAATACAGTATATTGAGTTTTGTCAAAAAAAAAATACACTGAATTTTAATTATATATAAAAATAAAAACACTATAATTTAGTAAAAAGAAAAGAAAAAGAAAGTAATACCATTGATTGGTGCTTTGATTTCAGCTTCCTGCCATTCCCTCGCCTTACGATTAATTTGCAAATAGGAAAAAATATAGCATAGAGAAAAAGAGAAAAATGCATTCAATAGTGGAGTTGCCAATTGGTTGAGTCATTCTCATATGAATGAGTTCATATGTGGTTGATGTCAACTTGCAACGATAAAGAATAACAAGATAAAACTACTAAAATTGAAAATTAAATAAGTTTATTTGAATTGGCTGAGCAAGGCAGGTTTTTGTTCACATGTTCTAGCAATAACATGAGCTTGCATACAATCGGGTCGGTGAATGTTTCAGCATCGGTCATGTTTATTCAATTTTATACTGAATTGAACCATTTGAAAAAAAAAAAAAAAGGAAAGAAAGAAAGAAAGAAAGAAAAGAACTTCAATTCATTTCAAAAGATAACAGAACTTACTTTGACTCTAGCTGTAGATAGTAGCTTGTGAGAGGCAATATAAGCTGTGTCATAATTACTTAAGTTCTTCTCCATAAAATATTTAACTTCAGCTACACCAGACTGTAAGAATGAAGGTGATTATAAAATAGATCCATAAGGAAATCGATCTCTGGAATGGAAGAGGTAAGAACAGGAAAACACAAAAAGCTGAACCATTCAGAAATTATCAGTAATTTGAGGAACAAAGCCTAATAAATGAGAAACCAAAAGCCAAAGTTCTAAATTATATAACTGACAATTGTTCTTAGATCTTGGAACAACAAAATTTCATATGAACATATTTCAATTGAACAACGCTAGTTTCAATGTCTCTTCTAACCATTCACACGTTCACTGTCTATGTATATGCTATTCCTTCTGGATTATAGGTTTTTGAACTTGCTTCAACTTGAAAGCATTGTTTTTTTAATGATGAAAATTCTTAGAATACTTAATTAGAACCATGTCTAAATAATATTGTAACAGTGCATCCCCCTTCATATCAGCACGTTAAGATTTTCGCAGACATAATGGTTCTCACGTTTGAGTTACCTATTGCAACTAAAACTACTACATGGAGATTTATTAGCATATTCGTTTGTTTAGCTAGTTTTCTAACCTCTCTTTCTTTAGATTATTTTATTCATTATGTGCATTTTATGACTTTATAAATTTAAATCCGTTATCTTTGTTGTGCTCATGGCTAGAAATTCTCGCTCTCCTTTCCTATTATTTTTACGCTTTGTTTAGGAAAAAAGAAATTAGCTGACAGTCTATACCCCTTTTGAGTAAATTTTGGTCCTATGCAGGTACAGTCTGTCCCCTGTGTCATGTCAAAAGGTTCTGGAAGGCATTCCAAGCGAAATAAATTCTGAAAGGCACTTCTTTATCTGGTACATCTTTTACGCCATATTTATCACATTTTAAGTTTTCTCGCTTCGTCTGATGCATTCATGCGACTTGAGAATCCCCTTCAAAATCCATTAATAAGAGGAAAGTCTAAACTGATCCAAGTTTATTTGGTTGAATGCTGGGTTGCCCAGCCAAGTCTTTATCCCACTATAATATATATAAATTATCCATATTTATTTTTCCAACATATCATATACATATATAATACCATTGCACTTTCCATCTCTTTTTTCTACTGGGGTCACGATTAGATGAAAACAAAATATAAATCATTTTCATCCAATGGAATTGTGCACATTATATAGCACACCGCTACTATTTATCACATCTCTCAAAATACAAGTAAAAAAGTCAGAAATACAAAATCATGTATAGGTGACTAGATTTCACATGTGATGATAGACTTTGATATTTCGATCCCTTTAGAAGAAATTTTGGGCATGTTTTTGTTGAATGAGACTCCATCAGTCAAATTTTAAGAAGATAAAATTCTAATCCTTTTCGGCGCAAATCAAGAATAAAGATGATCTTATAACGTGAATTAGGATCAAACATTTTTAACAAGGACGAGATCCGTCGCTGGACTGCTTGTCACGATTATCGTAACAAGATCAGAACCGAAAAGTTCCGTCATTTTTTCTCTATTTTTCCTTTGAAGGTCTGTTTGAAAATCTAAACTAGGAAAGGGGTATTTTTGAAAGTTAAACGTGTAAAAATATATAAATGATACCTTGTAAATATAATTGAGCGTTTTTAAAAATAGGAGTTAAAAATGGGGTAAATCATGTAATTTTTTCTTTTTTTTTTTTTTTGTTTGGGTTCTGGGTCAACTTTTTGGCTCAGCCCAGTTGATTGTCCAACCCGGCTCGGCCAATTTCATTTTATTTCAGTGTTTATATCAAATCCCCGAAAGCCACGGTTCGACTCGTTTACTACTAATAAGGCAATGCTGCTCCGTTCCAGTCGGACAACAATTGCGGCAGCCGCGCGCCATTTCTCGGCGGAAGCGGCGGCGGATAAGACGGTCAAGATCGGTGGCACAGGTGTCGGAAGAGATACGCTGGGAAGGAGACTGTTTAGCCTTGTGTCCACGAAACGCAGCGCCATAACAGAAATACAAAAGTGGAAAAGTGGGGGCCACAATGTGCAGAAGTATCAGCTTAATCGGATTGTTAGAGAGCTTAGAAAGCTTAAGCGGTATAAGCACGCACTGGAGGTCTGGTTTCCTCTTCTCTTAATTTTTTCTTATTTACAAGATTGAATTAACACATTAGAACTCTTTTTCTGTTAAAACTCCGTAAATTTTATGGCACAGTAGAACGCTTTTTTTGCTGGCGATTTTGATTGGCTACAGCTAGATTTTAAATTTTTGTTATAAACGAAATTGGTAATCTTGTTGTTATACATGAATTAAAAGTTATTTTGCACTGAATATTTGGTTAATTTGATATTTTGGTATGTTCTAATTATTCTTTTGTATTTCACTGATTTTTTTTTTTTGTAGATTTGTGAATGGATGACCCAACAGAAAGATATCAATCTATTGCCTGGTGACTATGCTGTACATTTGGATTTGATTGCAAAAGTTCGTGGTCTAACTAGTGCAGAAAAGTTTTTTGAAGATCTTCCTGATAAAATGAGAAGCTGGCAAGCCTGTACAGCTCTTCTACATACTTAAGTAATCCATAAGTCACTTGAAAAAGCTGAGGCTTTGACGGGGAAAATGTCTGAATGTGGTTTCTTGAAGAATCCGCTTCCTTACAACCACATGATTTTCCTTTATGTTGCAAATGGACAATTGGAGAAGGTTCCAAGGCTCATTGAGGAGTTGAAGGAAAAAACATCACCAGATGTTGTTACTTACAATTTGCGGCTGAGTGTATGTGCCTCGCAAAATGATGCGAAAACTGCTGAAAATGTCTTTAAGGAGCTGAAAAAGGCAAAAGTAGAGCCAGGCTGGATAACTTATAGTACCTTAACTAACATATATGTAAAAAGCCAACTTCTTGAGAAGGCAAAATCTACTTTGAAAGAGATGGAGAAAAGGGCTTCACGCAAAAATCGAGCTGCTTATTCTTCCGTCATCAGTTTGTATGCAAACATTGGAGATAAGGATGGTGCACACCGAATCTGGAATAAGATGAAATCATGCTTCCTCAAAATGAACGATGCTGAATAAATTTGTATGATCTCTTCTCTTGTTAAATTTGAGGAGATTAAAGAAGCAGAAGATTTGTACACTGAGTGGGAGACAGCTGCTGGAACTGGTAATCCTCAGCCCGGAAACATACTTCTTGCTGCTTATATCAACAGAAACCGAATAGAAGAAGCCACAAATTTTCACCATCGCGTGGTGGAAAAAGGCATCCGCCCATCTTACACTACTTGGGAGCTTCTTACATGGGGTCATTTGAAAGAGAAGCAGATGGAAAATGTTTTAGATTATTTTAAGAATGCCATTAGTAGTGTTAAAAAATGGAGTCCAGACAAAAGGCTGGTGAGGGAAATTTTTAAGAGTCTTGAACAAAATGGAAATGTTGAAGGAGCAGAGAAATTTTTGGCAATGCTTCAGGATGCTGGCCACATGAGTACAGAGATATGCAATTCTCTCCTAAGAACTTATGCGAAAGCAGGTAAAATGCCCCTGATAATAACAGAGCGTATGGAGAAAGATAATGTTGACTTAGATGAAGACACACATAGGCGAACACAAACAACAAGCACTATGTGTGTTAGGGAAGTCTCAAGTTATGTATCTTGATGGAACAGAGAATTTTTCGGTGTCAGCTAACTGAATCTCCATGATACAAACAAGAGGTTTGTGTTTAACATTATATTTGTTTAGTTTGATTAGTTTTATCGTCATTAGAAGGACAACTTAGGAAGTTAATGATGAAAAGGAATAGTCTTGGGGTCTATGCATTTGAGAATAATTGCAAAATTTCACATTTCAACCTGTGCCCAAGTTTGAATTCTTAAGATTATAAAGGAATGGCAGCTTATACAATGGATAGCCCCCACTTTTCTAGGTATTGGTGGAAAAATGAAGAGAAATGTCATTTTGCTAGATTCTTTCTGTACCAGATTCCTATTGAATTGGAGCACTTAACGTTTTGAAGTTATTTTTATGAAAGAAGAGGACTTAAAATTAAGGTGTTTTGCTTGTTTTAAGATCCTGTGGTAAGGTTTGGAGATGATATTAAGCTGTAAACAGTAGCAGAGATGAAAGCCCTTTGTTGCGCTCTGTTCCAAGCTTGCAGGATCTTAGCTCACCTACAAAAACCTTCCATCTGCTGACCAGCTAGATGAGCAAAGCATTATTGCTTTGATCATCTGAAGCTCAGAGCTCCGCGGGGGTTGATCCTGAAATCGCAGTCTACATCATATGAGATTTTGATAATTTCATTAGTGTGTTTAGCATTGGGGATGGAGACTACAAAACTTATGCGATCTTACATTACCAATAGATTAAAGTTAGAATTATCAAACTTAATTCTACACTATTGATCGACTTGATACGATTATGAACCAGTCAATTTAAATTCATGATGTATAATAAACTTGATCATCTCAAGGCTCAGGTTGGGTTCAGTCAGATTTATCTTACAAATTATAAAGCCCAAGTCTATTCAAGCACCAGAAGAGATAATGAATATCTTGTCTAAATTTAAGCCTGCAAACTACAACCGAATCTCAAGCTTGACATGAATAGTTCGGCTAGAATAGAAAATGAGCTAAAACTATTTGGGCTTAGAAGGGCTTATGTGAGAAATTATTATTCAAGCCTAGAAAAAAATGGGACACTGTGGAATCAAAATTTAATATTATTCTATTTTTCATTCAATGACCTATAGATAACATATCTAATCATACCCTTAATAAATAAAGTAAGAACCCTTAAGTTAACATTAGTTATTCGATTAGGCCTTTCCCATAAAGTAGGGCTAATGTTATACTTTGTGCTAAACTTGGAAAATTCGAAGAGGGTCTTTGGAGAAAACGAAATTAGTTAAATGGAGGAAATCAACTCCAAACAAAAAATCTGTTTTCCAAGAAGTGAATAACTATAAGTAGGTAACCAATATCACCACATGTTGCTTCACCTTTGATGTAAGAGGCAAATGATATTAATTAGTCCTAATAATATGATTGACATTAGAAATAATAATAGCTGGCCCATTTTTGTGAATGACACGTCCATGGATCACATGTGGAACCCACTTTCCTAAACCAAACAAACATTTCTAAGAAAAATGATATTCATGGGTTGGTATGAGTGGTTAAGAAGAATGGGAACAAGCTGTTTTGGGATAACTATATCCCGATTTGGATAATCATTAGTAATTACAATAATAATCATGATTATTCTTTAGTCATTACCTGTAACCAGTTCCAACTGCTCACCTATATGGATAACTTTTCCTTTTGGGTTCATAAAAGGTTTAATTCCTAGTATAAAAATAAAAGATATTTTTTTTAATATTTTATTTTATAGTTAATTATTTTATGTGATTATGGAGCAGAAGGCATTACGTGAACAGGTAATTATACCGACCCAGGACAAATAGGGGTTGACCCAGCACAACCTACGTCCATGTTCCTATTTTATCTGTTTAATGACTAAAATGCCTCTGCTTTTTAATTCCTCTAATTATTATTATTTTTTTCATAATTTCATCTTTGAGTGAGATTAATTAAACCCACAATTAATTGGGTATATAGATTTAGAGATAGCTAATTAAAGAGAGTTAACCTATACACACTGTAATTTTTTGGATAACGGTTACCACTTAGTTACCATAGATAAACTTAACTAGTGATTATGGAAGCAATTAAAGTCAATATATGAAATTTAACAATATGCATTCCCACTTAATCAAAATTTTCTTAATTATATAGCATGACAATATGGGTGAATTCGGTAAATTACTATAACTGAGAAAAAAAAAAGAAAATTAAAAATTAAATAGAAAAAACATGTAAACATGGTTCTCAAGCGTAATTCCAGTCGAAAATCAAGGTTAATTAATCAAGACCCTATCCTTTTAAGAAAAGCCAAGGCATTCTCTAGCAAGAGTAGAGCGTGGAATATGGAAAAGCAACGACGCCGTTTCAGTGGAGATATAAAGAAATTGATGAACACGCACAGAGAAGGAAGTGGAAAAGATAAATATGAAAGAGAAAGGGACCCACAACATATGATTTTTCTCTCTCCACCTGTCCACGTAGCTATTGTAGTTAAGTTTCGAAGTTGGAGCTTAAAAGCCATACTCTCTCTCCCTGCGGAGAAGAAAGTAAGAAACAGAACAACAAAAGAAATTAAGCGAACTCAGTAAATATATAATCTGAAAAATGGCTGCTAATGAAGATGGAGAATTCGGGTTTGAAGAAGGAATGCCATGGCTACCTTCTCATGTTTTTCATGAAGCAATATGGGAAACAAAGGTTTCTTCTTTAATTTGTGTTTAATTAGGATTTAATCATTAAACTTTTATTTAAGCTGATACAAGTACTTTTATATGTTGTTTATTTGCTAAGATTGTTTCACAGAGTCTGTACTGACTCGTATGTTGGTTTGATCGGTGTAGGAATATCATGATAAAACCCAACATCAACACCATTATCAATCTCGTAATCTGCCTTTACACCCACAGCAACTGGTATAATTCAGCTCATCTCCTTCTTTTCTTTTCTTTAATTATTTCTTTTGAAGGCTCTGAATATATTTGAACTCATCCCTATAAAAAGATTACATCATTGCCAGTTTGCAAGGAAAGAATGAACTAGAAGCTATTCCTTGCATATGGACAGCATTTTTCTTTTCTTGTACATCTCAAAAAGCCTCTAATATCAGAGCTTAAAATTCTGGAATAAATAAGATTAATACGAATAGACTAAATATTGTTAGTACTTGGCTTCATATACCATTTGTTATTTTGTGCTTGCTCATTGTTTTCGCTTAGCTATTTGCATTTATTTCTTTTCTTAACTTGTTCTTTTGGCTATGATTGACGAGTGCTTCTCTAGCTCCACGTTACTTGGTAAAATGAAAATTTGAGTAATTACATTAAGCCATAGGTTTTTTTCTATGTTGTTTGCTCATTTTGTGAGCTAAGAGCTTTCTTGTTATTTTGATTGTGGGGGGAGTAATTGAGCTAATAAGATAAAGAAATTGATAATCGATTGGCATTAATGATCTGAAAAGAAACTGAACTGAACATCAAATTTGGTGGCATGGTAAATTTATTTGGGAAACATGTCCCGTGCATATTTTTGGATGGTTACATATGGAATTGATTGGCATGTTTTTGAAGTAGTTTGGAAGTAAGCCTTTGTCTGCAAGTAAAATGGATATATTGATTGCTACTCGTGTATGCTTCAGATTCTTATACATACTGAGTGCTCTAAATCATCTTTAATTCATCTTTTTTTTCCCATTTTTATAACTGCGGATATATAGGCATTTTCATGATTTTCTCCATACCAAGTAATGAGTAATAAATAATATCCAAAATATAATTTCTTGGAACTTATTTGGACTTCGTTTTGGCTTAATTTCTGGAGTGTGGGGGTTGCTATGGAGTTCTCTGCCAGTTAAAATGTTACCATCAGATATCTAATATTTTCATTTTTTTTAATTTGCTGCCAAGAAAGATAGCATACGTTCTTTCCTGAAACAATTTTGCTCAATAAATAGTACAACATTTACTTGTGAATGACAAAAACTGCTTATATGTGGTATCAGCGCTCCAAATCTAGCCCAAGACCTCATTGTACAACAAAATACCCTATTAATTGGGCATCAAGAGGATCGGGAATGCAAGCTATATTTCTAGATTCTGGTCAAAAATCATGTGGAACTGGAGTTTTTCTTCCTAGAAGGGCTGGCGGCAATTTACAATTTAGCAAGAGGCCAGGTACCCTGCCTAAATATTTGCTTATCTTCGTCTATTTAAGAGTGAATTTGATTGAACTAATCATAATCTACTAAAGTAAAGAGTACATACAAACGCTACTGTTGATGCTAATGTCTGCCATGACTGCAGCTTGTTCTCCTGTTCTTCTTCCTGCACGTGTTGTTCATGCTCTCAACCTCAATGTCCATGAAATAGGCCTGCAAATATCGCGCCGCCATGGTTGTTCTTTATCATTTTGTTTCTTGTCTTTTTTTCATGAACTAGGATTGAGTTCTTACATCAATTGTTATATATGCAGATGCCAAGAATAACTCAAAAGTTGACTGCAATTCTGTCAAAAATAAGAATGGCAAGGACGCATCTGCACAATGTTGTGTCATCTCACAAAATGAAAATTCTTCACCGGAGATATTTCTTCCCAAAGAATGGACTTACTAGCTCCAAAAGTGGGCTGCTGTACCAAAATAAAAGCAAAAGCTCATGTTATGTTGTGCTGTCAAACACCCATTAGATGTGCAGTGTAATTTAAATAATGACAGCATATGATCTTCCCATTATTTATTTTTTAATATGATATATATATATATATATATATATATATATATTCATTTACATGATAACACCTTATCCTCATATGATTCGGAAATATCTGACTGATTATGAATTAAAATGAAATTGTTCTGTCTTATGATACAAGACCCAAGCTAAGATTTCACCATCTTAAAGTACTTGTGTTTGATCATTGATCGGGTAAAACTGCTAATACATATCACAGAGAAGAGCATTTTTTGACTTTGGAGCTAGAAAGACTTTATATTGCTATAAACTTCGTATGCCAACTATGGCTAATCTCAAAAAGGAAATAACATAGTAACCACTTATGCTTCTAGAATGAAGAGCAAGTCAGGCTTATACATTGATGAGGCTTCGAGCAGCCACTTGTACACAATGCAGGATTTACTTGAATCTTCTTCAAGAGCTTTCGAAAATGCAATGGGAACAGCATAGCTGGATGAAAAGCAGCTCTATATTTTATTCTTCTATAGTTGTCCTGAAGGCAATGCCCTTAATAACATGGCAATTTGGCACTTGCACAAAATTACGATGACAACAAACAGAGTTTGAGATTAACACATCCTCTTATCATATCATGAGGGGAAGTTCTAGAGGTGCCAATAATATAACACCTAAATTCAACATAATCTTCAGAAAAGAGCTCTAGGAAAAAGTTTTTTCATATTTGATGGAGATAATGCTATCAGCCAGGAAGTCCAATGCTAAAGGCCCACCATGTGGAGAGTTTTATTCCAAGAGGCCCAAGAAGAAGGTAGTTACGGGGAAAGCTAAGCTGGCCTAAAGTTAGTTAAAGTTAGTTATGTGGGAATTAGAATAAGAGGAGGAGGGAGAGAGGGGACGAAAGGGGAGGAGAATTATTTTGTGGTTTCAGCTGTTTGGCTGAAAAAGGGAGAGGGAGTAAGGGCCTGTGGCAATTCCCTGCTCTTGGGGGGGCGTTAGTCTCATAGTTTTGTTATTGTGATTGTTCTGTTTTTCCTTATTCCTTTTGAGTATAAACCTACAGAACTTGTGCTGTAATTGGTTCCTTCATATCAATATCATAGCAATATTACATTGTATTCTTTGTTGTGTGGCTGTTTGTTGGTATTGTTTATCATTTTCTTTATCATTGGTCCGACCTGCCGGATTATAA
Organism: Excoecaria agallocha; assembly: GCA_037975025.1. Taxonomy (NCBI): domain Eukaryota; kingdom Viridiplantae; phylum Streptophyta; class Magnoliopsida; order Malpighiales; family Euphorbiaceae; genus Excoecaria; species Excoecaria agallocha. The sequence goes on along the minus strand of JBBPFJ010000024.1, from coordinate 716,805 downwards.
CCACGGAAGGAGGGAAACTACAATGGAGACTCGTTTACAATCGGTGATGGTTCGACTGGAAGAAACAGAGAGCAAGTTAGGAGAGTTAAATGCATCTGTGAATTTTCGAATGGAAGCAACAAAGAACAAGGTGGGGGAATTAATTGCCTGTGTGCATGAACTAATCAAATCAGTGACGAACATTCAAAGTCGTTTGGCTACCTCTGAGCAGCGATACCAAGCAGACAAGAAACAGGATGAAGAATTCCGAACTCAAGTGTTAAATTGGATTAAATGAACAGACAAAGAGCCTCTCCAGGCATATGATTTCAGTTCTCAGAGGGAAACAATCATGGAAGGAGGAGGAAGTCGGCAAGGGCAAGACTCAAACCGGTACATGGATTATCACATCCACTGATAGAGAAAATGATAACAGCTTAATGCAAACAATCACACAATCAATCACACAACCAGTAATCAAAAGTAGAGTCTGTATATTCCTCTCCAAATAGAGTTCAATACAATGACTGTTACAATAAGAACGAAAATGGAAATAACAAGAAAAAGATAACAAACAGTAAGGGCCTATACTCCAGGAAAGGCAGCCAAACACCCTGCCTCCTTCCTTCCCTCACTCACACTAAACAGTGCCATACAATTCTCTCGATACCCTCTTTTCTAAAGATACCCCTATATATATTCTCCTTTTCCTAGCTAACTACTGCCAACTCCCCTTCATCCTCTTTCCCAGCCTTCTTATTGAACCGTCTTGTAGAAACCGAACAAGTCGTGGGCTTGTGGGCTTGACTCTCATCATGGATAGCATCTTCTCCATCATTGCCACTGGGTGGGGAAGCAGTCTTGTACTCAAGACTGAGCTGAGAAAACTGGTGGCGGATGACAAATTCATCCTGTATAATTTCAATGAGAGCCGATGGTTGTCTAAGAAACTTTGGCAATCTAGCTAAACATATGAGCATCCTCCAGAACATGGTAGCCGCACTAGTACCAAAGCCCAAGTCCTACCCTTGCTTATCTTGCATCCACACCAAAAGTGTTAAGCTAGCTACAACTCCCACACAGATTGCTAGTAATTGATAGTTGAAGAAGCTAGACATCTCAAATGGCCTTCATCCATACCATGTAATCTCAAATAAAGGTTGTTGTTGTATGGTTTGAGAGGAGACATCATCCACCCTTGGGCCACCAACATTAGTCACCTCTATTTTCGCAAGAATATAAACCCCATCTTGTAATCTCAATATGAAGGCCAGTTGACTGGATCCAATGTTATGGGTGGCTCCATTATCCACTAATATCAGTGCAGGAATTTTGCTTGAGGTACCCAGCAACAACTGCAACTGATCAAGCCCTGAAAGAACTCCACCACCACTTGATAAGTCGATGAGATGCAACGTGCCATCCTTAAAACATTCCTTTATGTACTCAAATCCCTCCTCTTCATAATTTGCTCTAGAGGCAAAAGCGATGTCCACAAGCTTTGCACCGAGAGCATAAAAGCGTCTAGCACCAAGAGCGTGGTGCCCAACTCCCCTGTTACCCATATCATGAGCCCTAATCCACCTCCACTTCTCAGGAGCAGTCTTTTTGAAAGAATCCATGGTGGTTGTTTCATCAACAGGAACACTATTTTATTGATCGGGTTTAGCCTCACTCCATCCATCCAAAACCACCATTGCAATAGTCGTTCCCTTGGGCAGTTTGGAACGATCCGCCAACTTCCATGGGAATTCACCTGGACTTCCCATCTCTCTCTCTACCTCCCCATCGTCACCCCCAGCCAAAGCAGGAAAACTAAATCGGAAGCTCGTACCTAGATGGCCCTTGCTGTGCAAGTAGGTGGCCAACAAAATGAGACCAAATAGAATGGTCTGGTCAACTTTGATGAAATCAGCATCCAATGTCCTCAGCTTGTCATTGGAATTGTATGCCAAGGTCTGGCTGGTGTCTTCAAGGGGCCAAAACACCCAGATCCATTAGAGCAAACTTGGTCCACTTGAGCTTTAATGGCATCATCTCCCTTTTTCAGAAAAAATTGCAGCGATGAAGTAGATCCTTCTTCACCGATCTGCAGCAAATCCTCCCGGAAACGAGCCGATCTCTTCGCATCCACGCAATTCTCTGATTGATACACCTTCAATCCCTTTTTGTTTTCATCTTTCAACCCACTGCTTAGACGTTCCACATATCTCGGTTCAGGCAAATTTAGGAAAGCTGCAGCCACCGTTTCACAACCTCCAATGGTTTGGTCGATGTTCCCACCCTGTTCCACCATCTCTTTCTTTTTATCAGTCTGGATCTTGGAAACGGGTTTGGTTAATTCATTTAAATGAACAGCGAGCTTTGCAAGTCTCTGGGCATTTTCATCCATTCTGGCTTGCAAGAGTTGTTGAGTTTGACCAAATGTATACCCCGTTTCAACCAAGTGAGTGCCTCCTCTTGAGCTATACTCCTCTCCCATGGAGAGTTGCTTCTCCATCCGCTTCATCCAACCCAAAAACTAAGTCTGGAACTCTTCTGTTTTCTACTCCATCAAGCGAGCATTTTGTTGAGTACTCTGTTGCATTCCTGTTACAACATTAGTTAATTCTTGTATGCAAGTTGCTAGTTTCCCTATCTGATTTTCATTTTCATCTACACGAGAAGAGAGGGTTTGGTATCTCGTCTCCATTGGAAAGATCCAGCAGTTAGTGGCTTATAAGGGTATTGGACTCCCTCCACTGATAGGAATTCCTTTTGGTGGATAAGGGGCCTTCACACTTATGGGCTTGATGTTACCCTTCTCTATCAGTGGTCCGACCTTCCGGATCCGCGGCCCAGGAGAGGAACCTCAAGGAAGAAGCCGCCAAGTGGGTGTGGCCCAGGAGAGGGACCCAGAAGGGAGAAGCTGCCAAGTGGGTGTGACCCAGGAGAGGAACCCTTGGGGAGAAGCCGCCAGTGGGTGACAAGCCGCCGGGACGTCGGCTGTTGAGGGAGGGGGCAATGTTACAATCCCACATCGGTTAACTGACTAGGCAGTTAGTGACTTATAAGGGTCTTGGGCTCCCTCCACTGATAGGAATTCCTTTTGGTGGATAAGGGACCTTCACACTTATGGGCCTGATGTTGCCCTTCTCTATCATCCACACAAGCCATTTTGCAGATCCACTAGTTTCATTGAAGAAGGTGAAACTTCCGATGTTCAACGATACAGATCCTAGAGGTTGGACTATGAAGATCGAAACTTATTTTCAATTGAATCAAATCCCATTTGATATGCGCATTCAGTTGGCCGAGATTTGTATGGAAGGGCTGACCATAAACTGGTTTTCTATGTTGCTGGATGTATCACCATCCCTGACTTGGGAGCAATTCAAAACCGATTTAATGAGACGATTTGGTGGAATCCATTCCTCCAGTCCATTTGAGGAGTTGGCTGACCTAAAACAATCAGGGAGTGTGGAAGAGTTCATTGAGAAGTTTGAGATGATTGCTGCTACCGCTCCTGGTCTTTCGGAGCAGCAGTACGTGGGGTACTTTATCAGCGGGCTGAGAGAAGATCTCAAGGGATGGGTGAAGGTGCATAAACCGGAGGACAGGGTCGAAACTATGTGGCTAGCGCGCACTATTAAGGCGTCGCTGCAATTCGATGGTGGAGAGTTGAATTCGACGAAGCTCTTACAAAACTCAACGAAGGAGAAAGAAGGGCCATATCAGACACAAGGGACTAATGGATCGTGGGCTGGATCCAATAGAGTGAGATACTCACCCACTTTCTCTAACATATCTTCAAGCCCAAACCAAAACAAATACGCAATGAACTTTTCAAACAGTCATCCACCATCTCCAACATTGTCTACCGATTCCACTAGATTAGAGCATCGGCGATCAAGGATCCTGCACCTTACCAAGACTGAGTGGGAAGAACGACGTCGGAAAGGACTTTGTTTTCAGTGTGGGCAGAGTTACCACAACACAAATGTCCTAAGGCTCAATTGAAAGTTATGTTGCTGGGAGATGGAGATGAAGTTGAAGATGAGGAAGGATTCTATGAAGTCGAGAACGAAGGTGCGGAAATTCCCATCGGTGGCGATTACAAAGTTCTTGAGCTAAGTAGTCTCCACCCCAGTGTGGGTATACCAGGAGATTTTGACATGGAACTGAGCACCATCGAGTTGAGAGGCACCATTAACGAAATTCCAGAGGAGATGCTAGTGGATAGTGGTGCAACACAAAACTTCATTTCATCCCAGTTAGCTGCCGTCTTGGGTTTCCAGGTAAGTCGAATAAAAACCTTGGGAATTAGACTGGGAAATGGGAATGTGATTGGGATGGATAGGCGATGTACAGGAATTCCCATACAATTAAATGATTACCATTGTTTAATTGATGCACTTGTAACTGATATTGGAGGGTTGGATTTAATATTGGGGGTCGAGATTGTTGAGGGACATCACCGCCAATTGGGCATCTGGATGTTTGAAGTTTGTCGATCAGGGTAGAAAGGTGGAATTAAAGGGGGTAACAATGGGGCATGGGATAAATCAATCATGGCAAGAATGGACTGAGAGGCAGTTGCGACAACTAGACACAGAGAGTGAAGGCAATTTAGTACAATCGTGGGACTCTTTACATCACTTCAATTTGGTACACCAGAAGCAGATGAGGGACTTGTGCGCCAAACAACGGGTAGTTTTTTCTGAGATAGCAGGGTTCCCTCCAAGTCGGCAAGTAGAGCATGCAATCACTTGGCACCCAGGGCAGGGACCTATTTGTGCGTGTCCTTACTGTTACACTGTTTTGCCTAGAGAAATTGTGCATTGTTGCTTTGGGTCAAGGGGAAGATGCACTTGGATTAATGGACAGTTTAGTTGATCGATTGCTCTTCCACATTGGTGGCAAAGAAGTTCATTATGAACGATTATTTTTCTTGACACTACCTACAGGTGAACACCATGGTGGTGTTGGGCAGAGGATGGATGGAACTACTATCAATGTTGATGTTACTGCACCTAGAATTTTAAATTACTCTTATATTGAAAAGAAACATGAGGGGAGCATCTACTCTAACTTCTCAGACATGGAGAAATTTTTGCACCGAAAATCTACCAGGTATTCATTGGGAGTTGGCAATATAAGCTTTGTATCTGGTAGCATGACAGTGTATCAGGCAATGTTGATGGATTGGAGGAGGAATCTTGAAAAGACCCTTCCTGGCATCTCCACTTCAGTCTTGAGGATAAGACTGCTTCCCCACCGGGCGGCAATGATGGAGATAATGCTATCAACCAGGAGGTCCAATGCCAAAGGCCCACCATGTGGTTATTCCAGGAGGCCCAAGAAGAAGGTAACTGCGGGGGAAGCTGAACTAGCCTAAAGTTAGTTATGTGGAAATTAGAGTAAGAGGAGGGAGAGAGGGGATGAAAGGGGAGGAGAATTATTTTGTGGTTTCAGCTGTTTGGCTGAAAAAGGGAGAGGGAGTAAGGGCCTGTGGCAATTCCCTGCTTTTGGGGGGGGCGTTAGTCTCATAGTTTTGTTATTGTGATTGTTCTGTTTTTCCTTATTCCTTTTTAGTGTAAACCTACATAACTTGTGCTGTAATTAGTTCCTTCATATCAATATCATAGCAATATTACATTGTATTCTTTGTTGTGTGGTTGTTTGTTGGTATTGTTTATCATTTTCTTTATCAATATTCTTTCTCATTATCACAGAAGGCCATCAACAGCCACAAAGCCACAAGTATGGATTAAATCAGACACAAAAGTGGAGATTAGGCCCAAAATCTGCAATCCCATAAGGGAGGAACAAAGTGATGATAGTTTAAAGGATCCGTATCAAGTTTTGGCTGAAAAGTGGATCTTGACATAAAAGATGACTGCTCCTGTCATTGTATTATATGGAGATTTTCTAGCTCAAGCTGATATCCTATGCCTCAAATGTACAAGTTTCTTCCTCTGAAGTTTCAGGCCAGAAAAACTGACATGTTTGCTGGCAGAAGATGCTGGGCATTCTGCACTCTTTTGCTAAAATTTTGAATTAGAATTCTTACTTTCTCCGGTTACTTGAGGTCATTGAGCTATAAAACTTTGCATTGTTTAGGTTTTAATCATCAATGAAGCTAAATTAAACACATAGGAAGTTGCAGCAGAAATACGACCATCTAAAAAATTAAGCTTTAATTACCAGATCAACTCTTTTGAAGTTGAATCCTTTAAGCTGATAGAACTGCTCATTTGACGAGCATAATCGGTAGCATCCAACTCCTGATATGGCCTTTTGCATTTGAATCGCAGTTTGACTGGTGCAATCTGACTCACAAACGGTAGCATTTTGTTATCTAAACATGCAACCAAACATGAATCTTGATATGTAATCCACAAAGTTTCTAACTGTTGGTTAATGTATTTTGTTAGATATTAGGTTGTAATTAAGGGTAGAATAGTAATTTTTTTTTTACTACTTGTATACCTATAAATATACCCTTGTATCATTTTAGGGTAATTTTGAGATAATAGAAACTCTTGAGTTCTCAAAATCTTCATGGTATCAGAGCCACTGCCGTTTCGAAGGTCGAGTTAACTCCCTTCCGCAGTTGGTTCGTTTTCGATAACCTCTATTTTTCCGGCGAGTCTAGAAGGTCGTGTTCCAGACCTCCTCTTTCGACACCGCCCCCATAGGAAGGTAGATCGGGTGAAGATCGGCCGGTGTCCCAGTCTCCGGCGCCGTCAGAAGCCGCGCGTGAGCTCACGCGCCGATCAAAGGATTCTGCCCTTTCCCCACGCCCCGGCGCGTGTGGCGCGTGACGCCACCTCCGGCCACCTTTTGCTGCCGTTTTTTCTGCCGACCTTCTCGCCGCCCTTTTCCGCCTCCAACCCACTGATCTCCGGTGACTTCCGACCACCTCGGTTTCTGGGTCACGCGCGAACAGGTTCTGTTTTCCTGGGTTAACTTTTTCCTGCTGTTTTTTTATCCTTTTTTGGCTTTTTCATTATGTCAAATATTAAGGATGATCATAAGGAGGTTGAGAGACATCATTCCATGAATGACAGTTCTTATTCTCAAATTAGCCCAGTTAAACTTGAGGGGAGCAATACTTATTTAGCTTGGTCTAGATCGTGTTTATTGTCGATCAAGGCTAGACGGTTGCAGGCTTATATCGATGGAAGTAAAAAACCACCATCTGTCACCGATCCTAATTTTAATCAATGGGACTCAGATAATTCACTGGTTATGTCTTGGCTCCTAAATTCGATGCATCCTAAGATCTCTAGACAGTATTTATTGCTTGACACTGCAGAGAAGATATGAAAAGCTGCAAAAACCACCTACTCTCGAATGGGAAATGATGCTCGTATTTTTGAACTCGGGAGCAAAGTTCATGGTACAAAACAAGGTGAGCTTACTGTTTCTGATTATTTCTCTGAATTGGGTAGTTTATGGCAGGAACTGGATTATTATCAGGACTTTCAAGCAAAATGTGTTGATGATGCGGTGCTGATTCAAAAGATGATTGAAAAGGAGAGGGTTTATGATTTTCTGGCTGGTTTAAATCCTGAATTTGATCAAGTGCGAGTTCAAGTTATTGGCAGAACTCCTTTCCCTTCACTTGAGGAGGCACATTCTTTAATTCAGCAGAAAGAGACCAGGAAAGGTGCTATGCTTTATACTGCACCTATTGACAAGTCGGGTTTGACTGCCCATACCTCTCTTGAGCAACCAAAAGGGATTCTTTTTGATAAAGATCATTTGCTCTGTGATTACTGTGGTAAGCCAAGGCACACTAAAGAGACTTGCTGGAAGTTGCATGGGAGACCTAGTAGGGGCCGTGGGGGAAAACGAGTTAATCCAACAAGGGCTCAAGCACATGTGTTAGAAACAGTGGAATCATCTAAGGAGTCTGCTTCAGTTGAGAATCTCTCCTCTGATGAGATTTTGCATTTCAGGCGTCTCCTGTCTCAGCTTACTCCTTCCTCCAGTGCTACCTCTAATTTGGTCAAGTCAGGTACTACTTTCTCTCATCATAACTCATGGATTATTGATTCTGGTGCGAATAAACATATGACAGGCACTTCAAAAGGCTTTCTTAACTACTCTCCTTGTTTAAAAAGGGATAGTGTCAGGGTGGCTGATAGGTCATTAACCCCTATTTCTGGGACAGGTTCTGTTGTTTGTACTCCTAATATTAAATTGTCTTTTGTTCTTCATGTTCCTCAATTTTCTGTCAATCTTTTATCTGTCAGTGCTATCACTAAAACTCTTAACTGTAAGGTTGAATTTTTTTCTGATTTTTGTATTCTTCAGGATCTTCAAACAGGGAAGAGGATTGGCAGTGGTAGAGAGCATGATGGCTTATATATGCTGGAAGACAGTCAAGAGTTGGCTCTTTTTGGGGAGTATCAGGATGTCAACCAGGAGATCATTCAGTGGCATAGGCGATTAGGACACCCGTCATTTTTTGTTTTAGAAAAACTATATCCTAGTTTATTTGCTAGAACTCGGTTTGATTCTTTATCTTGTGATACTTGTGAGTATGCTAAACATACTAAAAACTCGTATCCTTTGAGTGATAATAAAGCCAGTGAGCCATTTATGATTGTTCATTCTGATGTTTGGGGACCTACACAAACTGTCTCTTTGTCTGGAAATCGATGGTTTGTTACTTTCATTGATTGTTGCACTAGAATGACTTGGGTGTATTTGATTAAAGCAAAGAGTGATGTTTTCTCCTGTTTTCAATTTTTCCATAAAATGGTTGCCACTCAATTTGATGCTAAAATAAAAGTTTTGTGGTCTGATAATGGAACAGAATATATGGATAGTAGGTTGGGTACTTATTTGGAGTCTCATGAGATTATTCACCAAACTAGTTGTCCTTATACTAGTGCTCAAAATGGTGTAGCTGAAAGAAAAAATAGGCATTTGTTAGAAGTTGCTAGATCTCTTATGTTTACCATGCATGTTCCAAAGTCATATTGGGGGGATGCTGTATTAGCGGCTGCCTATCTTATTAATCGAATGCCTCTCAAAGCTCTTAACTTTAGAACTCTTGTAGAAGTCTTAACCGGAAAAACTGGCTATACTGTTCCACCAAAGATTTTTGGATGTGTTTGCTTTGTTCATACTAGGAATGTTGGGAAATTAGATCCGAGAGCACTGAGATGTGTGTTCGTTGGATATTCTCCAACTCAAAAGGGATATAAGTGTTATCATCCTCCATCTAGGAAATTATATGTGAGTATGGATGTTACCTTTCGGGAGTCTGAACCTTATTTTGACAGTATCCAATCACCTCTTCAGGGGGAGAATAGTGAAGAAGTGGTGATGAATGTACCTGTGCTACCTCAGGATCTAGTTCAAAGGAAAAACGAAGGGATTGTTATTCAGGAGCAGAATGTTGATGTTCAGGGGGAGGAGAATGTTGTTGGTGTTGGTGGTCGTTTAGATAGACCTGACTTGTTGAGATACTCGAGGAAGAATAGGTCTGAAGAAGCCATCATGCATTCTACACTGCCAGAATCCTCGGGTGAGTCACTTCTTGATTCTGATTTATCTCTTAATTCTGATTTAAATTTGCCCATTGCTCAAAGGAAAGGAGTCAGGTCGTGTACAAAACATTCCATCTCTAACTTCGTCTCTTATGATTCTTTGTCTCCTTCCTATAGTGCCTTTGCCTTGTCTCTTTCCTCTATGTCTATTTCACAGAATTGGAGAGAAGCTATCAAGGATCCAAAGTGGAGAGAAGCTATGGTTGAAGAAATGAAAGCCCTCTCTAAAAATGAAACCTGGGAACTAGTTGCATCTTCAGACAAAAAGGTAGTTGGTTGTAAGTGGGTGTTCACAATAAAACACAAAGCTGATGGTTCAATTGAAAGATTTAAAGCTAGATTAGTGGCAAAGGGATTCACCCAGACTTATGGCGTTAACTATCAGGAGACATTTACACCAGTTGCTAAAATGAATACCATTAGAATCTTGCTATCTTGTGCAGCTAACTTGGATTGGGATTTGCTGCAATTTGATGTGAAGAATGCATTTCTTCATGGGGACCTGGAAGAAGAGGTTTATATGGAGATTCCTTCTGGTTTTGATGATGAGAGAACACAAGGAAAGGTGTGCAGACTGAAGAAAGCCTTGTATTGGTTGAAACAATCTCCGAGAGCTTGGTTTGACAGATTCAGCAAAGCTATGATATCCTTTGGTTATCAACAAAGTAATGCTGATCATACCCTCTTTATGAGGCACTCCAAGGGTAAGATCACTCTTCTCATTGTTTATGTTAATGACATAGTGATGACAGGGGATGATAAAGAAGAAATGGTTCGACTGAAGAAGCTCTTAACTCAAGAGTTTGAAATCAAGGATCTTGGAAAGCTACAATATTTCTTGGGAATTGAAGTTGCCAGATCAACCAAAGGGATCTTCATTTCTCAAAGAAAATATGTTCTGGATCTTTTGGATGAAACTAGTATGTTGGGATGCAAACCAGCAGATACACCCATTGAAAGTAACCATAAGTTACAAACAGGGACTGAAGGTTCAGTTGATAAGGGCAGATATCAAAGATTGGTCAGTAGACTTATCTATCTATCCCACACTAGACCAGATATTGCTTATGCAGTTAGCTTGGTGAGTCAGTTTATGCATGATCCAAGAGAATCTCATCAACAGGCTGTTTTTCGCATTTTGAGGTATTTAAAATCAGCTCCAGGAAGAGGTATTCTTTTTTCAAAAAATGGTCATCTAAGAATTGAAGCTTTCATAGATGCAGATTGGGCTGGATCTTTAGATGATAGAAGATCAACCTCTGGTTATTGTACATTTGTTGGAGGTAATTTAGTCACTTGAAGAAGTAAGAAACAGAGTGTAGTTGCAAGATCAAGTGCAGAAGCAGAATATAGAGCTATGGCTTAAGGTGTTTGTGAGTTGTTATGATTGCAGAAGTTATTAGCAGAGATGAATTTGGCTAAATGGGACCGACTATTTTTGTATTGTGACAACAAAGCTGCAATCAGTATTGCTCATAATCCAGTTCAACATGACAGAACAAAACATATTGAAATTGATCGGCATTTCATCAAAGAAAAATTATCTGATGGTGTTTTAAGCTTATTTCATGTAACGTCGGACAGACAATTAGCTGATGTTTTTACAAAAGGACTCGGTAGTCGAGCTTTCCACGCCATAGTTTGCAAGTTGGGCATGTGTAATATCTTTGTACCAACTTGAGGGGGAGTGTTGGTTAATGTATTTTGTTAGATATTAGGTTGTAATTAAGGGTAGAATAGTAATTTTTCTTTTACTACTTGTATACCTATAAACATACCCTTGTATCATTTTAGGGTAATTTTGAGATAATAGAAACTCTTGAGTTCTCAAAATCTTCACTAACCTAAGTTAAAATGATATGGCTTGCAGTAATAAGAAAGAGATGAGCAAGGTCCTATTTCTTGATCTTAGATCCTGGATTCTGACCATAATAAAAAAATTTTGAGCAAGAATCGGAGACATATATATTATAATGGGCAAAGAAAAATATATATGCATGCATTAACAAACTCATCTAAGAAGGCTCAAAAAATTGAATGGCCACAAGAATGCAATGAATAACAAATAAATTCATCTGAACCAACTCAACCACAGACTATTTGAGGTCAGCTATGCAGTGCTATTTCCCCATTCCACCAGATTAGCAATTAAAGTTTAGAAAGGTCTGAGGATGCATTATCTCTTTACACTTCTTTCATCCACATACCATATTGCATCTAACTCTTGCTTTCTCATCTCCTACAACTCCGATGTACTCATCAACATTTCGCTTGAATCAAGTGCATTTGCTAGTCTACTGTCTCTCTAACTGTTGGCAAATAAATTTCACCTTAATTTTAATCCAATTGTACTAAACTTATAGTGTCATCTATCATCGGCATATATTCTAATAAATTGGATCAAAAAGAATATTTCAATCACATAGAACAGTTAACATAAGGCAATTCAGTTGAGTGGCAAAAGCATCTTAATTACAAAGTAATACTTGTCGTCCAAGAATGGAGATTTATCGTGATCACTTATGCAAAGTTCTTATGCAATTAAAATTTATGTTAAAACCAGTGTTTTATTGCATTGAGAAGTACACCTTTTTGCTATATCTGAAGTCACGTTTAGGAAGAAAATGGAGAGGCAGATTACAAGAAGATGGGGCTTTTACCAAGAGAAACAACTTAGTAGGACCTGAGGAAAACGAAAAAAACCAAACCAAAACAAAAAGATTAGTTTGAACTTTCCCTAGACTAACAAATTAAAAATGGAAGAATACTCTTTGGCTGGCACCTGGACAGGAACTAGATCCAACACCCTTTGTGATCAGTGCTCGAATTGCCTGATAAACAAAAGAAAAGGAATTGTTGAAAACCATCTCAAAAAAAAAAAAAGGCAACTTGGAAATCAGAATGGTATCAAGGAACCTTTCTTGAAAGCCCTTCTGCTGCTTTGCGTGTAGCAAAATCACTTGCACCTGTACTTAATATAGTTTTTCCATGTGAAAAGCACAACTCATACACGTATTGGGGTCGTATTGGACTAGCTCCCAGAACCAAAAGGAAACTCTCCAGGTTATGAATCTCACTGATTATCAATCGTAATGCAGTTTCAAGACCATTAACAGTATTCATTAACTTATCTAATCTCCTAATTCCACCTTTGACCTCTCTCTTTCTGCTAAGATTTTTTCTTCGTATGGCTGCCGTTGTTTCTGGTCGTGCAAGAGTCATCTCCTATAAGCCACAATGCTCAGGCTGTTTATAAAAATCGAAAACAATGTTAATGCCAATCAGATTAATGCAGCTAAGTACCAGCTCATTGTACTACAGTTTCAAGCTTTCGAATTCGAGAGTTACATCCTGCAAAACGCTGCGTATAAGAAACAGATATCAGAGAGCATTTTCCACCAACATTCAACAATTAAGCAAACAAACAACAAATCGAATTTAGAATTTAACACGATTCGCAATTATCGAACAATTTTGGGATTAATGGCGTAGAAATAGTGAAGAAAGAAGCTTTGGATCTTAAAATTAGTCCGGAAGATAGAGAAATTGAAGCAGGCTTACGAGGGGATCTGCTGGTGCATGTAAAGGATGATGCCTAGAATGTTTTTAACAAGATGGAATAAGACGGAATTGTCCATAGAATCGGTGTTGGTCTCGATCTCTGTGCATTCCATCTCTGAGCATCCTTCTCCTTCCATCATTTTTTGTTTTTTCGTCAACCAGAACGGTGAAGACTGAAGAGACACATACTATTTGCCTGCTGGTTGAGAAAAATTGGATGATTTGAATTGAAATTCAGGCGGGACAGATACCTAATTCAGGCACAGTAGTACCTGTCTCGTGTTTATGAATGAACTAACCTCGCACTTAATATGGGCCAACTGCCCTGACTAATGGCTTATAATAAATTTATGTTTTTGAGAATAGCTTGCATTTGATTTTTTTTTTTTCCCTTAAACAAATGTGATTATTGAATAAATGGGGTAACAATTTTAGAGACTTTTTGTTGCCATTATAAAGCCCACCAGCCCATTAAGAAATTAACAATAGGAATTGTATTCAGCCTGTCAATTTGGGGAGTAAAAACACACACACACACACACTCTCTCTCTCTCTCTCTCTCTCTCTCTCCAATACATTTGGCAGGCAAGAGTTTATACTTCAAATTCTCTATTCATGTACTTTTGTAATAGCCGCATAGTCATAGATAAAGCATCCAATTTTTACATGAAACAAGTTCATTCTTATATCAGCAGACAGCAAGAATTTTGCATGAAATTTTGATCTTCTCCTGTTCCAGGCTTGGGCAGAATATTCTGTGCTGTTTCACAACATTCTATAACACATATAACCTGAGACCTGATTCTCATGGGTTAAGGCCTAAAACCCATGCCAAAAAGAATGTCTTCAGAATCTTTTCTGCACTAGTAAAACACTTCTCTTGCAAAGTAAAAAGCGATGATCAAGATTACTTGCAGCAGCGGAGCAACTGCTCATATAAACATCAAAAGCGCAGCATGTATCCCTAACTCCAACAAGAAGAAAATTTCATAGAGATTTACAACAGTGAAACTTTGAAATAAGTCTCCCCCACAAGGTAAGGAAACTCCTAAATTTAAGCTCAAAATTTCATTTACAGTTCAAATGTATTACCTGAAAAATGCAAGCAGTCTCATCACATCATATATTATACTCCATATCGCTTTAGAGCTTTGCTTAAACTTGGCATGACATTGTAAGCCTGATAAGACCTTCTTAGGTCTATTATCGAGCCCACCTGAACCAGAAGAAATTATGTAAAGTAATTTGCAAGGCATAGCAGTAACCAAGATAGTTTTTTCATCACAAAATTGACTTCTACTAAAACGAATTCTACACTCCTTCCTACATTATGCCTCTTTGTTAAGCTGCCCCCATAGTTTCCATTAGAAAAACAACTTGCTATTGTACACTAACCAGCTTTATATTTAAGCATTGGCTACAACTACAAACCAATATGAGGTTATTGAAAAGGTCAACAATTTTGTTAATTTAGTTTGGTGAAACAAAAGAACCCAAAAAAAAAAAAAAAAAAAAAGAACGAAAGAAAGAGAGAAAAAGGTAATTTATTGACAAGCATTCTAGATAAGATAAAATGCAAGTCCGAAAACATTTTGAAAACTTAATGCCATTACTCACAATAATTAAAACTGATGTAAACCCAATAGCAAATCCCTCATTGATATTGCGCAAGTGATGATCAAGTATCGTTGACGTTGTTGCCAGAATGCTCAACAATAAGCCTCCTGCAAGATCCCCAAACACACAAAAGTGCAGTAAGATTAAAGATACTAATTATACTTGCTCAGGAAAATCGCAGATGCAAACATACCCCAGAAACGGGTTGATGCCTGGATCTTTGTGAGGTAATCAATAGTAGCTTTCCCAGGTTTTATGTTTGGTATCCTGGCACCCATCTTATTCAAGTAGTCTGCAATCTCCTTTGGCAAGTTTGCCTGGACAGTTAAGAAGGATATCAACAAAGGTTTTCTCAGGCCACCCATTATCATAGACATGACAAATCGTATTTCCAATTTAACCGCTAGTATAAAAGAAACACCTGATCTCCATTATCTTTTCAATTTGTTAGGATATTATTTCCATATTAAGGGAGCACAACTTGATAATAATTATTACCGAAATCCAATGAGACACTATACCATGTCCGCAATACATGCTTTCTATACTTACAATAAATGTTTGCAGTAAAGATAGAGACGGCAAGAAAAGGGAAAAAAAAATCAAATATCACATATTCTGCCAAAGTTTCATTTTCAGTCCCAAAATAATTCCAAACAAGGCCCATAAGAAACTTACAATATCGAATATATTGAACAAGAAGACAAAAAATCCATATATTGAATAGTAAACCCATGGCTCTGCACCAAGAGATGTTTCGGGATTCAACATCTCTTTTACATGATCCCAGAAAGGTGAACCAAGAATGCTGCCAAAAAAATTATGTGTTACAAAGGCTAGGTCAGGTCAGGTCAGAAAACAAGTATTAAATTTATGCCGATAACCTAACAAACAAACTTATGCAGTTGAAACAAACCAACCATCAATAAAAAAAAATGGGTCTGTAAAGGAAAAAGCAATCTTATGAAATTACCCTGCAAGAATACTTGGGATTGCTAAGAGATAAGTTGTAGTAAGAACTGGCTGCATTCCTGATGGATTAATGTTAAAAGGGATATAGGGCTCAACTTCAGTGATTGGAGAATCATCCCTGGCCAAAAAACAATGCCAAGAGTGTGTCATTTATAATCAGTTACATTTCACTGCACTAAGAGTTTGTCAAATTAGAGCCTATTATTAGGGCGTCAAAGCTATAGAACAAAGCAAGCAATTATCTAGTTCCCAATACAAGAACAGTATATAACTATATTTTCAATCAATCACTTCAAGAATCACTCAACAAAGCTATTAATTGCAGAACAATCACGTTACTACCTTGCAGCTGAAGCAAGTTTAAAACCATAGTATTGTAGCTTTATTTTCCTGCAACCCTCAGTCACAACAACCGCCCACATAGTGACCACAGTAAAAATACCCAACACCGCAAAAATATAAGGCAACTGACTCACAGCACTTCCTGCGACAGCAACACAGACAAAAGCTAGGCATAAATCTAGTTGTTTAATAAGAACACTGATAGCCAATATCTATAACTAGTAAGCAGAAACTATAATTTGTAGAGGCTCAGTCCAAAAACACAAGTGAGCAACACTTAGCATTTTGCAAAGTGCACAATCAGTAACCATAATTGGCAGCATAGTGAAAAGTCCAATGAATTATATTCTTTTCCATGTATGTGAATGGCTACTATTATGACTTAGTCGTTGTAGTTGTTGTACTACTATTAGTTGTTGCTGTTGTTGTAATATGTGAGCTTAACATCAGATTTTACCATTTGGCTTTTAAATCCTTCCATATCAATAATGTAAATCAAGAATTGCATTATTATTTTTAGGTACTTTTAAAAGAAAATTTACAAAAAGAAAAGAAGGTTCTAAGCAATGCCTATTAACCTTCAGAAAGGGAAAAGGTACTAAGCAATGCCTATTAACCTTCAGAAATAAGAAACAAAATAAGATTTGTAATTTGAACATCACTTAAATGTTCTCTTATCACATACCTGAGAGTTGACACAGCATCTTGTATAATGTATCTGTGTAGCCCGTTAGAATTCCCAAACATATGATCAAAGATGAACCTTGACCTGATGCATTCATAAATATGGCAGGAAACCAGAACGGAAATTAAAAAATGCAAAAATTCTTTGAAGTCCCCTTGTTTTGAAGAGGGAGAACAAAAAACACAACAAACTAGCTAAGAGAGCTAATTTGATCAGAGCTCAGATAAACAAACTCATACACAAACGGCATAATGAAGATACAACAACAAGATCCCCAGAACATTACCAAATCCAGATTCAGTTATTGTATCACAAATCCATGTCACTGTCATTGCACCGCAGACCAACAAAAAAGCTGTCAGCATCACATGCTTGACCCTGGAAAAGCAGTAAAAATTTTAACATGCAAACAAACTGTTTCCAAGCATTACCTGAAGAGACTTTCTCGGTGGCACCATGCACAAATATTAACATCAATTAAAAATTTAGAAGAAATAAGGAATGAATTATGCTGCAAAAATTACAGAACCCAAATGCTAAGTCTAAGACAACAAGAGTTGACATAATGCAGATAGGTGAAGGTGGCTGCAATAAGAACCGAACGTAATCTTCGGAAAATTGTCAAGATTATATCAAGCATTCACATGATATGGAATTTTTTTTTCCTGTTAATTTCGGGGAAATTTAGAGAGATTAAAATGATAATAAAAATAATAAATACTATTGCATAAATCTCCTCCAAATATTACCTGTGACTGGCTGCATAAATTGAATATGGAAGTGAGTAACAAGCAACCACTACAGCTTCTAATATTGCAAAGCCAAGAGAGGTCCACCATCTGAAATGGATAGAAAAGCATATTGATTGGTCAAACTCAACATAGTTGTTGAATGATTGTAATGCTCAATGCAAAATTTGGAAGCAAAGACTCGTCTCACTGCTTGAGATAAATAACTAGACACACATATAACTCTTAATCTTCTCATGACCATCTAAGCCTTCCTTACGCAGCTTTACTAAGGATGGAACGACATGACACAGCACCTGTGGATCAAGTTTTGAAAATTAGCAAACAAATGAAAGTGAAGCATGATACAGCAGCAAAGAAATGGCAGATGCTGTACCAAAGCATTCTTCTATCAAGAGACCGGGAGAGAGAGAAATGGAAAAAAAGTTAGAGAAAGGACCATCCAACTAAAGAAGCATTGTACAGACTTTAACATTATATACTAGATCTGTAGAAAGTAAAGAAGAATATGAAACATAAATCACTAGTGCTAGAAGGATAATTCTCTCTCTTGACTAAAGAAATTCACATGGATAGCCTATCAAAATCTTAAACCCTAATGATCAAGCAAACTTAGCTTCTAACCAATGAGTTATGTTTCCATCTCTTCCTTCCAATGAAAAGAACTTTTCAGTCATCCAGGAGTAAAATGAAAAACTGCAGAATGCAATAAAATTTAAAACCAATGCCATTCCATTTGGTTCATATTTGCCCAATCAAAAAAGTCTTATTCAACTTAAAAATTAGCAACAGTGAAAGCCCCACAAAATGTGCATTAAAACTAAAAGCACCCACAAGTTTAGAACACAAGGACTGAGGACAAATATTAAAAAATAAATAATAAACAAACATATAAATAGTAGCATTGTAGTAAAACCTAAAGTCGATGGTCAATACCATCTGCCCCAATGCCATAACAACAAGAATGTTGCACAATTACAGTTAGAAGGGAATCCAGCATGGGACCAAAAAAAGGATATAGATACATAAATTTTCAATTAAAATATATGTAAACTAGCTTAACAAGAATTTAACCTGCATAAGTATCGATGCTAATATCTGAGGGCTGATTCCAAGCTGGAAAAAGGATAGTTTAAGCTCTGATGTGAAATCACCAAGTTCTTCTGCCAAAAAAGAGAAAAAAATGACTGACCAGTCACAAAAATGAAAATAGACACAGTAGGAGTGGCATAGATATGGGAAGGTTTCAGCTAAAACAAAAGCAAATATAACCCAGCATGATATTAATCATTAAATTAGTTAGAGCATGGAGATGTCAGTGTCTGTTACAAGTGTAACTCACCAACAGACCCTGAGATAAAGCTAAGGTAATCTTGGGGTATCAATCTTCTATCAAATCCGGGAAGAGGAATAAAATATCCAACACGACTGATTACAAGTAGTACAGCTGTCACAAATAACCTCCGTCGTATCTCGCTTTTGAAAAATGATTCAGCAGCATTATTGAGGACAGAACTAATGCGCACAAAATTCAGAAACCTATTCTGAAACTTCCTAGGTTGAAGCTGCAGATGGTTAGTGGTATGCCGCAAATTGAGTAGAGCAGTCTCACCATCAGCTCTGGATGGTACCGTTTCATGTGTAGATGTTGGCTCAGCATTGACATAATCACTTCGAATCTGATCTGAAGAGCTGATTTTAAATTTCTTGTCTGTTCTTGGTATCAAAGTCCCTTTGTGCAACAAGAAATTACTTCTACCTGACTCTACAATTTTCATCTTAATAGAAACACGTGTTTTCATACATAGAGGCTGGAAAAGTCGCATACTTTGTTCACTACATTTACCTGTAAAATATTTATATGAATCAAACATAAGCCAAATTCACTTGTTTAGAAGGAATCACAATACATGCCTTCAACACAGGAAGAATAATGAGATGAAGAATGCAAACAGGTGAGAAAGGAAGAGACAAATAAACCACACAGATGCTCACATCACATAAACTGGAACAAAACAGTTTCAGCATGATAGATGACTATTTAAGATAAATTTTTCCCAGGTTCACTTTTTTGCTAGTGGCTTAAATGGAAGATCTTGGATTTCTCTACTAAAAATAGAAAGCCTATGTTTTCAATGGTCAAATTGACGGAAGGACTACTCTTTTAACCAATTAAAGGACTCCCTTTTATTTTAATGCTGACAAAATAAATAAGTGCGTTCAATCCTGTAGCTTCTGGCCATCGAAATTTTACCCACCTATCCAGAACAAAGGAAGAATTATTTTGGTTGCCTACGCCTGCTTAACACTAAAACAATGCTCATTTGAATTCATCAATTGGTCATTTTAGAAAATCCTTTGTTGAACATAAATAAGAATTAAATTCAAATAAGAAGTTGAATGAAAAGGGGAAGATCAAGTATTACATTCCTACAAACTTTAAAGGACATGCACTCAAGAATCAAGATTCAATTAATAATCAATATCATAACTAAGGAACCTCAAAGAACAATAACTTGCCCTGAAGTTTTTAGTTTTAGTTTTAGTTTTATTTGTTTATTTATTTTTCATGTCCCTTCCCTTAATGTGGCTTCACATATAATTTAATTTTAGCCACGACAATGCAGTACTTAGCATAAGAGCGAAGCTGTCTAACAACAATGATCAAAGCGCCAAACTTTACACAAATTCCACGAACTCGTGAATTCACATCAGAAAATCATTAAACGGCAGGATCTATGCCACAATATTTGGCCAATTCGGACTGCAGCTAACAATGACAACCCTAGTAATAACACCAGGGGAAAAAAGGAAGTAATTCTAAGTTTTTCCCATAACTTATAGATCTTTCATGGTATTCCCCCATTCTTGATTTTCTCAGATACCAAAAAACCCTTTATTTATTTTCTCGGCAGCCAAACAATGAAGAACTTACCTCTAACATTGACGAGCCTAGTCCCAAAAAACTGAGGCGTGAAGGGAAGAGTTGTTTCCATGTACGACAAGAGCGAAGCTTCTCACTTGTGTGCTCTGTTTTCGCTTCAAAAAATCTCATCGAAAAAATCTATTGCGCGCAATTTCTATTTTCTAGTGCATTCTCTCCTATAGGCGGCCACGCTAATCTCCCAGTGCTGACGTGTCAAAATGTAAAATAATATAATAATAACAATCGGAAATCCCTAGCCCACCTTAAACCCAACTGGAGCGCCGTGGCTACTCGGCTCCTCCGCCTCAGCAACCACCGTCTCTTGCACTGCATATATATCAAATTGCAGAAAAATTGTTCTTTTCTCAGAACTCAAGCGTTTGTTAAGTGCTGATCTAGCACCATGAAGTTCCAAATCGAGGACGTTACAGTGTACTTCCCGTATGATAATATTTACCCGGAGCAGTATTCCTACATGCTGGAGCTTAAGCGTGCCCTAGATGCCAAAGGCCATTGCCTTCTTGAAATGCCGACTGGAACTGGGAAGACCATAGCGCTTCTCTCCTTAATCACAAGTTACACACTTTCCAAGCCTCAGAGCCCAGTGAAGCTTGTATATTGCACGCGAACTGTGCACGAGATGGAGAAAACACTTGCCGAGCTCAAACTGCTGCATAATTACCAAACCAAGCATTTGGGACCAGCTGCGAGGATTTTGGCAATTGGATTGTCGTCTAGGAAGAATTTGTGCGTCAACCCGACGATTTTGTCGGCTGAGAATCGTGATTCGGTGGATGCCGCGTGTAGGAAGCTGACGGCGAGTTGGGTTAGAGCTATGGCTGCCGAGAATCCCAATGTACCGACTTGTGAGTTCTTTGAGAACTATGAGAGGGCAGCATCTGCTGCAGTGTTGCCGCCTGGAGTTTACACGCTTCAGGTACAAAATTGATTATCTTTATGATTAACCTGGGATTTAGGTTATTAAAATGGTTTGAGATAATTGTGCGGGTTTTTGAAATAATTGGAAATGGTTTGAGATACTTGCAATTTTATTGTTCGAATTTGGGGAGGATTTGGATATGTCTGGTTGATTCTCTTGGTCATTATCCGTGTTTCATTGGATTGAACTCATATCTGTAAAGTGATTTTCTACAATAAATTAATTCCTTCATTCTTTTATGCTAAAATTGTACATTCGAAAGATTTGAAACATCTATGAATATTTTTGGTTACAAAATCAATCGTTTATATCATTATCAAACGACTAGTAATCCTCCTAGTTTTGATGCATGTTTTTGTAGGGATTTTCTCTTTAAAATATCGGGAATTCCAATTAATAATTCCAATTGAATCCATTCGAGTTATGTGGACATAAAAGAACTTTTGTAACAGTTTGCTGTGTTACTATGGCTGCAGGATCTGAGGGCATATGGAAAGGAGAAAGGGTGGTGTCCATACTTCTTGGCACGGCATATGGTGCAGTTTGCAAATGTAGTGATTTATAGTTACCAGTACTTGCTTGATCCAAAGGTAGCTGGGATTATATCAAAGGAGATGCAAAGGGAGTCGGTTGTTGTTTTTGATGAGGCACATAATATTGATAATGTTTGTATTGAAGCACTTAGTGTCAGCGTGAGGAGGCAAACTCTTGATGGTGCTACTAGAAATCTCTCAAGGATAGGTCAGGAGATTGAGAGGTATGACCCCTTTAAGATTGAAGCTTTTTTTGATCAATGAAGTTATTACACCATCCATTGCCTCAGAGGTGATGTTATGAACACGTAGACCTTCTAGCCCAAAATATTGGTATATAATCACTATGTCATAATTTTGTGTCTTCATAGGTCCTGTATCATTCTTTAGACTTTTGAATTTTTTTTTTATTTGATTTGCCATGAACTGACTCAGATGCATGTGCTTTATCTAATCGTGAGAAACTAAATGATAAGAGTGTGTTGTGGACTTCCTTCAATTGTTTGTTCTTTTTGCATGACTTGAAGTTATATCTTCTTACATATATGGCATAATTCATCATACCAAATTTGGGATTTTATTAGAATCAACTTGTTTATATCTTTATTTAATTTGTTTGACATGGTAGGAAGGTTCAAGGCCACCGATGCTGGTAGGCTACGTGCTGAATACAACCGACTTGTTGATGGTTTAGCTCAACGAGGAAACCTATCTGGTATGTGGAAGTAAATCTCCAAGTCATCATTTTTCCTACAACACTGTACATTTCCTTATGTCTCGCTTCCCCTTTTCTCTCTTTTACAGCAACAGATACATGGCTTGCAAATCCTGCTTTGCCTGATGATATTCTGAAAGAGGCAGTTCCTGGCAATATTCGCCGAGCAGAGCACTTTCTCCATGTCTTACGAAGATTGGTTCTGTATCTGAGAGGACGGCTGGAGACTGAGAATGTTGAGAAGGAAAGCCCTATTAGCTTTGTTGCTTCTTTAAATACTCATGCTGGAATTGACCAGAAAACACTCAAGTTTTGTTTTGATCGGCTACACTCGCTTTTGTTGACATTGGAAATTACGGATACGGATGAGTTCTTACATATCCAAACTATATGCGACTTTGCAACACTTTTAGGGACATATTCTCGTGGTTTCTCCATTATAATTGAACCTTTTGATGAGAGAATGCCTCATATTCCTGATCCTGTATTGCAGGTAGCTTCTTCTTTTCCACACACAAAAACATGTATAGAATTTTCAACAAGAAAAAAAAAAAAAAGGAAAAGGAAGAAAGAAATTCTTTTGGACAGTCCATCTCTGGTTTGGACATTGAAATTTGTGCTTCCCTGTCTCCTCTTTGCCTAACATGTGCAGTGTGTGAATCATGATGCTGCTCTTCAGTATATAATTGATGTAGTTCTTTGATCATTATTTTTTAGTTTTTTGGTCTTG
The DNA here is from genome assembly GCA_037975025.1 of Excoecaria agallocha. Lineage (NCBI taxonomy): Eukaryota > Viridiplantae > Streptophyta > Magnoliopsida > Malpighiales > Euphorbiaceae > Excoecaria > Excoecaria agallocha. The sequence continues at coordinate 693,508 of JBBPFJ010000024.1, read as the reverse complement.
TTCTTTTCAGCTTAGCTGCCATGACGCTTCACTTGCCATAAAGCCAGTATTTGATCGATTCCAGTCAGTTATTATTACTTCTGGGACTCTGAGCCCTATTGATCTCTACCCTCGTCTTCTTAACTTCCATCCTGTTGTCAGTCGAAGCCTTACAATGTCCCTGACAAGAGATTGCATATGCCCAATGGTTCTCACTCGTGGAAGGTACGAGGTTTAAGTGATATATAATGCTGTAGCAAAATCTCTTATGATTTCTAATGCTTTAATTCATGAGTATCTGCTGCATCTTCTGTTCAACAGTGACCAACTTCCTGTAAGCACCAAATTTGATATGAGAAGTGATCCGGGTGTTGCAAGGAACTACGGGAAGCTATTGGTGGAGATGGTCTCTGTTGTTCCAGATGGAATTGTATGTTTTTTTGTCAGTTATTCATACATGGATGGAATTATCAACAGCTGGAATGAAACTGGAATTTTAAAGGTGAAAATAATGTTTGCTCCCGTATTTTATTATTGCTTGTAACAATCATCTTTCTCCACCACAACTCTTCCCTTCTATGCCCCCACCCTCTTCTCTCTCTCTCTCTCTCTCTCTCTCTCTCTCTCTCTATATATATATATATATATATATATATATATATATATATATATATATAATTCAATGCTGATACGATTTTGTTGATAGCGTTGCTATCAAGATGTGCAAGCATTCCTGCTTAATATTCTTATCATTGCAGGAAATAATGCAGCATAAGCTTGTATTTATTGAAACTCAAGATGTGGTAGAAACTACATTGGCTCTTGACAACTATCGCAGGGCTTGTGACTGTGGGAGAGGTGCAGTCTTTTTCTCTGTTGCTAGGTATGGGCACATACAAGAGCTTGCTTTGTTTCATAAAAATTTTCATCTATCATTGAATCTCATGATAGTAGAAGATGAGGGTGCAACTGATCCAGATTATAAGCTTTGATGGCAGGGTATTTATTTGTTCCTTTGCAGGGGAAAAGTAGCTGAAGGAATTGATTTTGATCGACATTATGGCAGACTAGTAATCATGTTTGGAATTCCTTTCCAGTATACCTTAAGCAAGTATGCATTCTCATATTCAAATATACATTCCCAGTAAACAATTTTCTCTTCGAATTTTCACAAATTATGCACTCTCTTTTTATTCTTAAATGGCATACTATGAGCTAATCATGTTTGCTTTAATAGCATATTGTTTGATCATTTGAAATTACATAGCTGTTCCAAAAGAGATTGATGGTACCTTTAATAAATTAAATTCATGGGGATGAAACAGTGCTCCAGTATGATATTTCTGTATTTCTTATTAAAGCCGTTCTGTTGCATTATAATTTTTCAGCATCTTCAGAGCTTTATGTTCCATCATGGATGTTAATGTTTTGCCCTTGTAATCATCATTTTCTGTCAGAATTTTTATATTTTGTAAATATAATGTTTTGCAGAATATTGATTGCACGGTTGGAGTACCTTCGAGATACATTTCAAATAAAGGAAGGAGATTTCCTGACATTTGATGCCTTGGTATGATTTTACTGCAATTTTTAAGTAATATGCGAGTTTAAGTTTGTGTTTCTCTTTGAGGTTTGAATTTTTATGTCTGCATTAGATAGTATATCCTAATTTTTTCAAATTTACTGAAGCAGAGGCAGGCTGCTCAATGTGTGGGCCGAGTAATCAGATCAAAGGCAGATTATGGGATGATGATATTTGCTGATAAAAGGTATGATTTGCCCTTCATCAACATTTTGGTACTCTTTTCCATCCTAGTTTTTGCCACTTATTAAGATAATATCCATTTTAAGCACCTCTTAGGGACGAGAGATCTTTAAACCAGGGTCACCATTAGTATACTAGTAGAAACTATTAGGCTTACTGCCTACTGGTTCATGCTGTGATATTTTGTAATAGTTGCTTCTTAATAATCACAAATTTTGCAAATCTCCTTGCAATTGCTGTTTTTCAGAGACTGTATCTTATGTGGTCATAATCCCTTTATGAGTTTGTACAGATATAGTCGACATGACAAGCGATCAAAATTGCCTGGTTGGATTCTCTCACATTTGCGTGATGCACACCTGAACTTGAGCACTGACATGGCTCTGCATATAGCACGTGAGGTTTGTTCCTTGCAACCTTGTTTTTTCTCTCTTTTTGGTCACCATTTTGGTTTTGGACAGCAAGCAGATGTGTGTTAATGTTAAGACATTTATAGTTGTCCATAGACTGGGTGAAGGAATTAACCCTTTAACAGATATGTAGTTCGTCTCATTACATATGCCTGTAAAATGGGATGATCTTAATCTGATCTCCTTTTATCAACTCCTACCTTGCTCACATGCCTTAAGGATTTTTTTGACACCGCCATAGGTTTAGTGATCTCTACCAAGGTCTTGTGCTGCTACCAGCTATTATAAGGTCCATTCTAGTTTGATCTCTCTCTCTCTCTCTCTCTCTGAAATGATCTCCTTGGTTTAATTTGCAATATTGCACAGAACTTTAAGGTGACATCTTGGGGTGTTGATATCTAAATTCTGAAAATGTCAACCATGTGGACATAGTGGGGAAGCAAAACTGACTTTCTTAAGAATTATTTGCAGCAGTCTATGAGTTCTTATCGCTGTAGATTAATGACAGTTGAGGAAAAGTACTTGCATGTGTCTTAGTTCTCCCTTGTTGAAAATCATAATTTTGTCACTTAATACAATCCCCTCATTATAGAATAATGGTGTAGTTGATCATGTTGTTCTACAGACAAATTAAAATATTGGTTTATCACGCATTGGGGACCAAAATGTTTGATTTGGAAGAGGACAAAATTGCGTATCAGATCAAACTTTGTAGTTTTGTGATTAGCTTATTTCTTAATAGCGTTTTCCTGCTCAAGTGCAGTTCCTTCGGAAGATGGCTCAACCGTACGATAAGATGGGTGCTAGTGGTCGAAAAACCTTGTTGTCACAGGAAGACTTGGAGAAGATGGCTGAAAATGGAGTACAGGATATGGTGTATTGATGACAGAAGTGCCACTCCCCGTTATTCGATCATCCAATTTTGATGAGTAGGAAGAATAGTGGTGGTGGGGATGCTCTGATATGTTTCCTCATGTTACTTCTCTAGTCAAATCATATAAAAATTAGCCTGGCGGTGCGTTGTGCAAATTCACGGCTAAATTTTGTGTTATGATCCAGAAGACTGAAAATGGTTGATATTTGGTATGTAGGTGTGAGTTGTCATTTATGGTACAGCCTTTACTGAATTTGGTAGCTGTTACCCTGAGACTGCAGTGGACGGATTTTTCAGTTTTGCTATACATGTACGGACCTCCAGTTTCTTATATTATATAAAGCTACGATATATATTTACTACTGGCTTATAGCATCCCATAATTTGGAAAAAAATATTTCACCAGTCATAAATTCCTTAGCTTCTGCATTCTGCATGGGAGGGCTTGAAAATTGTACCCCTCTGATTTGTATCCCATTGACATTTCACCCAAAACCGTCTTCTATTTATTTATTTAATTAATTACATTAAATTTGTAGGTGTGATTTGGTGAGTTTGTATACTGTGGTCCGTACTGATAATCCCAACGGTTGGATTAAAAAGAAAAGGTTGATCGGACATACGCAACACTGTACACGTGACAATTGAATTTATATGGTAATGGATTGCAGAACAGTGTCCAGATACATCCGATTTGACACTTTAATTTATACGGTAATGAATTCCATCCATTGCAGGAAAGGATCAAATATTTAAATAAGAATGCGACAGTGCAATAAATTAAATATTACGTTTTAAACAGGAGAAGATTTGATTTTTGGGATAAATTAATCATTAGTAAAAAAGTCAAAAAAATATTTTCGCCATCTACGCGTAGCAAGACGTTACTTTTAACAGCACATATTCATGCAAAGTGGAGCTTAGGGATGATCACGGGTTGGGAGCTCCCCACCCACTGCCCCGCCCGTAGGCAGAGATTCCCCATCTTTATTTTCGGCAGTATTTTCGAAAAAAAAAATTTTCATCTTCATTCCCGCAGGAATGGAAATGTCCATCCCTACAAAAAAATAATTTTTATTTTAAAAAAAAATTAATTACAACTAGAATATAGTATTTAGCAATTAATTATAATTAAAATATAATATTTAATAATTAAAAAATAAAAATTAAATTACAAAATTTTAACAATTGATAAAATAAAAATTAAGTTCTGTATAAAATCGTGGTAAAAATGTTGGCCAACAGAATGAAGCGTGTTATGCCTTCTATCATCTCTGAGAAGCAGAGCGCTTTTGTTGCAGGGAGGCTCATTACAGATAACATTATGGTGGCATATGAAATTTTTCATGCTCTGAGAAGGAAAAGCCAAGGGAGAAAGGGGTTTGCAGCTCTTAAGGCAGACATGATGAGTAAATGCTACGACCGTGTGGAATGGTTATATTTGGCCAAAGTCATGCGAAAATTGGGTTTCCAGGAAAGTTGGGTTAAGCTTATTATAATGTGCGTCTCTTCAGTCAGATTCTTCATTACTCATGGCAAGCATAAATCTGATCCAATTATGCCAAGTAGAGGCTTGAGACAAGGGTGCCCACTATCACCTTGTTCATCTTATGTGCCCAAGGGTTGACTGCACTGCTCAATAAAAAGGAAGCTCGGGCGTATGTACATGGGATTTCGATTGCTAGAGGTGTTCCATCAGTATCTCATCTCCTATTTGCAGATGATAGTTATTTTTTTCTTCAAAGCGGATCAAGAAGAAGCTGAGACTATGCTGAGAAATTTTCAGGTTTATGAGCAAGCCTCGAGCCAAAGCATCAATTTCAACAAATTCTTCTATTATCTTCAGCTCTAATACCTCACAAGTAGCGAAGGATCTCGTGAAAAAAAACCTTAAATGTTCAATTGGGTGCTGAGCAAGACTTCTATTTGGGCATGCCTTTGAGCGTAAGAAGGAGCAAGAACAGGGTGTTTGGTTTTCTCAAAGATAAAGTTAGAAGGAAGCTTCAAGGTTGGAATAAAACTCTTCTTTCACGAGCTGGTAAAGAGATTCTCATTAAAACAGTAGCCCAATCACTTCCTAACTATGTAATGAGCATTTTTCTGTTGCCTACCACTCTTTGCTCTGATATTGAAAAATTGTTTAATGCTTTCTGGTGGGAGTCAAAAGGAGCAGGCAGTAAAGGTATTCATTGGAAGAGTTGGGATAAGATTTGTAGAAGCAAACTTGATGGAGGATTGGGTTTTAGATCACTCCATGCTTTTAATTTAGCATTGATAGGAAAACAGGCTTGGAGGTTTTTTAGTAATCCTCATTCTTTAGCCTCTCGAATATTTAAAGCCAAATATTTTCCTACCAGCTCATTTATTGAAGCTTAGATTGGTAACAATCCAATCTATGTTTGGAGAAGCTTGTGGGCTACTCAAAGTCTTCTGAAGAAAGGCAGCCGATGGAGAGTAGGCAGAGGTATTGATATAGCAATTTGGGGCTCACCCTGGCTACCAGATGGCAGATAATCCTTTTGTTACTTCTAGTAATGCAGCAGTTCCAAACAGAGAGAATCTCCGGGTTGCAGACCTTATGGAAGGTGATGGAACTTGTTGGAATCTTGATCTTTTACAGTTAATGTTTAACGAGAGAGACCACCTTCTCATACAACAAATCCCGCTGAGTTTTTGTTGCCCTCAGGACTCTTGGTGGTGGCATGCTGAACCAAAAGGTAACTACTCAGTTAAGAGCGCCTACCGTTTACTGTGCAGTTATATAGGAGTGAACCAAGATCAAAGTTATGGAATTTGTCGGTCCCTCCTAAGGTCATCAATATGATATGGAGAGCTTGCACTGGTTGTCTTCCAACGAATACACTGCTTTGATCTAGAATATTTGCAAAATTTGCGATTTAGCTGATGAAAGTACAATGCATGTTATTGATTGTTCGTTTGCAAGGGACAGCTGGACGCGCTCTTCTAACGGGTTCATCACGGGTTCTTTTGTGTGTTTCAAGGATTGGCTGGATTTTATTTTTAAAAATCTGCATATTGATAAATGTTCAGAGATGGTGATGCTCTGCTGGAGCCTTTGGAGGAATCGCAATGAGGTTGTTTGGAATGGGAAAGGTAGCAGGGTTGATCAAGTGGTTATGGGGGCTGTCAATCTGTTTAAAAGCTTCAAGGATGCTAAGATGGTAACTAATCAGCCAGTAGCAGCTGCTACTAGAGCTTCTAATCCTAGTTCCTCAGATGGAAGAGGCTGGTTGAAACCCCTAACAGGCTGGTTAAAGATAAATGTTGATGCAGCTATTTTTAATGAACATAATAAATCTGGTTTCGGCTTCATTATTATAACTGAAGATCTAGCAATTCGTTAAGTTCTAAGTTGGGTTAAAGCGAGAAATCTGAGCCAGCTTATTATTGAAGCGGATTCACATATTGTTGTCCAAGCTCTAGCTTCGCATTCTAGTTTAGATTCAGATTTGGGGCTTGTAATTAATGATTGTCTTAGCTTATGTTCGTCTTTAACAAATGTTAAATTTGTCTTTGTGAAAAGGTCAGCGAATTCAGAGGCTCATAGTTTGGCTAGAGCTTCGATTTCTTTGCCTGGCCTTCACATTTGGAGGGACTCTCCTCCAAGTTTCTTGTACCCAGCCATGGAGGCTGCTCTCGTTTAATGCAAGTTCTTCTTGATTCAAAAAAAAAAAATTAAAATTAAATATAATTTAAAATTAAATTATATAAATATAATAAAATTTAATTACTAAAATTCAGAAAAAAAAAAATATCAGGCTGGGGACTACAATTTTCGTTTCTGTCTCAAATTCTAAATCAGAAAAAAAAAATTTGTCCATTTTTTCGCCCTAATGGGAAAAAATATTTTTGGAAATTCTCTGCCCTATGATTATTTCTAGTGGGGCTGTTTCAGCTGAGTTATCTTATAAGAAGTCGGGCCTGGTTTCGGCTCAGCACAAAAATTGCACATATTAAAAGGATTTGTTATTATAATATACATTGAAAAAAAATGGCACATGATTATGCACTTTGTATATATTACATTTCTCCATTTCAAGAATCACCACTTGCCCTCTACTACAACATTAATTTTCTTACTAAATTGTACATACCTAAGTAAGATTATGAGGGAATTTAACAAAAGATACAAAAAAAAATGTCAGTAATGTTTTGGATTTTCCCTTAATTAATTACTCCAACAAAAACCTACGAATAAAAGAAGAGTTAGTCAGAATCATGGGGTATTATTTGACGTATTGCTCTCTTTACTTCCACAATGCTTACCCTCTTCCCAGTCACATTGTCCTTTACCTGCCATTCACATACAATTTTTATGTTAATCCCGAATTTATCTCAAGTTTTTTACATTAAAATATCTAATAAGAAACAATTGTATTAATTAATTAATTAAAAAATTGATGACGTGTAAAATTTAAATCGAATATTTTGTTAAATTTATTGGGTTTAAAAAGCTTTTTAATAAAACTTAGAATTACATATTTTGGTACAGAAATAAAGGCATACCTTGGCTCTCAATTCAGCTATAAACACTCCATTATTCGAAGAAGATTGAACCGCCGTCGTTTCGATCCTTAGATCCCTTAGCATTTGCATTATATCAAGCAACAGCCCTTCTCTATACCCACATTGTAGCTCCAGCAACGCATCACTTTCTATTATCGACACTTCTACACTGGTCTCCGCTTCCACCAGCGGTGGCACAGGCGGTGTCTCCACCGACTTTGGCTTTGCGGACCCACCGTTGCCCTCCCCTATCCTCAACTTCTTCTTTTCTGGTGCAGGACTGGGAACAAACCTAGCCCGATCCACGGCCACTCCGTTCCTTTGCTCTTTTAAACTAGAAGTTCTTTGCGGCGGCTCAGCGGATCTCGACCGTCGCTCAATCTCCATCTGTCGGTTACGCGCCTCCAAGTCCTGAATCTTTTTACGTAGCTGTTTCACATACTCTATGGTGTCTCCTAAAATGGAGGCCTTATCCATTTTGGTAACGAACGGGACTAACGATCTGAGTATTATAAACCTCTCATTGAGCTTCTCACGGCGGCGGCGTTCTGCGAGGACATGATTAGCGCTGAGCTCCTCCTGAGCGGCCCCTCCCTTACGGAAGCGAGCGGCGGGGTCGACGTCGCGTGACTTGGGGGAATTCTCTTCGCGATATTTTTGGTGGAGGTAGGGCACGCTGAAGAGGATGTATTTGAGGAACCACTGGGAGGTGCCTTCAAGAGGCGCGTAGAGTACATGATCAGCGCAGCGGTTAGTCCACTTGGTGAAGGCTGATTGGTTAGAGTAGGCAATGTAGGCGGTGGAGGATGACTCAGCCCAGCGGACACGCTGGATTTTAAGAATGGTGGAGACAGTTTGGGAGTAATGAGTATCTTCTTGCGCCATCTCCTGCGGCGGTGGCGGTGGTCCTGCCAGTGGTATAATAAACTAAATTCAGCTTAAAATTCAAAAACTTTTATTGTTTACTGAAGCTTGGTTTCAATTTCGAAAGAAGTGGGTGGTTGAAGCTGGTGCACAAAACGAGTGAAAGTTTATTTTTTTATAATTTTTTTTCGAAAGGATGAAATATTGCACGTGTTTGAATGAAGACAAAGCAAGCGTCGAAATTACTTAAAACGATTATTGAGCCAAAAGGTCAAAATCCCGAGACTCCAACCCGTCAGAAATATCATTAATTTATTCAGGCCTATGTCTATGCTTTTCCAAGATTGCTAGTAAACTTATATTTATTTCTTTATATACCCTCTATTAAATTACTTGCATTTTTTAGTTGTTAATTATTATATTAATTTTCTTATGAAATCTTAATTCATATCATAAATAAGGAACCTCTCATATATGTGACGTTCCAACCTTATAATTGTTTTCCATTTTAAACTATACTTCTCTTTTGTCCCCAAGGTTAATTAACAAACCTTCTAATTAGAAATTAGAACTAATCATTCAGTAATATTATAACGCTAGTCGACTTAAAATTACCGATCAGTTGCCTTCTTTTATAAACCGCTTAAGCTTAGTTTGCCCTACGTCGGTACGCGCTTTCTTTGGAGTAAAGAAAAAAAAAAAGACTCATGTGGATTGCACGTGAGCTGCATGGCATGGCACAAGCTTTATCAGTCAGCCTTAATGATGACAGAATCATAATAACCCAATCAAAGAAATAAATAAATATTTGACCAAAAAAATAAATAAATAAATAAATAGAGAGTTTAATGATACCTGGAGGAGAGTGTTGGATGCTTGTAGTAAGGGGGTCTTGAACCAACGCCCATCTCCTAATTGACTCCGCTCTAAAAGATTCGACCCGGCTTTGATGATCCACCATATTCCTTGACCCACCTACCTGAAAATCCGAATCCAAATGGTTCGACCCGTCATCCGGGGATCCAAGCCGGATATCCTCAGACATCTCCAGTTGCATCAGTTCACTTGGCTCTGCTGCCGTTACGGGCTCACCCTGTTGACCCTCAACCGTGCCACCGCGAGTTTCCGATTCCGAATCCGATCCATCTTCTTCGTCGTCCTCATTCTCCTCCTCCTCCTCCTCGTCATCCGGGTTGGCATTGGTAGGCGGGTGTGTGGCGCTGTACATGGCTGGGATAGGAGAGTGAAAGCGGAGGTGCTCTGAAGATGCTGCGGGATTGGAAGTAGAGTGTTCCGAAAGAGCTGGTTTTGGCGGTGGAGGAGGTGGATGGTGGTGGTGGTCGGTGAAGAAACCCTTTACGCGATGAACAAATCCAAGGTCTTCTTCAACCTACATATACATGTACGGAAGTCAATATCATTCAAAGCTCTCGTATACCAAACTAATGGAGGTTCTGTGAGTTACCTTATCTGTCGTCCCAAATTCAACTACACCGTCGAGAAGAGGGATGCAAACTACAGTCTGCCACCATCACAACAAAGAAATTGAGGAATTAGCGCATTTATTATTGATACCTAATTCATCCTGAACTAATCTACTAATAGACTGTCATATATGCAATCCCATGACAATTCATCACTGTATTAGTTCACGAAAATTCATCAACATCTAGATTAAAGAAACTGAAACCAGATTTACCTGTATACGGGCGCTCTAGTGCATCAAATTTTTGCAAAAACGAGAGAGAAATAAAGTTAGCAAATTGAAGCTTTAATACAGATATAAAGCAAGGAATTTGGATGTGTTTATACCTTTGCAAGGATAGCCCTAGAAAAAGTTTTGCTGTCGACCTCGTTTGCACCGGTGAGCCACACATGTTGCCGCCGTGCATATGCCTTTCCCGGTAACCTACACGTTACTTACATAAGCTACATATAACAATGACAATTATTTTGACTCAATCAAGATAATCAAGAATAATAAATATGATAAATGACAGGATGCTGGACGTCAAACAGACCAACGATGTGTCCAGTGATTGTTAGGTTTAACAATTAGTATTCATTAGATCATGTGATTTGACGATTAGGTATGCTTCCCATTTCCAGTAGTACCTTAAAAGTTACTTTTTCACAACTTATAAGATTCAAAATCGGTTCCAGATTATTTCAAATATACATATGCATGCATCTTACTTGTAAATTGAGAGATGCATATGGGAAAGTGGCTATCAGATGCAAGATTAACAGTTTCGCCCAGATTGGATAGAATATTTCACGTGTGCTCCATTCATAAATAAGCACCGAGAGATCTAAAACCCATTTTAAATTAATGGAGAAAAGGAGGTACACATATGGAAAAAAGTCAGTGATAGAGAGAACCGAAAACATATAATTGTCATACCACTAAACTGTTTTAGCTGTAATTGTTATTCATGGACTGAATTAATGATTTATTGACATGTTAAAAAGGAAAAAGTTTTAGCTAATTTGAGAATAGATACATACTGACGAGGGAAAAAAGAAATAAAGATGCTAGAAAAGAAACAAACAACAGCAAAGGAAAAAATCGTAACTTACTGCAAACTTAGGTATCACTATATTCTTTTTCACAGATCCTCCAGATTATATTCTCTACTGCAGCCTTAAGTAGTTTCAAAAAACAAACCTAACCAAGTGGGGTTCGATGAACTTCTTTTACGTAAATAACTACAATTCAAATGCCCCCTTCGTATATACGAACAACGTGACAACAAAATTCTCACCTAACCCGTCGTAAAGGCAAATCCACTAATATCACAAATCAGAAATACGTCAATAACTCAATTCTCTCTCTCTCTCCTTTTTTTTTCTTAATTTTCAATTTAATCTTTTATTTAATATCCTAATTTACAGTATCATCAATTGCTTCTGTTTTGTATGTACTATTTTATTCTGACATGCCATTTATAGCTCCAAGGCCATCGTATTTAACTGATTTTGAAGAGGGGAGTTTCCGAATTCAATTAGCTTCTCTATTATTACTTCTTCTGTCTTCAAATAGGCAAACATTGAATTGAATTGCAGCCAAAATAAATATCCAACTTTCTCTGAAAGAGAAACTTGATATTCTTTATAACTAAGTTTGAATGAGAAATACAAAGAGTAGGATACTAAAAGAAATTAGAGAAGAAGTCTATATGACAACAAGTGTAAGACAGTAATCATTCACCCATATGCATTTTTCTAATTTTACTCACAGTTACATGAACTGAGCTTCACTAGGATAAGAAATTTACATTTAAGTCAACAAAACAATTGACTAAACATCAAATTAGGAAATTATTGAGTGACGTGAAACTTACCCCACACCGGGTGGGAAAGAGAAGGAGACACACATCAAATAGAACCATTCCGACTCGGTTAAGTCCTCCGGGGACAAGGCGGCGGAAGGCCTTCTTGCCGGCTGGTTTGTCTCTCCGGCGGACAATGATTCGTAAAGCTCTCTAAGCTGCTGGCTCCTTTGCAAAGAAGCCTCCTCCGCGCTAACTTCCATTGGTTGCACTGTCTTCCTAGTCTTGATTGCTCCATTGTAGTACCCATCACCCCACACTAAAGTCCTGAATTTTTCAAACCCAATATTAAATTTATAAATAATTCCAAAGCTATACATACAAAGATGAGGATTAATTGCTGAATTCCAAGGAAATTAAAATATTAAATTACCCTTGCTGAGGACAAATTTGCCAGAAAAGACTGTAAGTCCACTGAACTGATTGCACCGCAGCCTGCAACATACTCTGCAAGCGGCTACTAGGAGGAGCAGCCATTCTCGCAGCAAAAAGGGAAAAAAAAATTTTTTTTTGCCACTCCTAATTAAACAATCCCAGAAAAAAAAAAAAAGGTTGAGGGAGTTTGTATTCTAAGTAAGTTAATTAGGGAATAGAAATTATGAAAACCATGTGAGCTAAAAATCAAATGAGAGAAAAGAAGGTGGGACAATGATTTAAGGAAAGAGAAGAAGAAGAGAAGGTATAACAGCAAAAGTAGCAGACCTGCAGGTGAGACAAAAGAAGGTAAAAAAGAAAGGTAGATGACTTTGAGGAGAGATCCTGTTGAGTGGTTCGAGAAATACCAAGATGATTGAATCTTAGATTTTTGAAGGACAGTTAGCTTAACAAGTTTTTAGAAGATTTTCGAAAATAAAATTAGGGTTTCATTTATGAGATTCCATCGGGGAGAAGAAAAAAAAAAAACATAAAAGTTTTGAGTTTTTGACTGGTTGGTCTACCTGAAATTTTAATTACGCTGTCCTGAAGCTGGAGCGTGGACCTCCAAATGTTAGTTGGGTTCTGTTATTAGGCTATATAATCAGCGCGTCTCCTTCACCCAAGGATAGGAGATTGGGTTTTAGAGTGAAGTTTGTGAGAAGAAGACTGGACGTTGGGGTAGTACGATACCCAATTGTTTTGCTTTTAGTGTGGAAGCTACCAGCCAGAACTTCCCCATCCCCTCGTCTATGGAGTATCTTTTCCATTTCATTGAGATTCAGGATTATGTTTGTCTATTTGATTACAAAATCCAACATTATTTATAAGTCTACGAGTTTTTGAGGATTACGACGAGAGAAAAATAAATGATTTTCCAAAATATTTAGAGTATGGAATTTTTTAAATAATTAAAATATAGCGTTTTATTCTTTTTATAGAAATATTAAATACAAATCTAACTGGATAAGTGAAATTTGAACACCAAATAATTATTTATAAATTTTTATTTTAACCCCATTAAAAGATTAAAAAAAATGGTTCTACTAAAATAGAAAATAAATAAATAAATTCATTGGAATGATGCAACATGCATGTCGGTTTTGCTATCTCATGACTCAAATAATTGTTGATAACTTAAAAATTACGATATTGTGTGAGAAAGAATGCTGGTATCTTGAAGAACATATATTTATTACTTGATGAGTATTATTAATTAGTAATAAAAATAATTAATTAGCATATGTGGATCTGTTAATGAAATATATAATAAATATATTTTCCAACCTATTATACACATATCCAGAGGCGGGGGCCGTGGCCTTTGACTTTAGGACAACCCTTTGGAATGGCAGATTGTAGAGAACTGGGATTGGTTTGCACCTACCACAGTAGGTCGTTGAAAAAGTCATATAGGTTGACAGAATTGCCCTTGGAGGATTTTTAGTTTATTAACAAATATTTCTCTTTACTATACTTTTGTTTTTTTTTTTATGACAAATTGCACATTACTTGCACTCTTAAGTCTTAATTACAACTTCACTTCTCCTTAAAAAAATAGATAAGTAAACTACAAGTGTGGTATCAAATACAAGTTCAATATGTAATTAAGTTTTAATTAAGGTTAACATTAATTGAAGTTATTTTAATGTACCAAACTTTTGAGTCTTATTTTGTAAATATTAGTATAAAATATAAAGAGATGATAATAAAAATATACAACAAACACATATGTAAATAATTTTTTTTTATTTATGATCCTCTAATATTTGGTTTAATTTTTTAAAATTTATAAAATTGTCTAATTTAAAATCGAATATTGTCAAATTTATAATTGTAGGTAACTTTTCTAACAGCCTAAATTTTATGTACAAAATAAAAATTGAACCAATATATATATATATATATATATATATATATATATATATATATATATATATATATATATATATATATATATATATATATATATATATATATATATATATATAACCACTAATGGTGCTATTCTTTTTCCAAAGGAGGGTGAATAATATCACTGTAAACTCCAAAGAGGAAGGTAACCAAATTTGATGCCACTTTTCCTAAAGCTAACTTTTGAGATTAAACAACGTGTTTAATTGGTTGCCATATACATAATTTATTAACTAAATTCATAAACTGATTTCGAAATGTCTACCTAACTTAGATATAATATGTTTGCTTTTTGAAAATTTAAACAATTCAATTCACCCCCTCTACGAATTTTCCATGAACAAAATTAAAGATCATGGTCAAATTTCCACCGGTAAGAATTGAAGGATCCAAGGAGGCAGGTGAAGTACAAAAATCAAGAACAAGTGAACATGTTAAATAAACTATACATTATAAAGATCATTTACTGTAAATTGCATATTCTGAATGAGCCATGCAACTACATACCCAAAATGTAATGGATCAAAGCTATTTAATATTTACCGATATGTTCAAAGAATTAGTCAATTTTACTATTTAAGATAAAGAAGAGAAGTATATATAATCATAACAATAAATATAGCAATCAATAATTTCTTGCAGCATATTTCCGTATTTATGTTAGCATTATTAATTATTAGCTTTTATCCTAACAGTCTCACCTGTTCTTATTTTCTGGTTTTGGCAGGGGAATTGAAAGCTTGAAGGCTAGTAATTGATGCCTAGAGAAAGAACCCGCTTTTATATTAATGAACCTATTTTCGGCCTCAGGCCCGACCGTCCATAATGTCTGCACCAAAACATAACCAACTTTACATGCTAATTGATAATGCATATCATTTTATAAGACTCATGAGTCCCTTAAAGCCCAAGGCCCACTTTACCAAACAACAGCTTACACTAGATAAGTCATATCAAATATGTATGATCTATCAAATTAAATATGTCAGTCCACTACAAGAAAATCTGGTAATAGCAACGAAAAACTAGCAACGGAATTGATTCCGTTGCTAATTTAGCAACGAAATATTAATTCAGTTGCTAATTAGCAACGAAAATTAAATTCCATTGCTAAATTTAATTGAATTTTTTATTTTTAGCAACGGAATAACAATGGTGGTATTCCGTTGCTAAAAAAAGAGGAAAATTTTAGCGTCAAAATATAGATACGAAAAATAGCAACAGAAATCTATGACCGTTGCTAAATATGGCGGCATTAAATGGCGAAAAAATTTTGGGACGAAATTTAGCAACGGAAACTTGATATAGCAATGGAAATTAAATTCCGTTGCTATTTAGTAACCGAATTAATATTTCGTTGGTATTTTGGTCCCAAAGAGGTGAAAAAATTAGGGTCCAAAAATAGCAACGAAAAATGTATTCCGTTGCTATTTAGCAACTGAACTTAAATTTCGTTGCTATTTAGTAACCGAAATCAAATTCCATTGCTATTTAACAACCGAAATCAAATTCCGTTGCTATTTAGCAACCGAATTAATATCCGTTGCTATTGTGGTCAAAAGAGGTAAAAAAATTAGGGTCCAAAAATAGCAACGGAAAATATATTCCGTTGCTATTTAGCAACCGAATTAAATTTCGTTGCTATTTAGCAACCGAATTAATATTCCGTTGCTATTTTGGTCCCAAATAGGTGAGAAAATTTGGGTCCAAAAATAGCAACGGAATTTAATTTCCGTTGCTAAAATTACAATCGAAAACAATTCAGTTGTAATTTTAGCAACGGAATTTGAATTCCGTTGGTATTTTTTGGTCAAAAAAAGAGAAAAAATTTGGGTTCAAAAATAGCAACGGAATTATATTTCGTTGCTAAAATTGCAACCGAATCAAATTTTTGTTGGTAATTTGCTATTTGCCGTAGGTATAAAAGGCCTCTTATTTCTCTGTCTTCATTTTTTCTCTGCCTTGCCCTCGCCGTCTGCCTCACTCTCTCCCATCTGCCTCGCTCTCGCACTCAAAATCATCTAAGGTAGCTCTTCCCTCAGTGTCTCACCATTCTTCCAGCCATCGTATCTCTCTTTTTCTTCTTAATTGCACGATTCCTAATTTTCTTGCTCCGTATTGCTAATCTCATCTATTTTAAGGTACAGTTTCTCTCTTAATCATCTCATTTTTCTGTTTGATATACTGGTTCTTGCATTTTTAATTTTCTGTGTTGTTTCTCAACCAAAGGAATCATCAATTGATTTCAGCGATGGCTAGGAAGCTGCTTTCTCTTCATGTTCTACTTTCGCTTTTCACTTTTCAGTTACGTCTTTCATTCTCTAATGAGTTCTCTACCAACAGCTCTTAACCCTAACGCCTCAATCTTTATAATAGGCTTTTTTTGTTCGGGATTGGTTGATTTCTTGTTTGTCTATAGTATGTTCCCGTATTTTTTTTAGCTAACTATTGAACAAACTGAGACTTGGTTTCCTATTGTGTTAATAGCATCCTTTTTTATTAATTGTGCAGGCTAGGAAGGTATGGTTCACTCTCTTTCCTTTCATTTATTAGAATATAGTTTTCATGAGTCGGGAAATGGTACAGGTCTGATGCTTTTCTTAACTTTAATGGATAATTTATATGCTTTTTAGTTTTGCAACCAATTATTATTAATTTTTTTATAGGCGCATAAATGAACTTATTTGACTTCATGCCTATGCCATTTTTAATTAATTAGTTAAAAGTTTATTTTAACACGCAGACACACATAACACTACTTTATTTAAATTTTGTTTATGAGTTTCATTGGTGATCTAGTATTACATTTGCACATGACAGTTGTAGGGGAATATTTAATAATTGCTTTAGATTGCAAGCAAAGGAAACATGCATTACATCACGTCATTTGATGGTTTCATGCATCTCATTTTTTTCCATATTAGCTACTACTTCCTGTTAAATGCTTAGCTCTTTTTTTCTTTTTCCCTCAGAGCAATATAATTTTGGCCAATTATTTTGAATTGGAATTTATTTTCTTATGTATCTCATTTTTGTCCATATTAGCTGCTTCTTCCCGTTAAATTTATCTCTTTCTTTTTTTTCAGAGCAATATAATTTGGCCAATTATTTTGAATTGGAATTTGCTCCTTGGAGTGGAGGCCGACCATCTAGAGAGAGAAGCTTCACCATTTTAATTGTCTTCTTTTCCTTTCTATCGTGTCTTATTTCAAATTCTTAATTTATATTGGAAATTTACAAGGAGAAAGTAAGAGAGGTTGTTAATGAAGGAATCAGGGTAGGTAAGGTTCTAAGTAGAAAGGAATTCTGATAGTCTTTCTTTTCAACTATGTAAATTCATATATTGAATTCTTGAGTTTGATTTAGAGTGTTAATTTGATGAGAGTTTTTTCTATTTAGCTAAAGAATCAGGCAAAATCAAAAGAAAGGAGAAGGAGTAAAAGCTAGGGCGCAACTCTCTCATAAAGGTAAGTGAGAACTAATCTGATGCTTGTTGTAAGTCTCAAAGTTACTGGATTTCTTTTATTTTCTTTTATCTTTCACAGTGCTGTTGGCTGAAGAGAGTAATTGAATACTAATTATGTATTAATACAAGATTTAAGGTTACGTAATCTTTACTACAAGTTCTCTAACTTAATGAAGTCAATATTGAGCAATCTTCAGATTGCTCTCTTTGCATTGGGCTTTGAAAATAGGTGAGGCTGAACATGTTTAGCAGAGAATCGGTTGAAAAATAGTAGATAATCCTTAGGTTTATGAAGAAAAAGGTTGTGTGGTTATTTAAAGTTTTGAAGTATAAGTACATTTTATGGTAAACTAACATAAAATAGTTGGATTTATGGCTCCAGAATTAGAGCCATGCTGGGATTTATGTTAGTAGAACAAATGTTATGGGTGTGCCTTGAATGTGGGTTGAAAAGTTGCAAATTAAGCTTAGAACTATTCTGCAGGGATATGAAATTTCAACCGACCCGATTGAGATAACCTTTGACTTAGCAAGGATTGATAAAAGAAAATATTTAAATTGCATGTTCAACCTCTCAACAAAATCAACAATAATCCGTCGCTAATTACCTGTTTTTCGTCGCTAATGTAAATTAGCGACGCCGCGACGAACAATCGTAAATGTACTAGCTACTGAATTCAAAATTAGTCGCTAATTTAGCGACGGAAAATTTCGTCGCTAATTTTTTTTCCGTCGCTAATTTATATTCCTAATTAGTCGTCGGTATTTTAATAATAATATTTGGCGACTACAATATCCGTCGCTAATTTCATCGCTAATTATAAATTTACTTTAAAATTTAGCGACCAAATGGTAGTCGCTAATACGGATTTTGTCAACTTTTAATTTATTGCATATTAGCGACACATTTGTTTGTCGCGAATTCGTCGCGAAATTATAACATAATTTAATTTTTTATTTTGTATTTACCAATTTACTGCGAGTATAATCAACAAATTAATTTATTGTATGCAAAATCATAATTTATATAATTTAATTTCTGTAAATAAAAATTCTCCAATACAATAATTTGTATTGAAACCAAATATAGAGTTAACATAAAAAATAATATATAAAAAAAAGTATTGAAACCTGAAACATACTATGAAAACTGACATATATCTAAGTTCTTAAACACGAGTGGAAAGATGAACAAAAAAAATACTTGCTTTGCTCGCTTTCTAAATACAAATATCATTGTTCATATCACATTGCTCTTGCCTCTCCCATTAGCTCAAAAAGAAAAAGGAAAATACAACATAAACCTCATTGCTGCTCCGGTCTGACATCAATTTTCACCACTCTGCACATGTTGAATCTACAAAGTAACTACTGAAGTATGACGTGCATAGAACTCTTTGTACGGAAAAACCCCCTAAAAAATGAAAACTTGAAAAAGAAAGCCAGAAATGAAGCTTTCTCATGCATATTTGCAAAGGTGGTCAAGATCAACAGGCCCGAGATAGCCCGGTGATCCTAAAAGCTGATGATTTTCAGTTCGAAGAAACCATCTTACAGGCAGTAAGATGAAAGAAGATACCTCTAATAGCACCCATTTAAAAAAAGTCTTTCAGCTGCCATACATAATTCTACCACAACAGCAGCATTCCTATAGTGTATTTACCATAACAAGAATGAAATACTTAAAACATATAGCAGCATGACAGCAATTTGCTTTCAAACTCTTTAGTTGAACTTTTAGTTAAGTTTGCCAAAGGATGAAAGCATCAAAGACCAACTTGCATCCCTTGGAAACTATAATGCCTATATGGACACTCAAAAAGAGAGAATAGCATAAGAAATGGGTAATTTCCATGAAGAATGCATCAGGCAGAACAAATATTGCAACTGAAACATTCTAACAATTTAAAACAATACACATAGAGGAATAACAGACTGAATAATGAGCGAATCTTACAGCTATATCTCATTGATTAATTGCAATCTGTGACCTATCAAATTACAACAGTATCATATACTATTGCATATATAACATTGTAGCAATAAAAAGTGCCAATTAAGAAATTTTAGTTCATCAAAATAATTGAAATAAAATTGTCAAGCTTACATACAAGATAACGCAGACTTCACCACTCTCTAGATACCCAGTGGGATCAACAGTCCCCATCAAATAATATGATTCAGAGATAGGAAGCTTTCCACCTCGAAGACCACTATTTTCGGCATTCATCCACATTCTTAGATTATGTTGCAAATAAGGTTCTTCAAGGGGAATACCAGATAAAATCATATTTACCGCAATAAAATCATCCATTTCACCATGGTTCATAGCAACTGTGAGCAAAAACAAGATCATTTCAAAGAACATAAACATAAAAATTTAATTTAAAAAATATAATAAAAGAAGGAAGATTCAGCTTGTCAAAAAAAGAAATCATCCCAATATATGGATTGACATGGATTCAAAAAAGTCAATTAAACAGCAAACCAGTAAACAAATAAATAAATAATATAGTACTTGGCGGTGTCAGTATCTTCAACCACAAGCTGCATAGCACGCTTGATTGCCGGCCAGTTACTTCTTGATTCCTGTAAGGATCAGGTGATGTATAATAGTCCTCTGTAATTTGACTCAAATTTATGTCTGTAAACCAACAAAACAATAAACTGAAAAGATATAAAACCTACTTTTTAAACAATCCAGCTTTCTCTAAATTATTCAGGGTAGCCATGTGTTCAAATCCATAGCTGTGGAGTAGCTCCCTCCTAAACCAGGAGTGCAAGAATATCAGACATCCAAGATGTAACTAGAATAGGTATCTAATTACATGGACAATCATTTTCCAATCAAAGAACCAAACAACTAATGAATTGATATGGAACAGGTTATGCTTGCCTCAAATAGTCAAAATGCTTTTTGGGCAATCCCATGTTTGTAACAGATAGCGAAATGAGAAGACGCAGAACAGCAATAAGAGGTTCCAGCTTATGGATTAATTCTTCAATGTGCTCAAAGCATCTGCATACAGAAACTTCTTGAGTCAACAAATCTAAATTCTTAGCAACATGTTATGGAAGTCAAAAAGACCAAGATTTTAAACTCAAAAAGAAATGACATCACATTGAACCATAATCTTAACTGCCACACAGTAATACAGGAACAATGAGTGTTATGCAAGTAGAATTAGCATTGTCAGTTTCTTTCACATGGCACGTGAACTGTAATATTCATGCCTACAGGTTCTTCATCGATAAAAACTTGTAGGAAAGAGCAAACCATGTGCTCATGCTAGCAGGAGCCTGTTTCATATCAGTGAATCAAATAGATATAATACTGATCTAACTCAGACGTACATCAGAGAAAAAATCGAAAGCATAAGAAAGCACTATTCAATGAGAACAAAGAAAAAAAATCTACCACAAGGAAACCAACCTTTTGGCATTTATTAATTGGGACATGTCTTTAATAATAAGGCTGGAGTATCAGCATACTGCTAACCTTGTTATTTAACATCTACTCGCATACAACAAAACAATATTCTTGCCCTAAATATAGGTATGGTAAGAAGCATGAAGCACAAATATCAATAGGCATGTCAAGTTATCAAAACTTCACAGTAAAAGTTCAGATCAACTTATATGTCATAACTCTCAGCCTCAATAACAGCATACTCCATGTCCAGTCTGGCAATGAGTTGAGCTTCTTGACAAAATCCTTCAACTCAGAAACTGTCTGGTTCTGTGTATTACAAAGCCCCAAGTAAGACATAATACAGCAATTATGACAACATAATTAACTAAGAAGTTTAAAAGGACACCAATTATAACTACAGTGCTCATAATCATCTCTAACTAATAGCGACAACATGTAGCTATGGACTGAACTTTTAATAGCATAATACTTCTATCTACTTCCACTTCTATGGTTCATTATAACAAATGCTCTCATAATAGCTAAATTATTAATCATTATAACAATTATAATGTACCTATTATTCTTATTCAATTTATATTAAAATAAAAGTCTAAATCCCTAATATGACCAATATAATCTATTCATTCACGTTTAAAAAAGCTTCCTTTTTGACGTTTCCTCTCTTCCTCCATTATCTCATCCACAAACCAAAATTACACAAAATCAAATCTCATAAAGAGCCAGTCAGATTCTGAATGAAGTTTTACACTTGGGGTTTTACATTATTAGATGAACAAATCAACATCAAACAATATAAATAAGGCATTTCGCAGAAGTTACTGCCACAATCGGTTAGAAATTTCAAATAAGTTCAAATATAATAATAATTACAAGAAATGATGATGGGTTAAATCTGAACCAAGCCTAAAATCAACTGCATTGGTCATTCAGCTAGGTAAATTAAATCTTTCTAGTCCAATGATAATGGAGGCCTATAAGAATAAATCCATTCCAATGGGATTCCTTCATATTAACCACCAGAAACAGAAGGATTCAAAATAGAAGAAGAAAAAAAAGGCTTCCAAGCTTGAATCATATCAATCAAAATCTTACCTGAAATCCTTCAAATGCAGCAAACAAAAAGCTAGTTCCTTTCCTTTCGCTGCAGAAAAAACTTGCAAATCTCATCTGTATAAAGCCATCTAGGGCAATGGCGGTACAAAAAACGAACACAACAAATGGGTAGACTTGAAATGAACAAAAGATACAAACTTTACACCATTCAACAAATCTCGCCAGTCGCTCAACATTCAGGAAGCCCCAATCTTTAACTTTCAAGGACTTGGGTCATTTTTAGGAGTCTCATAAACAGACAGAAGAATCGAAGAGGAGAACCGAAAGTCTAAAGATATGGAATTAGGGCTCCCCAGCCTAAGAAAAGTGGTCAGGTCAGCTGATTACAGAGAGAAACAGAGGTGTTGGGTGAGTAAGAAACGAGATCAGTAAAAGGATGAGGCAGTATAGAACTGTAAGAAAAAATAGATTATATTGGTAACCCGATTGTGGCAGTAACCACCCATCTCTGATCTCTCTCTCTCTCTCTGCAGAAAAAATAGATTATATTGGTAACCTGAAAATAGCAAAATGGGTTCTTGTGAATGAATGTGATGGACTTCTAAATCTAAATCTAAATCTAAATCTTCTGATAAAAAGAACCCAAAATACCTAGCAACTTCGCCGGATCGGAGCTGAAATGTCCCGCTCCACCATGGCCGATCTCCTTGCTGCCGGCAAGTGGGAGGAGCGGTAAGCGTCGGAGAAGCCACCTCTACCTCATAGAGTCATCGGTGCCGGTCGTGACACCCAATGATGTCGTCGATCACCGGTGTCGTCCCCCCTTGTTC
The DNA here is from genome assembly GCA_037975025.1 of Excoecaria agallocha. NCBI lineage: Eukaryota > Viridiplantae > Streptophyta > Magnoliopsida > Malpighiales > Euphorbiaceae > Excoecaria > Excoecaria agallocha. The sequence goes on along the minus strand of JBBPFJ010000024.1, from coordinate 670,644 downwards.
CCGATCTCCTTTCTTTTTTTTTCTTGTGGTTGTAACCTTTTTCGATAAAACCCTGCGCCCCTCCTAATTGATCATTGTATTTTATTCTCCCCATAATATATATATATATATATATATTATTCTCTCTTATTTGTCATTGTATTTATTTTTTTTCATACAACTAAGTATATATAAAAAAAATATAAATTTATATAAAATTTTTATTTTCATCAATAGATATAATATATATGCATTATTATAATTATAAAATTATACATTTTGTATATAATGTTTGAATTTATTATACCAAAAGACATAAATACTCATTCAAGTAAATTGCTCAATTATCAGCTCCTGCTCTGTATAACTATTGGTGTACAAAAGGCTAATTGTGACAACAGAGGTTAAAAACTAATAATTGAGCAATTTTTTGTAACAAAAAATTGAACTTACAGACCTTAAAAACTAATCTTCACCGTTCAAAATTAACAACAAAGAGTTTTAAACGTACTCACCAAAAATCAGGCCAATCTAACGGCAAATAATTTTCTGATCATCTTCGTATACAAAACTGGTCATTAAGTAAAAAATCAAGAAATAACCTCTTTTTTTGCAACAAAACCGAACTCACATACCTTAAAAACTAATCTTCACCATTGAAAATTAACAATATGGAGTTTCGAACGTACTCACCAAAAATCAGGCCAATCTAACGGCAAATGATTTTTCGATCATTTTCGTATGCAAAACTGGTCATTACGTAAAAAATCCAAAAAATAACCTCTTTTTTGCAACAAAAATTAAACTTACAGACCTTAAAAACTAATCTTTACCATTCCAAATTAACAACAAGGAGTTTCGAACGTACTCACCAAAAATCAGGCCGATCTAACGGTAAATGATTTTTCGATCGTCTTCGTATGCAAAACTGGTCATTAAGTAAAACATCCAGAAATAACCTCTTTTTTTGCAACAAAAACCGAACTCACAGACCTTAAAAACTAATTTTCACCATTCAAAATTAACAACAAGGAGTTTCGGACGTACTAAAAAAAATTAGGCCGATCTAACGGCAAATGATTTTTCGATCGTCTTCACATACAAAATTGGTCATTATGTAAAAAATTCAGAAAATAACCTCTTTTTTGCAACAAAAACTGAACTTACAGATCTTAAAAACTAATTTTCACCGTCAAAAATTAACAACAAGGACTTTCGAACATACTCACCAAAAATCAGGTCAATCTAACGACAAATGATTTTTCGATCGTTTTCGTATACAAAACTGGTCATTACGTAAAAAATTAAAAAAATAGCATCTTTTTTGCAACAAAAATGAAACTTACAGACCTTAAAAACTAATCTTTACCGTTCAAAATTAACAACAAGGAGTTTCGAACGTACTCACCAAAAATCAGGCCGATCTAACGGCAAATACTTAACCGTTGAATCTTTACTTACACTATTCCATATAAAAGTTGTTCAATTTGTGTGTGTGTGTGTGTGTATATATATATATATATATTAGAAAATTTATTCATTTAAAAAAATAATAGAAATTAAATTGAAGAAATTAAATTAGAAAATTTATTCATTTTGACTTGTATGAGTTTAAGTCTTGGATTGAATTATATTATCTTATTCAACTAAATAATAAATTAAGCTTGAAATATTCTTAAACCTTTGTGCTAGTCATGGCCAGTTTTGGAAAAAATCTACCATAGTTTTCTATTTAATATGTTTGACCTTTTGGCCATCAAAATACCATCTCAAACACAATCTGACAGCAACAAATAGAAAAACACCATAAACTAAAATTTCAGTGATTTTTCTTCTCTTCAGTAATTTTTTATTGTAATTGTTAATTAGTATCTAAGAGTGAAAATATGATAAATGTGAAGTGGTCTACACAATTATATTAAAATTCAAGTACAAAAAAAGTGCAATTAATCAATTTAAGCACAAAAAAATAGTAGTAATTCTATGTGATAATAACAAAAGTAATAATGTCATCAGAATCAAGCGTTTTATTTAGGTTTCTTAAAAATATGAATTTAATATATAATTTGAACATATTATTGTATGTATTTTTTTCTTAAATAAAAGAACTTATCATTTTCATATTATGGCTCCTAAGAAGATTTCTTTTTCAATTTTTTATTATTTTCAGCTTCAGACATCAGTTCAAACATTTTGTTTTTTTCTTCTTTTTATTGAATTTAAACATTTTGGTTAATTTCAATTGAAGTTATAATAAAATTAAATAATTATTCATCCAAATGCCCTCAAGTTTTTCAATTGGACCTCGACCGAGGCTAGGCAACGATTAATTTTTTCTGCTGTACCTAGCTATTCTTTCTTTTGTTCTTTATTTTCGTTTAGTTTTTTTTCACTATTATTATTATTGCATATATTTAATTTATGTTAATTTATAATTCATTATAAAGAGTATTTTAACTTAAAACCATTTTTCTCACTATTATTATTATTATTGCATATATTTTAATTTATTTTAATTTAAAGAGTATTTTAATTATTTAAACATTTTGGATTTTAAATAATTTAATATTTGATTTAAATTTTATAAAATAAATATATATTACAAATTTTTTTATTATTATTTTAAATTAAATAATAAATTTTATATTACTTTTTTTATAAATATTTATTTTTATTAATTTTGAACATGTAAATATATAATAATCTTAATAATTAGTTTATTAATATTATTATTAAAAATGCAATTTTTCTAAATAAATAAATTTAGATTTTGGTATAATTGTTAAAAAATTATTATTATCAACTAATAAAATAATTTATAATTTTCAGTTATAAAATAAATTATTGATTTTATATGGTCTATATTAAAATTACTTGAAACTATACATAAATCATGGGAGTGAAATTAAAAAAAAAATTATTTTTTACTTTATTTGCGACGGATTAGCGACTAAAATTTTCCCTCCTAAATTAGCGACTAAACGTTTCGTCGCTAACTTTTCTAGAACTAATTTTATGAACAAAAAATTATAAATTTTAGCGACGGACTTATTGGTCGCTAATTCCGTCGCAAAACATGGCGCGTATACTTCCCGCTAATAATTAGCGACTGTTTTCTTATTCCGTCGCTAATTCGTCGCAAAAATAGAAAATATCCTTTTTACGACGGAATAATTAAACGTCGCTTATCCGTCGCAAAATTTGCGACGAATATGATGCCGTCGCTAATGGAGAGTTTTTAATGAATTTAGTGACGGAATAGCGACGAAAATTACGTCGCATTTTTTGTATAATTTTGGCCGAATTTAGCAACCGAAACTTCAATTCGGTTGCTAGAAATAGCAACGGAACTGATTTCGGTTGCTAAATATAGCAACGGATATTCTAATTCCGTTGGTAAAAATAGCAACGGAAATTATAAAAATACCAACCGCCAAATTTGCAACCGAATATTCCGTTGCTAATAAAAATTAGCAATGGAAATTCAACATATTTGGTTGCTAATTTTCATTGCTATTTGCTGATTTTCTTGTAGTGGTTGCCACCGAATTTGATCGATTTAACGGGTCACGATATATCAATCATACTGACACACTCAATCGGTTATGGACAGTTAAATTACCAAATCTTATCCTTTACCTCCCACCACTTTTAGTTGAATACCTTATTTGGTAGATCTTATCTTTTATAAATAGTTCAATTTTCTAAGAGTTCTAAGTATTGTATTTTTGATACTCTTTCTTTACTTTTTCTCTCTAAATCTATTGCTAACTTAAATTTCGGAGTACAGACGTCCAGTCCGACCGAACTAACATTCTTGTAGGTTATAAGTTACTTACAATCCGATCGATTCCCACATCATTCCTCATTTCGATGATTATCACCAATTAATTAACTATGTAAATATTTTGTTTTATAACCGGCAAATTATAAATCGTTATATAGACAGAGTTCTTATGTGTAGCAAAGACTTGTTTCACAATTATATTCTCATTATATATATATATATATATATATATATATATATATCTCTTTTTGGTGCTAAATTAGGGATTTTACAATAATTTTGAAAGCCATGTATATAGGAAAACGTCTTTTGTCTGAAAATTAAAACGCAATTTTATTTTGTAATTTAAAGTGTCCCAGTATTTCTATTGTTATTTGTTAACATGTTATTGGTTAGTAAAAATATGGGAAAGGATGAGTGAAAGTGTTAAGATTAAGAAAATATCTTCTTTGTCTTCCCTACACCAGTGGAGGAGAATTGGGCTTGTGCTGAAAAATACCGTACTGATCTGGAATATTTTACACTTGCAATAATAATAATAATAATAATAATAATAATAATAATAATAATAATAATGATGATGATGATGATGATGCATGTTTTTAACCAAGAAAAAGCAAAATTTCCATGGATACAGTTCGCAACCCCTCTCTCTATGTTATAATTAGCATAGTTTGTATGGCCAAAAATAAACTAAAATAAAATGCACTAACAAAGTATTGCGCCATAAGTTTTGGAAGATAAAGAAGCAATATGCAGATAATGCTTTTGAATTTAATTCCAACAAAATATATACTTGAAAAAGAAGAAAGCTTTATTATTATTTATTATATGATATTATGATTTCACCTAAATTCTCATTCTCTTTAGTCTTTACTGGCAACACACAGCCCTACGTAGTGCCCTCTCCACTTTATCATTAATTTTATCTTTCTTTATCTTCGTTTTCTCTTCCAAGGGTTTGTCTTCTTTGCGAAATAAAACAAGTTCTCTTTATCTATATAAAGAAACAATATGCACGAGTATCAAATAAATGTTCATCTGGCTAAATTAATCTAATTAAGCCAGCCCACTCTTTATTATAAATTCAAGCTTCATGCCTTCAATCTATGTGAAACCCCTCCAATGTTTTAATACGAAGATTTATTATACTTGGAAAATTACGGAAAATTCAATTAATTAAAAATTTAATTATTTTTTCAATTTATCAGATTTGAAATTCGTTCTCTCTTTCTTCAAAACTTTCCTTATTAAAATACACTATACAACTTATATTTCTATTTTGTAAGTAATGATTGACTTTCATTAAATCGAACTATATGTATAATGTCAATTTATTATTGAATTCATCCACTGTAAATGTACGTGTATTTTTAAAAAATGTCATGAGTATTACTACAGAATATTAGAAGTGGATTGTCAGATTTTTGTATTCAGTTCCTTGAAGGATATTCAACTTTATAAATCAAAATTACCAACTTATCAAAGTCAGCATCGCCAAACAGTGACCTAATGAGCCAATCTCGATAGAGCTTTCGATTTTCAGAGTCGACAGTAAGGCCGGCCCTATATATATATATTTAACATTGTTTGTGGGTGAGTGAAGAGATGAAGAAAGGGATCAGCTCATCTCAGAATGTCAAATCTGATGGATAATACCGTATTGGCCAACATTGAACAAAAATCCAAATTAGAAAAAACAAAAATATAAGTGTCATCCAGTTGAAAGTTGCGATCTCATTGTTGTATTATGATTTGTGGATCCAAATAACTAATAATTTGTCATGTAATTAGTGACCAAGTTGGGATATAGTCAACGGGTGAAAGAAGTGTATGAGTAAGGTTTCACATACCGACCTAATATCACCACTAAACTAAAAATCTCCCATGTTAATATTGGGTGCTGCACTTCCTCGAAGTCGCATTGCATGACACATACAACATTTTAATTAGCACAAGAACCTAGCTATTTCCCCATTCACCTCACCACATATTATTATTATTTTAACTAATAATTAATTTTTAATTATGGATGACTGTTAAATATTCAAAAGTAAACATCTCATCTCTTTTATAAATATACTCAGGAAGAATCTAAATTAATCATAATTATAAGCTTCCAATTCCATTTTCTACCCTATTCTATTTCATTATTAGGTGGAAGAAAGTGTGTACGGATAGTAATTTTTTTCCGTGGCACGGCCTTAGAAAGTTTGATTAATTATGAGTGCTTGGTTAGGTATGCATATGCTACTCTCGATCTGATTCCACTACCGTTTATTATTATGCAAATCTTCTTCTGCTCATTGCTCTTTTTAGCTGCACTAATTTGGGATTATTTCTTTTTATTTTTTTTTTTAATTTTTGGCATAAATAGAGCTACTCATAAATTTACAATATAATTAATAATACCATAATATTTCTGGTGTAGTTATTCCAAACAAGTCTACTGATCTACAGCGGGTTAGGACGGAATTCTTCAGAATTCTTTATATTCCAATGAATCAAAATATCCTGAAGCTAGCAAAATACTTTCTGATAAATATATATAACTTTTTTTTTTTTGACACTTGAAAGAATTACATACAAGTTAGCGTTGGATCAAGATCCTTCTTATGCTAATATATGGATATGATATAGTTTTATTTAGCTTTTAATTGATATTATTTAATATATATGTAGCAATAGAAGTATTAACTATGGAATATTGGCTGATTATAAAGCATGATCATTTTGGAAATTGAATCGGACATAAATCAGAACTCATTTTTATTTATATTGTTTTTGTTCTTAAATATATTGTATTTTTGTGATTAAACCCCGCAAAATGTGTCATGTCAAGTCAATATGAGTTGAATTACAAATGATTTAGACAGTAAATAAATCATAAATAGATTGGATTGCAAATAGATTGTGTGTGGGTCGACCTATTTGATTTTTTTTTTTAAATTGAACAATTATTGTTCTGTAATAACACAATAATACGACAAATTCAAATTTATAAATATTATATACTAATGCTTAAAATATTGAAATATCAAAATGATAAATTTCGAAAGCAATTCAGTAGATAAAAAACTTCACATTATAGCTAAAGTAAATAGTTTGAAAAAAATAATTCTCCGCATTATTGGAACAATGAGATATCATGAAATCAGTCAATATAATTGATTTATCCATATTTAGATCACTTTGTGTTAGATACAATTTCAAATTATTATTGGCAACGGTGTAAAATAACGTATGATTATACTTATAAAAAAAAAGAATAAAAATACAAATAACTTGTACAAATTTATGTCTAAAACATGAAAATAAATACTAAAAAATAATGTAAAAAAAGAAAAAATATTATATTTCATCGCTTGGGTTAAGATTCATACATAGATTAGATCAAATTTTGATCCATGGATTGATCCACCCCAATTCAAATTTTCTTGGTGATATTGGCTGGAGCACATATGAATTATCTTCGCAATAAATTTGAATTTAAATTTTATGATAGGAGTATTTGTGATCATATGTATCTGTACCAACAAATAATTAACTGTACATTTAGGAAATTGATGCAGCAATTTTTATTCTATCTTTTATTTAGTTTGTCCTAAATATTTAGGTTATCGTCATTTTCAGTTTTAGTCTCTGATTCTGATTCTCATAAAATGAAAAAATATTTATAATTATATTTTTTAATTACTGGGTATTCTTATCAACCGTTATTGATTTTGAAATAGGGGAAGTATAAATTTTGTAATTAATAGTTAATAAATGTGAATAGAGATTCAAACCACTAATTAATTATAGTTTAGTATTCAGCACCAAACTATTAAAATCTCCATGCTAAAAGTTGATGGTTATGGGCACTCCACAAAACGCGTGGTGTACGACAACCGTACATATATTGAAAAGTAAGAATGAATGATAATTAGTGAAAGTGCATTCCATGTGCCTTCTAATTATAATGCCTTACATCATTAATTTAATTAAACCTTTTCTATTCGCATCATCAGCTACTTAATTTGTCCAATTTTTTATTAGGAATATCCACATTGGTTGATTTCCTCCTCACCATATTTGGAGTGAAAAATAAAAAGAGTTTCATTTTATATTTACAGAGATATTGAAAAAAAAAAACTGATTTAAACTGCCTCTTTTTCATTAAATATTAGTTACTTTTTTATTAAATATTAGTTACCAGACTAACTATTCATAAATTATCTCGTTATATAAATTAGCCCCTTTAATTTGAGTACTTATCCAAATCCTATATCTAAAATAAAAAAATTTAATGAATGTTAATTTATATATTTTTAACTTCTTGGAATTTATATTTGTACAATCAAATATGATGAAGCTTTGCAGTGGAAATCTGAAAATTCAAAAGGGCCTAGGCACTTATGTAGTAGAGATTAGCTTAAGATTAATGAAGAATGATCTTAGTCCTAATCTGATTTTTAATCGATGAAATTATTACATAAAAGGCTCTAGAATCATTAACACCTAAGTGGTTTTCTGAATCAAATTATGATATTTTTCAGTGTTCCATTGACAAAAGGAAACAGGATATACGAATTCAAAATTTAAGTTATAAAGCACATATTATTATATTATTGAAATTTATATAGCCAAAACGATCACGTAATATAATAGAAAGTGCCATACGGTACGAGAAAATTCAACTATGGAAGCTGATCGTGTTATCATTTTCACATGATCATCATTAACCCTTAATATGTATTTAATTAATTTCGTTACAGTATTCTCACATCACATCCACTTTAACTTGTTTGGCATCTTTATAAACTTTTGCTTCCATTTACTGGTATATATAATTAATAGGGAAAAAGTTCAAATTTACTTGTAAATTATATAAAACAGTATAAATTATTTGTTTTTAATTTTTTTTATGTTAAAAATGTTAATGTTGTTATTAAATTAACTCATTTTTACTTTTATTTGTAATCGAGACTGCAAGTATGAACTCTTTTTTATATTTACTATTAATAAAATATTTTATATTTATTTTTACAATTACAGATAAAAAGTAAGTGTGATTCTGAGTAAAACTTTTTTTAGTATTTTAGAGATAAATTAGACTTTTGTTAATAATTGATAAGCAAGATAACCTCCCAGTTAATTAGTTACTACTGTAGTGGTTTTGCAATAACATATATAGAGTAGAAAAGTAATTGATCCAATGAATTAATAAGACACATACCTACCTTATAAGCGTGTTGAGGCAACAAGATAGAAGGGCCATAACGGAAGAATCAAATATTATGAAACCTAGAACAAGACATGACACAAGAAACAATTGTTGCAGCCCATTTTAGGTAGCAACATATACATGATGAAATTGCATGCACTTGTGTCAAGAGCTTAAATACATACATGGTCTTACTATACTTTCATCTCCATCAATTACTTGTCGTCTATAATGGAATCATACCAAAATTTTTCAAACCACTCGTATGACACTTTGGTGGACATCACCCCTTTCTAGTTAGGCCTCATTTATGTGTTTGTTACAGTGCCCGAGCTTCACTGGGCATGCTGGGACCATAGCTCGCCCAAAAAATATCTTTTTGAGTATATATGTTAGATTTCAGTTATAATTAATTTTATACTGATTATCCGGAATTTTTTGGACAAGTGTTGCAGTTGTATGCTCTTTGTAGCGTGAACATGCTATAACTACGTATAATTATTTGAATATTTATGTTACTCGATTATTTTGTATGCTTAATTTTATTAAATATTTTAATCAAATTTCGCTATTGTTTATGATATACATTTGAAAATTATTATTTATAATTTAATACTGAAAATAATTTGTATGTACAAACATACACATTGGGCACTATATGTAAAGAAAGCTAAGCTAATATATATATATATATATATATATATATATATATATATATATATATATATATATATATATATATATATATATATATATATATATATATATATATATATATATATATATTGCGACTACACCATTCTCCACGTTAGTTAATTTCGGCAAGACAAGACAGGCTTGCATCATGCAAGCGTGTTCCACTATGGTCACTAATATCTTCACAAATTATATATATACATATAAATGCAAAATCATAATACATATATATATATATAGGGTTTTTGCATGTTTCCTTAATTAATTTCCAAATTTACATATATAATCAGAATTCAGAAGCCTGTTAGCCTTAACACAAACATTTATCTATTTATCTATATATACACAAGCACACACATATATATGCATGTTCAGGAATTGCTATACTAAGATCAAGAAGTAGTTAAAAAACATGGGCTCAACTGTTATACCTATTGCAGATATTGAAAAGGGGGTTTCTGTTAAGGAGACAAAGAAAATTCAGCTTTCTTTTGAATCCATTATTTGTTTTATCAGAGAGAAGACCAATGATAAGGAAGAGATGAGAAAGTTTATTCACAGTATAAAGGTTGGAGTTGCTCTTGTTTTGGTTTCTCTTCTTTATTTTCTCGATTCTCTTTATGAGAAAGTTGGAGATGATAATGCTATTTGGGCTATCATGACAGTTGTTGTCATCTTTGAGTTCTACGCAGGTTTGTTTTGTTTTCCATTTTCATTTTTTTTATCGATTAAGCTATGAATTATTGAGTTTGATAAACAAAAATTTTGCAGGTGCTACACTTGGTAAGGGATTAAATCGGGGAATGGGAACCATATTGGGTGGTGGAATGGGATTTTTAACAGCAACTTTAGCTCGAGAAGTTGGTGGAATCGGACGATCCATTATTGTTGGAATTTCCATGTTAATCTTTGGTAAGTTTCTTTCTATCCATTTTTTTTAATGTGTTATAGAGAAATTAAAAAAAGACCACAAACAATATAATGGTTTCTATGTTCCAAAATGATTGGAATATTTTCTTGAATGTTCTAAATACGCTTAGTGGCCGCTTACGCTGTTGCGCAATTTCTGTTGAAATAGTATACAATAATAGGAAACCTTTTTGACTAATTTGCTTTGCACCTAAAAGTAAATTTAGTGGAAAAAAAAAGTAAAAATATTTTTGGATACTTCAGGTGGAATAGCAACGTACTGCAGAATGAAGCGAAGAATAAAAATAAGATATGATTATGGAGTAATGATATTTATACTTACATTTAGTCTGGTAGCGGTTTCTGGTCTGCGTATTGATGAAGTGACAGAAATAGCACGGGAAAGACTTTTGATGATAGTTTTGGGCTTTGTGATTTGCCTTTTCACTTCCTTATTCATCTTCCCCATTTGGGCTAGTGATGATCTTCATCTTTCTACCATCTCCAAATTCCATTCCCTTGCCTCCTCTATTCAAGGTACTTCTTCATTTTTCTATTTCTCTCTCTTTTTTACTTGTAATTTCTAACCTTAGCATACTCCTTTCTACGATTTCCAAAATATTATACTGTTGTTATTACTTAACTAGCCATATATATAAATCTAGAAAGGAGTGTGAAACTGTTTGATTTGGTAGGATGCTTGGAGGAGTACTTTAGAGTTGAGAACAGTGAAAAGGAAGAGCAATTCGCCAGTTTCACTGCTTGCAAATCAGTGCTTAGCTCCAAGTCCAAAGATGAATCACTGGTATATATAAAATTATTTGTTAAGACAGTATTATTATTATTATTATTATTATTATTATTATTATTATTATTATTATTATTATTATTATTATTATTATTATAAAACTGATAAATAAATCTATGATAATCAGGCAAATTTTGCAAGATGGGAACCATGGCATGGGAAATTCGGACTCACCTATCCATGGGAGAAGTACCTTAAGATAGGAGAAATTCTTAGAGAAGTAGCTGCAAGTACTCTTTCACTTAAGCCCTGTCTTCAATCTCCTAAACAGGTATAATTAGCTTAATTTCGTTAAATTCAACTTCAAAATTAACCATATATACTTATAGTTAATTATATAATAATCCTGAGATATATATATGTGTGTGTGTTAATTAGCCCATGCAAAGTTGGAGGCAATCCATGAAAGAACCATGCAAAGCAATGGGGGCGTCACTGGCATGGACATTAAGGGAGCTTGGGGAAAGCATAAGCAAAATGAGGAAATGCAAGGCAGAAGATCTAATACTGCCCAAGTTGAAATCAGCGAGATTAGAGCTAAGTGAAGTGATATCTCCTTCAAAGCTAAGGCAATTACAAAATGGCGACGGACTTGCAACTGCAAGCTTAGTCTTCTTGTTAATGGACATGGAAGAGAAGCTTGAAATCTTGACTAAAGAAGTCCAACAACTTGGAGAAGTTGCTCGTTTCTCTGAAACCTAATCAATTAAATAATATTGAATTACATTATCTGCCAATTTTTAGCTTGGCCGGTTATATGCAAATATGCTTTTAAGAGGGAAATTTATAAATACAAATGCTTTGGACCTGCATGCTTCAAACATTATTACCAATCTGTGGCTATCAAATGACTTAGCCCATAAGTTAATATCTGTACTGAGCTATGGTTAAATGATCATTAAAAATCGATGCATATTTTATAATAGTTAATGTCACTTAATCTCATTATAATGAATTTTGAGTTTGATTCTCAATCACTGTAAAATTAATAAATAAATAAATAAATCTCACCAAATGGATTAGTGATTTTGATGCGTATACGGGCCATAGGCCCATGACATTTGAAGGCCCAACCAAAATGGCTTGAGAAGAATTGTTTTACTTTTACCCCTCGTTTCAACGCCCCTCCTAATAAAATTTGACACGTTGATAATGTATTTTATTATGTATTTTATAACGATTCATTTGAATAATAATCCAATTAGGTCTAATTTAATCGTTGTGTAATCAATAAAATTTTAACCAATTACGATCCATTTATAACATACATGATCCAAAACTAACCTGTTATATTTGTCCCTTATAATTATTATACATTTTAATTTTATTTATGCTTTTATTATATTTATAAAATTAAATTTAGGATAATATATTAGCCATCTCTTCAAATTGACATAAAAATCACTTTCACATTTAAATTTTAGTTTTAAACTGATGTACACTTGAACTTGACTATTAAATATAAAATAAACACAAAACCCGACATGTCAAAACACGATTTAAGCAGATCGTTGATCTACTGTTTTCTCTCACATAAATCCCTAAAAAAAAGAGCTTATGATTTCCCCAACTTCTCATGCAAATCCAACTTTGAGAACCGCCCATTGTTGGATATAAGTGATTCAGACCAAACAAAGCCGTATATATATATATATATATATTTTGGATCTGTTGAAGATTTCTTCGATTTGGGTTATTTGTTGTTATGTGGGCAGGTATCAGTTAAATTTGTAAGCTTGAATATTTCGCCTCTAGTCTCTCTCCCTCTCTGTTTTTTCCTTTTTCCAAATTCAATATATGCAAACAAAGACACTGAACTGTGGGGTTTTAAGAATTGGGTTTTGTTCACCTGGATCATACTTTCTGCATTCTACATAAGTTCCTTTCCTTTGGGTATTGTTTTTTGGAATCGATATTTATAAAAGCACCTTTTGATAATCCAGGTCCATGTTGCTATTAGAAATTGCTCTTGATTCCTAGAGTTTTGATAGTGCTGTTTCTAACCTCTAAATCTAAGATAAGATTGTTTTCTGTATGCTAGATTTGCTGAATCTGTTGGTGGTGCTCAATGTTGTCAATTGTTGGCCTTGTTGGTTAGATGAGTGATGAGACTAATGTTTGATTTTTAGTGCATAAAAATTAGTTCGTGTTTTCTTGAGTGCATGAATCTGGTTTTTGTTGAAAGTAGATATGTAATTATTCCAATTTATTGATGCAGATAGTTTTGATTAGCAGGAGATATTAAAAAAATTCACTAATAACATTTACCGACGGATTTTTCCTTCAGTAAATTTTAAAAAAAATTAACTACCCAGGCAGATTTTTTTTCCTTTTTTTCAGACGGATGTAAAACCTGTTTTATTGTAAATTCAGTGATTGATGGACACGTGTTATCATATTTCAAGAGTTCAATGCCATGTCATCGCATCCCGTCTGCTTCTCATGTGTGTATATTGCCGGACAAAGGCCAATTTTATGTAAAAAGCTTAATAGGCAATTTTGCCCTTAGATTTGCCAAAAAGAGTAATGTTATTTTTAAAATTTACTTATGTGTAATGTTATTTCTGAAGTTTAAAAAAAAAAAAGCAATGTTGCCCTTGGGCTAATGATACCATCTCTTTGATCAAAAATCGTTTGTTGACCGTCCACGTGTGCACACGTAGGCCAACACGTGGCCTACATGCAACACATAAGATGACACATAGCCAACACGTGACTTGCACGTGACCTGTATTTTACCCAATTTCATCATTTTGTTTCTCTCTCTTTCTATCAAAACCAACTTCTTCTTTTTCATCCTCTCATCTCTCTCTTTCCACAATTTCTTAAAAAAGCAGAGCAACAAATTCTGCAACTTCAACCACTTTAACATGCAATTATGCAACTTCAAAATGTATTTATAGGCAAAGGAAACCCGTGAGATGCAAGACAAGCAGGGTAATTTTAGATCCCATTTTCTTTTATTAAAAAAAAACAAAATCAAGATGCGTTTTTATTAAATCTGGATCCAAGATTAAATTAATTTCACAAAAGTAAAAAAAAAAAGATGCTTAATTCTTTTTTTTTATTACTACTGAAAAGTGAAAATATTAGGGATCGAGGCCCTCCCACCGTGCCGTCGCAAAATAAACATATTTGCAGTCGAGATGAGGATTTATGATGCCTTGGAAGAATACCATTATTATCTTTTATGTGCTCTCCTACCGTGCCACATTCCTGATCTCAGATGTGACTTCTTGAAGTTTCTTATTTATTGATTTGAAACTACTTTGCCCCTTACTGCTCCAACGAGTTAAATAACTTCTTTTAAGAAGATCAGTTACAAGAGGTGATCTCAATGTTGAATCCCTAGATGGAGTGTCATCATACTTTGCCAAATAAACAAACCAGAATATTATATATGAGTGATTTCAGATGCACAAAAAACCTATTGTACATGTTAGATTTACCAGAAAAAGGCATATAATTAAGAAGCCTAAGTTTTAAATATTAAAAAAGAGATTTTACTCTTCCCCCAAATAATGTGGAGAACGGAAGAACAAACACAAGGTTAAAACTCTTCTTATATATATATATATTTGTGAACTGTAAAACAACAATTCCTCTCTGTTCAAGTTAACTGTTTTCATCTTCACCATCACCTTGCCACAATCATGTCCTCAACTGCACAAGGATGCCTCCAGGGCTACAAGATTCCTATTAAAAGTGGCCTCATTAAAATTCCTCCAAATTTTCCCTATCCTATCTCACGAAAAGATTCAACAAAATCTTCCTCTCTCTGGTGACTTTGGGGAGTAAATCGAATTTGAACAATTTGATGTGATTTACATTGTCATCATACTTCTTCTTCTTCTATGAATTTCTCCGTTCCTTCAATTCCATCATCCTCATCGGAAACAACAAATTCGAAAGAGTGACCACGATTTATGGCGAAGATAATGGTGGCAGTGCCGGAGTTATTATCAGGATAAAGAAGAAGTTGGTTTTGATCGAAAGAGAGAGAAACAGAAGGATGAAATTGGGTAAAACATAGGTCACGTGCAAGGCACATGTTGGTCACGTGTCATCTTGCGTGTCGCATGTGTGCCATGTGTCGTCCTACGTGTACACACATGGATGATCAACAAATAGTTTTTGGTCAAATAGACGGCACCCGTTAGCTCAGGGGCAACATTGCTTTTTTTTTTTCGAAGTTCAAAAGTAATATTGTATGCAAGTAAACTTTATGAATAATAGTCTTTTTTGGCAAATTTCAGGGATAAAATTACCTATTAAGCCTATGTAAAAATACCAAACTCAAATATCTAGCTCATTAAAATTGAAATTTATATATTAAAATGATTTTTGGCGTCAAATTAGGGATACCGCTCATTTATTATCCCTTAAGTAATGATATGTATTAGATTCACAAAAATAAAACCTAGTTACAAAGGTATCTGATTTTTTATATTCTTTTTTTTTTATTATAATATCTTTTAAATGATATGTAATATATGTGATGGAAATAAATTTTTTATCGTATTAAAAATTAATTTTAAACATTAGTAATTTTTTAATTAAAAATTCTAAAATGATAGTTCATCTACTGGTTAACATTAATAAATTTTAACGGTTAGATTAAACACTCTAGTCCCCAACCATAATCAAGCTGAAGTAGAAGGCAATCCATCGATTAGGGAAAAGAAATAGCAGCAGGGAGTACAAAAAGAAATGAAGGCCCATCAACATTATTTTTGTGATTTGAAATGGTAAAAACGTGCTGGAAAAAAGAAATGGTAAAAACGTGGGTTTAAAATTTTAAATTTTCACCGTTTGACCTTGAAGACGTCAGAGCTTTCCTCACCTTCAACAAAAAGAAAGAAAATAGTCAGAGACGGCAATGGAATCTTCCATGGATGAGACAAAAGGCCGTCCATTGCATCTCTTTTCTTCCAACTCATGTAAATATAGTGAATATACTCTATTATTTTTCTTCCCTAGACCATGTCCATGTAGCTACAATAAATAAATTGGCTACTACTATGTTCAAGCTGAATATACACATATATATAAATATATATTATTGAGATAAACAAGATAGGAAATAGAAACCTCTGTTTTCCTATAATTTATGATAAAAGAAAAAAAAAATTGCACTAACAAACAAAGACAACAGAAACAGCAGCAACATTATCATCGATTGGCTGAGAAACCAATGAGAATCCACCATTAACAAGTCAAACAAAACCTCATTTCTGATCAAAGAAGTTAAACCAAAACCAAGGAAAAGAAAGATGGGTCTTCATCCAAAATTGGCAACGGCAATTATCATCGTAGCATTCTCTGGATTTTGCTCAGTAGCTAGGAGTACCCCCAACCTACAGATACTGACTGTTCTCTGCAATTCTGGGGTATACTCAAAGGGAGATCCTTTTGGTACAAGCCTAGCCTATATTATTGAAGAACTAGAGAGCATAACACCAACAACCAACAATTACGATTACTACACTCTCTCTCCTTATCCTAATGCTTTTGCTTATGGTCATGCTGCTTGTAACCGAAATCTTACAAATTTAGACTGTACAACATGTCTTGGTGCAGCTAAAACTACCATGTTTTCCAGTTGTCAAACCAGGATTGGGGCCCGTTCGCAGCTCTATGATTGCACAATTAGGTACGAGCAATATCCATTCACTGATTAGGAATCTGGGTTCCGTTTACATTTTTATGTTTTGGCCAAATTAAGGCGTGATGTTATTTGCCACCAGGTGTATGCAATCTTATCTCCGTTGAATAATGTCTGAAATATTTATTACAGTCTAATATTTTGGTTTCTTGTAGAAAGATTGAAGTCTGTTTCTTTGCCTGTTGTAACGTTGGATCAACCACTGTAATATCATAGCAAAATTCAATGAGTGGAAGTTCTTTTCTTGAAAAGATAAAAGGAAACATAACAGATAATTCCACTACTGCATACTGCTCATCTGATAAGGACACATATTTCTATCTAAAAAAGGAGAGAGAGAAACTGAAAAATCTTCAAATTAAATGGATCTTAACACAGCAAAACATCAATGCATTCCAATTTTGTTGAATGAGAATTATATATGCATATGATGGATTTGGAGACAGGAAACTCGTACCTAGTGTATAGCAACCCTGCTTTGCTTGTTTCTCATGGTATAGTTTCACCACACCCGGCTTTATATTCGCCTTTAACTTTCCTGTTTAATCAAATGCAACTATAATCTGCGAAAGCAGATATCAAAACAGGGAGCCTAAAGAGCAGAGTTTTGAAACCATGGACCGGAGGATTAAACATATGATGATAGCAAAGACAACTGCCTCAAACATGGATGTAAGATGATGAGAAACCACCAATTTTCTAAAGATTTAAGGGCGGTCAAAGTAAGAATATCAAGTCTGATAGCCAGAGTATGAAAAAAAAAAAAGAGAGGTGAATTGTATTATGAAATTTCATTATCTGCTCTAAATATACATTGCACTAAGAGTTAAAATCAACATTTTTGTTCTCTATTTCTCCTTTCCAATAAAAGAACACTGGTATAAAGAATAAACCGCTTGTGTATGTCCTTCTTTTACTATCAATTTGCTTCATCAACCAGCCTGCTAAATACCAGTTGTCCAGGTTCTCCCTTTTATGGACTAGCCCAGGTTCCCTCGTTGCTTTCTAACATATGCTGACCAAGACAAAAAAAATTGAATATTGGAAGTCTTCTTTCTTTCTGGCCATAGCATAACTTGAATATTTACTCAAGGTGTCATGGCAAACTGAATTTGGCCGAACACATATCAACTTAGCAAATGATGATTTTGCTTGTAGGAGCAAGGAACCTTTTCCCTTTTCTCTTTAAATTGATGTCCCTTTAATCGTGTTGGCAAAATAGAATAGCTTTCCATACCAATCATAATGGAACTTGAGAAGAGACAGTTGAGTTTTGTGCATGAAAAGTTTCCCACTTGAGAAAAAGAGCATAAAGAAGTTCATTCCAGGAATCAGGGACCCCAGGCAAGCACCAATGACTGCAATCTTGGCGGTGGAGAGACGCTGGACCAGTCCCTGGATCTAAATAGTATACAGATGCATGTCCATCTTTCCTCTGAGCTGCCATGCTTGTCACATTCAATAAACCTAAGTTCATCACATGTGATTCATTTGAATGCTTTGATAACACGTCAAACAACATCTTGGAACGATAATCTGAAGGATTCTGCGAGGAGACCAAGTCTGGAAGCTTTTCTAAGTGACAGCTACCACCAGTCTTCCAATCACCACCTCTGTCACATTCAGAGCTGAATCATTAGGTCTCTGAGGTATCCTTTTTTAACAGGTTAATTTCATGATGAAAATTAGGTATTCAAGTACTCTGCACCAGATAAAATTATTTTAAGGTAACTGTGACTTCAAAACTCTAAGCATTTTAAGATATTTATGCCCGATTAAAAATGTCCAAGGCAAGTGGCAACAATATCAGCATTCAGGCAAAAAATATTTGGGAATATCTTTTATCAGATCTCAAATTATTTTGATGGCCAATTTTTATCATTTTCTCCAAAACAATAAAACAAAGTGCTGAGGAAAACATCAATGTTGAATTCAGATGCCAATGAAATAAAACCTGAAATATAATTGATAATGAGACAAACCTGAAATGGACAGGAGCATAGGTTCGAAAGAAAACTTGTGTCTTCCTCATATTGATTTTGTTATGCATCCAACCAAACACAGTTTCAAGCGATCTTCGGTATGCAGTTTCAACACTCATCTCCATCTTTACCTCCATGCCCTCTTGAAAGTAACACCCTCTGACCAAAAACACAAGGCCTAACATCAGCTACTGTTCTTGCAATCATAACAGGATGAAGTGATAATACATCAACAACAACTATACAATATGTAAATGCACACAAGTGAAGAATGTAACATCCTTAACACTTCAAATCTCAACAATGCTGTCTTTAAAAAATTTCACAAAGATATTAACACAGAAAATAAAAATGAGCAGCAAAAAGAACAAGTAAAGCAGAAAGCAGGATTGGCGGACTACCAGCAAATCTTAAAAAATTAGGTAGCCGACGACAAATCACTTGTCAGTTCAAGTTATCATTAGTTTCACCCACAGTAACTTATGTCTGCTCTAAGGATGTAGACAAATATTCCCTCCATGATTTGGCCTAATTAAAAGGCACAATAGGAGAGCACCTTAGTTTCTAATCTGAACAAGCAACAAAAGTTTCTGTTGCTTCTCTTCCAGCATCCATCCACAAATGGCGGTAACTTCTAAGACTTTAATTCCTACATCAAGAAGATGCATATGCTATAAACATTATATTCATCCCTCTGTAATCCTTTTAGTGAAACCATCCATTCACAAGATATTTTCCTTCATGTCCCTAAGTGATGTAAGAGTGGGGAATGAAAAGAAAAGCAAAACTAGTATCTATGCAAATTAATCAGATCAGCTGCAGTATAAGTTGTCAACAAAATATTTGCACCTATGTGTCTTCCAAAAACCTATAGAATCTAAAATCAGGATCAGCACATGCCCACAACTTAATACCAGATAGGTTGAACGAGCTAAGCAAAAACTTAATATCAGATAAGTTATACTTACCCTCTTATGGTCTTCTCATAATTCCACCAATGACCGGAGTTGAAAACCAACAAATCTGCATTTATCCACTTTGAGGAAGTCCAATCCATCGTATCCACCCTTAAAGTCATCTTCACCTTTGCTGGAGCTTTGGCGGGAGGCCGGCCCTGGTAGATTAGAAATGGAGCTCTGTAGTATTCAACAGTGCAATTGTAGTCCTTGAACATGAAGGCCAGAAACCCTCTATGCTTTGTGATTGGATTCCCATTCACCTCATAGATTGAAGAATTGTCGGGAACAGCAGTGGCAAGCATACAAAGAAGGGATTCCCATTGGTTCCTTCCAACTGAATCACCAATAAATACAAGCCGTCTGTTCCTCAGCTTTTCCAGCATCATCTTAGCGTCAAATCTATTGTCAACAAGAAGAAGATCAAAGCGAAAGTTGCAAACACAAGCAGGCAGATAAACTCCAATCAAAAGTTCAAAGCAAAAGACTAGGCAAATTTAAATTCCCCAATTAGAAGCTCTCCCAGGCGAATGATGAATCTACCTTTTCTTACACAAAACTTGTACTTTTGATGTTTGAATTTCATCTATAAAAATTAAGCCTAACGTCCCTGATGCAGCATATCAAACGGAAGAGAAACATGAACAATCAAGAATAGCGCGATGTGAAGAAAAACTTATCCAGAAACTTATTATCAATAGCAAAAAGAAAAATAGCATCAGCGACAAAGTGATCAAATTGAATTCATAGTTAGAAGCAAAATTTCAAGCTGGAAAACATCGCCAAAGAAATTAAATCCACTAATCCTCACTTTTGAAGCTGGGACAAATTAATGGGAGAATTGCGTTTAACTCAACCTAAAAGTAAAACTATATAATTTATCAGCTTGTCGTCTGTCCCAAACCAAGTACACCAATTGAAAATGACAGTACAAAAAAATGTTTCATTTTCGTGATTTCACAGATTCTAAGTTGCCAAATTGAATTTAAAAAAACAAAAATAAATAAATAAATAAATAGAATAAACAGAGTCAAATAGATGGATCAATTTTAAACGAAGAAAAAGGCACCTGGGCAAGTCACAATGATTTGGTTGCCAACGCCACTTGGTGTAGAAACTATCAGGCCTTCCGTTCTCTAAACACCTAAACCCAGTATCCATAAAGGCACAATTTTTACTCTGGTATAATGGATAGCTATCATCCCAAACCCAGTTCCCATAAAAAATATCACAGCCATCGCCATCCTTATCAAGAAATCTTGGCCGTCGATTGACAGCACCGGATTCTACTGAAGATGATGGAGTAATCAATCCTAGCCAAGAGAACCCACGGTAGCGAATATCATCAGTGAAAGTCCGATAATCCAAGTAGAAGAAGCAGCCAATGAACAGGAGAGCAACCAGAAAGAAACCAAGAATGCATAGAGAAGGCTCGAGAGGATTCAACCGCTTGAATTTCTTAAACAAATCCAAGTGGGTCATTGTGTCCTGCCCGTCTTGCGCAGCTGTGCTGTTGTTGCTGCTGTTATTGTTCTTGTTCATTTTGTTCACAAAGATATGATTTTTAAGTTTCAAAGCTGGTACAATTCAAAAGGACCGTCTTTTAGAAATGGTGGGTCTTAGTAGGCAAAAAGGTATTGTATTAGAGGAGAAGTGGGGCATCACCCACCAAAGAGAGAGAGGGGAAAGCATTAATGGCCAAAACTGGTAAGAAAATGAAAATCATAACAACATTTAAAACTTTTTGTCCAGAAACAGAGAGATTGATGAGGCTGATAGGTAAAAATCTGTGTGATAAACAATGAAGATGCGAAAGATTCAGAGCAATTTATTAAGGCAATCAATACCGTTTTCAGGTTCAGCAAATTAGAACTTAAAGAAGATACTATTAGCAGGACAAATACCAGTACTTGGTGGGTAGCGATAGTTAAATTAATAACAATGGGGGAGTAAATTAGATTGAAAAAAAGTTGAAAGAAAGAAAGAAAGCACAACTGTAATATCAACTAATTAAGCACGAGAAACCATTAAAGTAACAATTTTTAGGACCGGGAAGAAGAAAACGGAGAAGGTGTTTAAAAAAAAAGAAGAGAAGCAATAAGAAAGGATTTTCTTCTGAAAAGATAACGGAGGGGGGAGAGTGGACGTGGCTTGCCGGCGGTACTATTCAGTGTGAATGCGATCGTGTTCGTGGCTGACGAAAGTGGCCCAACTTTCAGTCCCGACAAAGGTCTCTGAGTGGGACAAATTTTTTCACTTACCAAAATGCCCCTCCTTTAAATTCGCTAAACAATAAGGGCGTGTTTGGTTTATCGCATCGCACTACTTTACTTTATACTTGCATCGTGTAACTGTATGGGTCAATTTATGTTTTTTCTTTTTTTCTTTTTCTTTTAAGTATGAATTAATTAATATTACGTATAATTTTAATTATTTAATAATGAAATAATTCAATAAAAATTAATTAACTAATATGATACTTCAATATAAAATCGAAATTAAATATGAAATTTTATTCCTGGATACATACCGCGATCTTTTAATGAAGCGCCCATATTCTATTATTTTATATGTAAAAAATAATTAAAATAAATATGATTGAAATTATAAATTTTGTTTATATTTTTTATAATAATCTAGAAATAAATAAAAAAATTAAATCATTTAATTTACATCATACAACATTAAAATTAATAAAAAAATACATAAAAAACAACAAATAAACAAATTTGTTATACTTTTAATTTCAAATAGTCTTATTATACATGTAGAATGTTTATATTCATCACAATAATTCAAATATTATATATTAGCATAGTTAAAATTATTCGCTATAATTTTTAAAAAATATAGTGTAAGTTTTTATTCTAAAATTAGGCTTCATATATATAAAATTTATTCTCCGTGATTACTTGAAATTCTTTATTTTTTGGCAGCCATGATTCTAAAGCTATTACCTGTTTTTCTTTTTATTTTATCTCTTTCTTTTTCCTCAGTGAAGTGTGACAAATTCCTTTTGTTTTTTACCCTAAAGAGCATATAACATTTACATTCATAATATCAATTATAATATATATTCATAATCTTATCAAATACGAAATCTAATACATTCATTTATTTTTACACTTTTTTAGATCCATTAGTATTTAGCAATCCATAAATATGCAACACATGTTGTGATAAGAATCACAATCCCATTTTTAATATTCATTTTGTTATTTTTTATCTGTCACTTTTATTATTTTTATAAAAATTAAAAAATAATAAATATACTTAAACATAGTATTAAATTACGTGATTAAAATTAAATTTTCAAATTTAATTGGTTATAAATTTATTGAAAAAGAAAAATTAATTAAAAAAGTAAATTATATTATATTAAAATTTTAAAAGTAACAAATAATTAAATAAAATTTAAATTTTATTCAAAAATAATATATAAAAAATGGAGGAAATAGTAAATAAAATAGACAATTAAAGCGTTAAATGAGCAATAAAATTAGAGGAATGTGGCTTATGCCATCGCCATCAGCATTCAAAGAATTTTCAATAACTCCGTTGATTGATCCAAGATCAATTGCATAAATGAATCATGCAACCCATCACCATATATGACTATCCAAATACATAATTAAAATCAAACCCATAAATATTAGTTTCTTGACTTCCAGAAAATTATTCTGTTTTCATAAGTATAATAATGAAATGATGTATATTCATTTGACTTTGATAATATATATGACCACTTCTCCGCATGTCCAATTTACACCCGTTATTGATCAATTAACATACATTAACCATTAAAATTAAAAATTAAATTCCAATATTCTTTGCCCAGAATTTTGATTCAATAATACTAAATTTGTTTTCTAAATAATAAGCTTCATGCTCATTAATACTAACTCCGTTTTTTTATTTGTCATTTTTATTGTTTTCACTAGAATAAAAAATAATAAATAGACTTAAATTTATTATTAAACTGCGTGATTAAGACTAAATTATCAAATTTAATTAGTTTTAATTTTATTAGTAAAGAAAAATAAATTAAAAAAGTAAATTAAATTACATTAAAAAACTAAAAATGATAAATAAATAAAATTTAAATTTTATTAAAAAATGGCATATAAAAGAAAACGGAAAGAGTTTAATAATAATAATAGAAGGCTTGCGATGGGAGACATTCTCTCACTCTTTCCTAATGCATCTAATTTAGTTGTTAGGTTAAATAAAAGTGGGTACATCATACATGTGAGAAACTGAGTTGGCAGAGAAAATTCAAATACGTAAACCAATGATTGCAATGCCTGTAATATTCCCACTTCATATCCACTATCTCAGAATTTAGCTGCATTCACACAAAATGCAATTTAGGAAAGAGTCAATTCACCATTACCCACCAAAATCTCCATATCTTTTATCTTCAATTGTCAAGCAATTGGTTATTAGAGTCCATCTATTTTCTCTCTATCTATGCTGCGCAAGTAATTAAGTGTTAAGGAGAAAGAGGAGTATTTTCTGGTCTAACCCGTGTTAACTTAATTACAATTTGTTTTCAGAGTTTTATTGAAGAAGCAATTGTTTATGGTGTCTATACCTTTTATATTCATCTTACATGTTTCGAATTATGTCCAAATTAATCATGTCTTTTCATGACTATATATAAATATAGTTATTAACTAAAGGTAGCAAATGGGTGGGATCACGATGGATTGAGTTATAAATGAATTATGTCAAATGGAATTTATGATTCAACCGACTCATTGTTAACCGGATTATAAACTAATCTAAGTTTTATAATATTGTTTTTTTTAAATGTAAAAAAAATATAGAATCACAAATAATATAAATATGTCATAAATTAATTAAATTATTATGATCACATAATGTATGGAATTCAGTTGAATTATTCTACTGGTGAAACTGATCAAATCACAAATAGTTTAATAATGAAACAAATCCTTTTCTTTTTCCTGTCTTTTGTTCACCTCTTTTTTTCTCACAATGTTCTATGGACATTTCCATGTAGAGGTGCTCACGGGATGGGACGAAACCGGGGATTGCATCCCCACTCACTGTCCCACCGGGATTGAGGTCGGGAATTTTCCGTTCCCGACTCTAGAACGGGGAGAAAATTTCCTCCGTTCCCCGCCCCGCGGGGGAGAAAGATCCTCACCCTCTGAATTTTTTTTTTAAATATAATATTTTATAAATAATTAAAATTAAAATATAATATTTAATAAATAAAAAATTTAAAATCAATTATAATTTAAATTTATATAAATTTTAACTATTCATAAATTTAAAATTAAGTATAATTTAAAACTTAATAGTTATAAAATTAAATTATATTTTAATTTTAATTATTTATAAAATATTATATTTTAAAATTAAAAAAATATATATTTTTTGCGGACGGGGATCCCCACGGGGTGGATATCCCATTTCCCATCCCCGCTCCCGATTTTATAACAGGAATTTTTTCCCCCCGTTCCCGTCCCTGTGAGGGGAAATTCGGGAATTCTCCGCCCCGTGATTATCCCTATCTCCATGACTCATATCAACCTTAGAGGATTCAGTTGCACGGTAAGGTACATAAGAATCAACCATATCCTCACATGTGATTTCCCAAGAGGAAAATTACGAGCCATTAAGCACAAACTACTACACCATTTGTTGTTTATGATAAATATAATGCAAGGCAAGCCACAGCAAATGATGATATCCACTCACTTCTCATCAAGAAGCTCCTGAATAGAGCTAACAGTCCAAAATGTATTCACAAGACCCCTGTCCTGTGACAGTTAGCACAGCAGAAACTTCCATCTCTCGGAAGCAACAAGCTGAATATCTGAATAAATAAAGATCAGTTACTTTTATTAGCAAAGGCAAAATTGAACTATACATCAGAGAGGTACAAGGCTACAGACTTTGATTGTTAGAACATTTTCAGCTAACAGGGCTAAAATAAGAGTCTGATATCTGCATTTCACAAAATATAGTACCAGAATGTAAGGAAGACAGCTATGCCACTTATGATACACAGTCTCTCATTCCTGCTTTCATTTCTCATCTTCTCCTCTCTTAACTCGCTTTGAACTTTTGAGTACAGATGACAGGACTCCAGAACTTCACTGTAATTTTTGCTCCTATGGCAGCTTAATGCTTCCTTGAGAATAAGCAAACTGTTTTTTCCATTAACATGAGCACCTTCCATGTCTTCCAACTGCATGCTCAGCTCCGTTAATTTCAGAGTTGTCTGGCCTCCTTCTTCTTCTGTATGAATTACTCGAAATTTCATAATGATGATGCATTCTACTACTTGACATGGAAGAATGTCTTTCGCAGAAAGAACGGATCCAAAGCGTATTACAAAATCCTTGTCTGTTGGCCAATGCCTTTGCCCACCAAGAGGACTCCAGCTAGAGAGATTAGCAGCTTGCTTAATCTTTTTGTTTACGACAATCCAACTAAGCCGGAGTCCATCATGAAGCTCCTTCCAGAGCTTTCCGTCTTTTCTTTCTTTCTCCATAGATAAAATTGGTGGTAGACCATCAGAAACTGAAAGGAATAATTCACCTTCACTGTCATCATCCATGGCTGCATATGCAAGAAGATCAATCTGAAATGGGCAGTTGTAAAACCAGCCATTGGATCCATCGGCATTAGGGATGCCCCATAGGATTTTTGAACAGATTGCTTTATCTTTGTACCTAATATCAATGATAGAAACAAAATCCGATGCTGCAATATTCTCGAATTCATCCAGGTCACCATAGTACTCAGCCTCAGTCCATTCTTCAGGATACTCAAGATACTCATTCCTTTGGTACTCCGTAACTTCCTTATTGACAATAAGAGGAAAACAGTCTGCATAAAACTTTCTGAATCCGCCCATCGACATTATCAAACTTTTGATTTCTTCCCTGTTTGTTGAAGGCCACATAGAAGAACAAACATTTTCCCATAACTTCTCTTCTCTAGAGATGGAACAGAATGCAGCACAGGCACAAGCTGCACTTGCCAATGATGGGCCATCAAGACGTTTCGATATGTCATAGAAGATATCACTGCTTAATGATGCCATGCTCTCAACTGGTGAAACTGACATAGCCATGGATCCCTAATCATC
Organism: Excoecaria agallocha; assembly: GCA_037975025.1. Taxonomy (NCBI): domain Eukaryota; kingdom Viridiplantae; phylum Streptophyta; class Magnoliopsida; order Malpighiales; family Euphorbiaceae; genus Excoecaria; species Excoecaria agallocha. The sequence continues at coordinate 643,527 of JBBPFJ010000024.1, read as the reverse complement.
AGATGACCAAATTTAGTCTGCACAGGTACAGATAGTCATTCAACAAGAATTTGCTTAATAATTAAATAGAATCAAAAATAAACTTTATATATATATATATATATAAGAAAGGCAGAAATTGAGAAAATACTAAGATTTGAAATGGCAATAAGAACATAAATGATGGATCCCTAGCTGGTTTCAACTCGGGACCTAAAATATCTACTAAGTTGAGAGTAAATATCACATCTTAACAGCAAAAAGATTTCCACCCAATTCTAACAACAAAACATAAGTGATACAACTCTATTCACCGGGGCTCGAAGATGAGAAAGTCAACGGCCCCAATACAGACACACAAGTATATGGTTTAGCAACTTCATCTTTCTGAATTTTGGATAAAATTTTCATGACTGTCGCAAACACTTTTTACTCATACCAGGAAACAAACGCATCAACAAGGTCCCAAATCCAAATGATAGAGTTTAAACAAGTCTTCCAGTTTTATTACGAATTTCAGTAGCAAACACCAACCCAAACCGAAACTATGAAGCATAAAAGCTCACAAGTGAACTCCGTATTTCCAGAAAAGATAAATAGAAAATCAATAGTACAAAGTTCAAATTTTTAAAGTGGTTTGCTCTTTGAGAAAACTAATTATTTGCTCTGAAGTATCATCAATTCTCTTCGTATACGGTACAACCAAAACAAAGATTCACCACTAGTAAATAAGAGAACTTTCACTTTATGCAAGGAGGAAACTAATCATAGCACACATTACACATTAGGACTCAAAAACTATAGCATCTGTTGGGTTTGATCCGCCAGGATCAACCAAAGCTCCATAACTCAGCTATCAAATGATCATTCCAAATGGATCGAGTTCTACCAAACTCCAAATTTGACGTTCACCCAATAAAAAAAGCCAAATTGTATATCATCGAATTCGCATAGGTTTAAGAAAAAGGAATAGCCTTTCTCTGCCAAAAATCAGTACAAAAAAAATGAAAACCCGTACCATCAATGGTACAGAGAGAGAATTGACTTACGCACCTCCAATATTGACAACCATCATCGAATCATGTGAATAAAAACGAAGAGACCAAAATTGAGAAGAAATCAAGCGTCTTGTACGAGAAAATGAGAAATAAAGAGAGAATGAGATTGCAAAATTCGAAATTTTCTTGACTTGGGTTTGTGAAAATATCAAGGATCGGGTTGTGAGTCACTGTCTGGAGTTCTTTTGAGCTGTTTTGTTTTTTCTTTTTCCAGCTTTTAAAGAACCCAAGCTGACCCATACTTTTGGATGACTGCTGGCAACTCTCTCCGGTTCGCCGTCGTTTTTAGTGAATTACAAGAATCAACCACGTTATAATCCTGTGCGCACCTATATATAATACGAGCGCATTTGAACCGTCAGATTGTGATCTCTTTGACAACCGATTATTCAGATATACCCACATGGATAATGCGCGTACATCAAATAACATTTCCATTATATCTTATCATTTACGGGAGGAAAAAAAAAAAAAGAAAAAAGAAAAGTGGTAAATTTCCTTCTCTATTTCCTCTTTACTGATGAAATTGTGGATCCCAGCAGTGATGAAAAACCAGCACGTACTTTTTCGATTTTTATTTTCTAAATATATTTATTATAGTATAATAATTCGAAATTTTTTTAAAAATAATAATTTTTTTTTTTTGAAAAAATCTCTAAAACCATGTATTATAATATCTAAGGTGGAAAGGAGTAGATAATGGAACTTTTATAGACTTGAAAGTCATAATGTAAGAGGCACTTGTGGCCACAAAAATGGTGGTGACATGTCAAGAGTAGATTCTAGAAGGTAGATATTGTACCAACACATTATAATTTAATTTTATATGAACATAGCACATAATAAAATGGATAATGCCTCCAATTATTTATATATATACAAATATTTTCATAAAGTTTTCATGATTAACATATGGCCTATGCAAAAGGGCACATTCTTTATGGTAGCAAAGAATGACAGCTGCGAAATTTCAATTTTAGTTTTCACATTTTTAGACAGATTGAGATAAGAGCCAAATTGGGGGATCTTCAAATATCATCGCTCCACATCGGAATCATCAAGATTATTAATTTTCTAAGGGAAACCATTAGTTATAAAAAGAATTTTAAGAATTAAATACTCTGATAGTGAAACAATAGGATATCTCATAGTCTTTAATAATATATTCAAAATAATACATAAATCGGTTTTTCAACCTGCCGATTAGATTTTTTAATTCTTTTAATTAAAAGAGAAATATAATGTTTAATTATAAAAATGTTATTTTCGCGCTATTTAATTTGAAATACTCGGAATTAAGGGAAATTCACATGCATATTTGTGTTCCCTAAAAAAAAGAAGAAGATTAAAGAAAAGTATGAACCGACAACAGGACGTGAGCAATAAGCATCAATCAACGATGTAATGTAAGCGGTCAAAAGTAGAGACATATATGGTCCCCATGATCATGGTAATCGCATGGTCACCGTTTACCTTGCATTAATAATTATTGATTAAAAAGATAAATCGGAAAAAAATCACAAGCTGAAAATGAAAGTCAAGTGATTGAATAAAAATAGGACGAGTTAGATACCAAATAAATTAGACAGCCTGCAGAATGAGCTGTGGGGAAAGCCTTAGGTTACCTAAACAAAATTTTCAAAAAAGAAAAGGTTACCTAAACAAAGGGAAATAATGTTAAAATAATGAATAATTAAAGTTATTTAACACCTAATTAGGTAATTACAATTAGAAAATTCTACCGTTGTTTTTTAGTGCCTGCTGAGAGTGTGGATGGATGCAATTGGACCACTTCATCACACCATCGTGTAATAGAAGAATCACAAGCTCCTGACTCAAATTTTAATATTTTTCAGGGGATAATCATTTAGTTCAAAATAAACCTTTAGTCTTCATGTCCGACTAATTTTGATTTGCTTTAATATTATTTTATTCTTTCAATTTCAAAATTTAATAGATAAAGAATTTTGGATGATAATTGTAATTAAAGTTTAAATATGACCTTTGACTTCCAAATACTTTGGGCTTGGTTTTTGAAATTGGGCCTATGACAATAATTAGTAGCATCAACCGCTCAATAGTATATTTTGTACAAGTCGTACAATTATGTGTTTCCACCTGAATTAGATATCCTTGCGAACTAGTTGTTTGTACTTCCGTAATTTCTTGGTTTGTCAAGGACAATGGTCATTTATCTCTAATCTGATTTCCCCCCCAACCCCCCCACCCCCCCCCATTGAACACCATAATTTGAATTTAAAAATTATAGTGAAGTAATTATATAGTATATTTATAATTATAACTACCTAATTGTAATTAACTCATTAATTACTACATGTACAAAACAAAAATTATAATAAGTATACATATATTATTTATATTATAGTTATAATTATACATAATATATAATTAATTTAAACTAAAAAACAAAAATAAACAAACCAAACTGCGAAAACCAAATAAATTAAACAAATCGAAATATTTGTGATTCGATTTTGCACACCACCATTCTGAACAAGAGCAAACAAGGTGGAACATATTAATATTAACTATAATTTTTAAAAGAAAATAGGACTATAATTTAGGATAAATTAAAAAAGAAAGTGGTCCTGTTTTTTTAGACATATTAATTAAATATGAAAATTATTTTAAACCGAAAGAATCACGGCAAAGGCAACCTTCCATTGAAAATTTAAACAATCGGTCCCAATTGCCAGCCATTTCAAAAAAGCAAAAATAATTTAGAATTAGCCCGAAAGCCCTAAAGTAGGGATGATCACGAGAAGGAGAAAATCCGATACCCGTGGGGACCCGACCCGAACAGGACGAGAAATTCCCGATCTTTTTTCCTGTGGGGGCGGGAATGGGGATTAAAAAATCCCCGAGGTGAAATTCGGAGCGGGGGCGGGGAAGGGGGTCTCCGCCCCGCAGGGATCCCCGACCCCGATTTAAAAATTACTAAAATATCCCTATATTCTAAATATTTACATTTTTGCCATCAACTATAAATATCCCACTTAAAATTCTAGGCTCATATTCCTTCATTTCTTTCTTTCTTCTGCCGCCGTCTCCTCTTCTCCATCTCAACGGTGTAGTTTGAAGAAGACCTTGGATTTGTTCACCGCGTAAAGGGTTTGTGGAGGAGCATCTTAATCGAGCTATGGCATCTTCCTTGTAGCTGGTACGCTTTCTCTTTTATACAGTCTCTAATTTAGTTCTAAAATCAAGGCGTGTAGTGAGGGTTTATTTTCTTGGGGTTGTTCTGTTACTGGAGACATGATAGAGCTTGTCAGGGGCTAGCCATGGATCTTCGTTGCTGTTCAACGTTAAGAAGTAGTTCAAGCTTTCCATTTGCTTTCCGTTCTTCTCTCTTGTCTTCTTTTCTTTTTCAATGAAGTTGAGGAAAATAACGTTAGTAGTCCTCTAAAATTATTTGAAGTAATTGGCCTCACCAACAAATATACTTTCTTTTTACTAATTGCTAATCTGAATATTTCGATTTTTTTGCACAACAGACGGATTGACAAGAGCGTCAACTGCTCTTTTTGACTTGGCAAGCCATCAGACAAAGACTTAAAGAATATTTCATTTTCTGCTTCTTCAATTTCGTTGCAGATCTTCTTTAATTTTCTACCAGGTAAGTTGATTTCCGTTGATTCTTGATATGTTTGATATTTTATTATTGGAATATTTATGTATAAGTAGAGGTAGATCATATATGTTCCTTTGCTTAAATTATTTGATCAGTTTCAAAATTGTGGAATAAACTATATATACCTCTTATTATGTTTTGCTTTCTTGAAAATTTTTCTGAGTTTCTTTGATTGGTTCTTGTTGCTCATAATTTCCAAATATCTATAAAATTAGATTAATTTTGAAACTCAGAAATCCTGGTATTCCATGGATTAGACAATGCAGCCTTTTGGTCTTTTAATTTGATTCATGAGAACACTACAAAACTCTCAGATTTTATAGAGACATTGTATTGAAGCCAGAGCTTGTACGATCCATTGTAGATTCCGAATTTGAACATCCCACGGAGGGCAAATTCTTAATTTATGTCTTGAACTATGTCACTTTCTTTTACTTTGAGTTGAATGATATATATATAGTATTTCCAACTTGCCTTGCCAAGATGGACTTCAGGTTTATTAAAATAATAAATTTTAAAAGCAGTAAGCATTGTTGCTCAAAAAATTGCAAAGTTCTCTATTTGGACATCTAAATTGGATTAGGATGGTGAATGTATTCTGAATTGCTTTCACATGATTTCTTCAGAATCATTTTCCCTTTTTCTCTAAACTGTTTATTTATTATTTCAGACGTGTATTCCTGCAATCATTTGGACTTCAACAAATTGAATTCCTTAACTTTAGATTTCGCCCTAAAGCCTCTAAAGTTTATCTTCAATGCCTACTTGGCCCGAGAGCCAATGTTCTGATTTGTTTACTCTTTTACTTTTCATTCATCTATGGTTTGTCTACCCTGCTAAACTTGTTTTCTCTCTCTCTTGCTGTGGAATGTTTGTTATAAATCTCAAGAGTAACACCAATCTCAAAATTCAATTACAGGCATTATCTTTCTCAAAGGAAACTCAGGGTCTCTAATACAGCTGCTGATAATCTTAGCAACATCTCTGATACTACTTTATCCACCAAAGGTTCTGCTACTCCTGTGACCATCCCAAAGTATGTAAAATTCTTGAGATTTTTATAATTTGAATTGTATGAAATTTTTATAAATATTTGTATTTGAATGGTAAGAAACATTTTTAATTTTAAGTTATTAATTATTAAAATTTGTATTTTAATTTTATGTGAAATTTTTTTAAACAAATGAAATATAATTTATAAGAAATATTTAATTCGAGTCGAGTCAAAGAATTGAGGGCAGAACGGGAATCCCCGCGGGGCGAGGACGGGGGGATTTTTTTCCCCGTGTTTCAAGCGGGGGCGGGGAATCCCCGACAATGTATGGGGCGGCGAGTGGGGACTCCTTTCCCGTCCCCGCCTTGCTCCGTGAGCATCCCCACCCTAAAGGCAAGGCACCCATCTACCTTCCTCACCCACTTTCTGCGCTGTAAGCGAATCTGTCAACTCTATTCATTAAGAACACCCTTCCACTTAATCATAGTTCATTAACTACACCAAAAAAAAAGCTTCAAATTCCATAATCATCACTGCATACACTTTTCTACCTTTTTCTGATTTCTATTAAAACCCCCTTATTTAAGATGTATAGCAGGGTTAATACCTAAAACTCACCGTCCATATCAGATTGTCGCCGGTTTCTCGTCGGAGGCACCAGCATCAGCATCCAAAGGCGATTCTCTGGGGACAGACTCGTCGGCCACATCGTCGGGATCGCGTTCAGGATCGGACTTGTCCATGGCAGCACGAGCCTTGTCAAGAAAAGGCTTGAAAGCCATCTCGATCGCTAGCCATCCGAATGCGAGAGCTCCAAACACCACCATCGCTTGTTTTGCTGGCTTCATTCCCATGTTTCTTCTCTCTGCAGCCGCCGCGTTTACCTTGTGTTCTTCGGCTTTTGAATTTTGATGCAAGAAAGCTCAAGTCAAGAGCCGATTTATATAAGATAGGGACCCGCGTTAGACTATTAAGGCAAGTTATTTGTTGGGCACGTCAATTGACGGTCAAAATTGGGTGGAGTTAGGGTTATGCCTGAGATTTTTGAAGAATTGGGCCGCCAACATTTTAGTTTCAATCATCCAATGCAGATTGTCCATATTTAAATTGGTTGCATAGAATGATAAGTTGCAAAACATTGCTTGCTCAATAAAAAAAAGTTCCAACCATTTTATTGCACTTATTAACATATGCAATTGCCTGAAAAGTTGAAGCTCAGCTCAAATTCTTCTACCAGATTGGCAGTATTCCAAAACATACTCATAAAATAATTTCATTACTCCAAATATAGATCAAGCTGAATCTAAATGAAAACATGAAAACCATACCAGGAGTTGGCTTGTTAGGTTTGACCCCAGGTGTCTCTTCAACAAGCAAGCTCTCAAAAATTCAAGCTCAGGAACAATATAGCAGCGAATATTGTTTTTATTCAACATAAAAAGGGAAGCTTCCATTGAAATATGCAATTCAATCACACAAACAAGAAACATTGACAATGTTAATGGCTATGGGGTTGGAAAATTTGTCACGGAAGTTCAAGCTGGTTAGTTCTGTTAATACTAACTGGGAACCTCATCTTACTTTTTTTTCTTCTCAGATGGTTCATCTTTCTGAGGGCACTCTTCCCCTTCTACTCTATCATCTTCTGTCAAATCAATGTCGCCTCTTTTTCTTTGAGGAATTACTTGAAAGAATGAAGTTTTCCAATCTCTTGTTTCCAAGAACTTAAGGAGTATCTCTATCACTTGATTTACTGTAAGGACCTGAGAAGATGACATCTTCAGGTAATCGCTAATGGGAAGTTTTGCAGTTTGGATTCCCTGTTCTTGTGCTTTCTTCATGGTTAAACCTTTCCATCTATTCCGATCAACCAAACCGCCAACAATATAAAATTTTTTAGGATCAAGCTCTTGTAGCACAATTTCAGAATCTGCAGTAAGATAAACGAGATTTTCTTTCTGATCTTGCAACGCTTCAATATATGAAAGACTTTGTTTCTCAATTATCCATTTATCAAATCCAGGCAGCCTTTGTAATTGGTTCTCCATTTCTCCTCTGCATCCTGTTAACCATAGATGCCCAGGTGAAGAACATCTTCCATTCACAGCATAGCAATACATAATCTGCAAATTCAATAAAAAAAAATTACTAATCAAGTTAATACAATTTAATTCATTATTTTTTTTTTCAAAAAAATGTCTGTAGCTCAGAAAAAAGACCTGTTGAACAAGGCTGTGAATCTCGGAGGAAGTCATGAGATGAGAAAACTCGAGATCGATTATGAAATTTTGGCCATGAGATTTGGCTTCTGTTAGCCGATGGATCTTACTTTCTCTTTCCTCCGATCTTTTCTCCATTCTTTCCTTTCTCAAGTCTCTTCTTGACTGAATCAGCTTTGTCCTCTCCTCTTCAGAGACAGTGGCTAGGGTTTCTTCCCATTCTTTGCGCTTCCTCTCAGCCTCTTTCTTCTTCTGTTCTTTTAGTAGAGCCTTCTTCTCTGCTTTCTTCGCCTCAAATTTCTGCTGCTTTAAAAGCTTCTTTAGGGCATTTTTGGAGAGAAGTGGTTGGGGTGGTGTGGGACTTTGCTGGAAATTCGAAGGGTTCTCAGGGCTGTTTTGGTCATTTTGCGTAGCATCACCGGCCATTGATTTCTTGCTAGCTTCTAGTTCAGTCTAAGAGTCTATACAGTCAAATTTAATCAGAACAGAATCTTGAGAGCACCGGTCTATAGTTTGTTTGGTCCATCTTGGTTCAAAATAACAAAAGGAAACTTCTCCTCAGGTCTCTTCTTGGAGCAAACTTACTTAGGCTCGTACCTTTTGAAGTGAATCAAGAACACCTAAGGCAAGAAAAACAGAAGATATATGCATTTAAGAGCAACATGCAGCAGATGAACTAGAAATCACAAGGAAATTGTTGAAGAGAGCATACTGTGCATTTAGCTCAACAACCTAGACAGAACTTACAAAACACATTTCAAAATGATGCATACCTCATCTACATAAGAATTACTAAGGACTGGCGGAGTTTTGTATTTGAAATGAATGGTGCCTACTTACCTATGTTTTGAGGATATAAATTTTTACATTGAAAAGCACCAAATGGAACTTTTGGTGACAATTTCAATTACATGAAGAATAAAACGATAATGACATTACAGCGATGCATTTCAATACTCAAATTACCTCATTGTCTCTACACGCACGCATTCTGGTTTAGTTAGTGCATCCAAACAAATTAATCTTCCAACAGAGCAACACAAAGGCATATATTACCCAGCTGCAATGTACTTTGAAACTAAAACAGAGTTATGCTAAATATGAATAAATTACTGCAAAACTATTTACTAATAACACTTTAAAGTATAATTTGAGACGCCATAATACCGGTCACGGTTTAACAAAACCATGGGCTGAAAAAACGAAAGAAAAGAAGAGAAAAAAACAAGAAGCGGTCAAATAGTGTAGCAGAGAAAGAAACCTGTCATGGCGCCGTGATCAGCGGTTACGTTCTTGAGCTCAATAGAAACGGTCTCATTGTTCAACTTCATCATAAACAGCGAAAATGAGATGATAAAATCGAATTATCACCAACAAAAAACGAACCAAAATGGATTTACAACCCAACAAAATAAAAGAGAACATACCAGACGAGCTTCATTGTGAAGCAAGAAGAAGAAATCTAGGGTTTGAAGAAGAATTCAAGTCTGTTTTTCAGTGTAACATATAGGGCCCTGCCCTGGGCCTGCTCCGAAAACAAAAAGGTTAACGAAATATAGTTAAACGACAGCGTAGCATATACATCCTATTGTTATTATATACTTTTTTAAAATATGCCAGTCTTATATAACTCGAGAGAAAGTAAAATGTATGAAGATTAGATTTGTCAAATTTGCATTCGATTCCCGAATCCAACCAGTTTATATGCATAATGCCCGTTGCTAGGCGGTTCTAGACGGTAGCAAAACAGTTAAACCGGTGGGCGGTTGCAAGGCGGAGTCGCCATCTTTCTGATTCTATTCATCACTTCATAAAGCAGGATTCTTTCTCTGCAATAGAACCTGGGTGAGTTAGTACCTCCATCTGTTTATGTCCATAGATTTTGGGTTTTTTTTTAATTGCCTATCGATTGCTCAACAATTAACTTCATAAGCCTATATTGATTCAATATAGGAAAGCTTTTTATAGTCTGTTTCTGCTCATGTATCTGATGCTATCTACTTCCAATTAGTTTGTTTGATAATCGAACAGAGTCACGAATTCAAGCCGCTAGCTACTTGTCGTGGATAATTTGGGTTATTTTGCTATGGAGTTCAATGGCTCCGAGCAACCCAAAAATTATGATCGCAGAAAAGGAATTCTAGGCGATAATGGAGGGCGGGAACATTTTGAAGTAGCAGTATGTACCTTTTACTTTCCTCTTTCTCAAGTCAGTTTCTATACCTTTGCATTGCAGTTTATTCTGTTTGCTGTACTTCTTAGCTCTGCATTTTTCGTTTTATTTGTAGAGGTATATCAAGAGCAAAACTTGTTAAATATTTTTAGTGCACATGCTTTCAACTTTTTATGTTGGTTTTTGTGTTTCATCACTGATTTTAAGTAATCTATCCTTAGGGAAGTGAAAGAAGACAGTGGAGGACAAAAAGGAAATTCCCAGGCGAGGATCAAGTGCGTGTCCCTTCATCATTTGCACATGATCAACGGTTTGGAAACCGTGGATCCTATGATGGAAGTATGGTTCCTCCTGGTATGTCTTGTGCTTTTTATGCATAGATTTAGTTCCATATCTTGACTGTATCTAATACATTCATCTCATTGCATGATGCCTTGCATATTGTGTCCATAAAGGATAAGCATAGGAGGTAGATGAATTGTTCTAGGCAGGCAGGCTATTGGGAGCAGGGTTAGGCTGCCTTTTAATATCCTTGATTCCCATTTTTGTTATTTTATCTGTTTCAAAGGTAATTTCTTTAAACCCAGAAATGCCTACTCCTGAAAGTTCTGCTGAAATCCCATACATGTCAGCTTAGAATTAACTGGTTAACATGATATCATTAAAAAGTGTTGTATGCTGCTTTCACTAATATATTCCTTTGTTACAATCTTCATGTAAATACCATCTTTGTAAGAAGTTCTAGAGCTCTTCCAATAGAAAATTTTATTTCTAGGTGAGAACCTTGAGTTGATTCATTTATTTGGCTTTGTTTTAGTTCTTTAACTTTTGGTTCTCAAGCTACTATTTTTCTTACCTCCTATCTTTCATATTTTTGTCATACAACTGATGCCTGTTATTTTTGTTATGATCATTTGTCCGTCAATGTCATCCTATGTGTTAAGATTTTAATCCAGGGCCTGCGTTTACTTACCTCATTGTCTACTATGTGGAAATTTATGCATTTTCCCCCATTTTCTATAATCTACGGTTGTTATTTTTTTTCTATTGCAGGTTGGTTGGATTGCCCTGCATATGGTCAGGCTATAGATCGTATAATTCCTTCAAAAGTTCCACTCGGTGAGTCCTTCAATGAACATATTTCTGGCAAAAGATACACACCCGAACATGTGGTTTATGACCAAAGACTACTTGGAAGAGAAGTGAGTAGATACACTACTAATTATTTGGACTCTTTCAATTCAGTATGTGCAAAGCTAAATTATGTTATCTTCTTGTGAAGTAATACTTTGCTTAGATAGGAAGGGAATTATACTATTTGTATATGGAGAAAAATAAATATACTATTTGTATATGGAGAAAAATAAATATAAGATGTATTGACCAAAGAAGATGCGCGTGCACCCACCCATACACTGATTGTTTTTCTTCTTGTTTTTCTTTTTAATTTTTTTATTCCTGTTTATTTTAATTGAAAGCAAAACTCGCCTTTCTAATCTCTTTTAAGTATACCAAGTGATGGTGTTTAGAATTCTAGCATAAGAATTTGTTTTCCATAAAGTGGCAATATTAAACTCGATGCATATTATTCATGTGCTTGGTTCCAAAGCAAATAAGATGACATGAAAAGAAAGTGCCAAAATATGACATGTGCATATGTGTATTCTCGCTAATGTGTGAGAAAGAGATATATACTCTTCATTGTGGCAGCATTTCTAAGAAATACAAAGGTTTAATATGTGCTTTTTCAGAAGTGTGCATGTGATATATTTTCTGCAGTCATTCCCATTTTGGTAATAAACAGCTTCAGAGATCTTAATGTTTATCTTATAATTTTCAGCTTGGTTTAGTGATTGACCTAACAAACACTAATCGATACTATCCCCTATCGGCATGGTCAAAGGAAGGAATAAGACACATAAAGGTTTGCATTCAAATTCTCATCTTAAAATTATCCTCTCATTACTTTGAATGGGTGGGTTGAAACTAGATCCTAATACATTCTGTGTTTTCTTGAACCAGATTAGATGCAAGGGCAGGGATTCTGTACCAGATGATGAATCTGTTGACAAGTTTGTCTCTGAGGTAAGATACTAGTCAAAGCAAGATGTGGTCCCCATGGGGAAATATTTTTGCATTTTCCTCTGCTATTTGATGTTGCAGTCATCTTCTTTTCACCTCATTGGGTTACTTGAGAATTTCATTAGTGGTATGTGGAAACATCTCATAGTTTGTGCACACAGAAGATGATCTAATAGTTTCTTTAGGGAGTGCTGACGCTTTTGTTATTTTTTTTTTCTGCCCCAGTTCTGATTCAAGATTGTTGCTTATTCTCCTTAGGTTTCACAATATTGTTCCCAGCCTCAATCAGAGAAATTCATTCTTGTCCATTGTACCCATGGGCATAACCGCACGGGCCATATGATTGCTCATTTTCTAAAGTGTACAAAATTGATTTCTGTGACTGAGGTAGGTGTCAATATTTTCATGTTTCCCATTTTTTTTTTCTGTTCTAATGTTCAATGTTCTAATTTGAGGTTGCCATCTGTTTCTTTATGTATCCAGGCAATAGATATATTTGCTAAGGCATGCCCTCCAGGAATATATAAAGATGACTACATCGATTCATTATACTTATTTTTTATCATGAAAAGAGGCCTGAGCTAGTTATTTGCCCTCAAACACCAGAGTGGAAAAGCTCTTCTGATCCAGACTTTAGTGTTGAAGCTGTGAAAGATCATAAAAACATATGTGCTTTGTCTCATGTATGTAGCATCGGGAGTATATTTTGTTCTCAAATTCTGATAGGCTTTCCATTTACACTTAATTATCAATTGCTTTTATGTTGAAACATCTTATATGCTACATGCTATAACTAGTACTGGCATTTGTTTTTTGTCCATTTGTTAACTTCAAAGTCTGCTGCAATCATGCTGCTACAAAAAAGTAATAAACATTTTATCTGCACTGGAGTCTATGTACCTTGGGGCATGAAATTGTTATCACTCTGAAAGTGTGCTATATAACTCAGCCTAATGGTAAATTCAAATGATGACTTGTTTTTCTCTTAAAGCATTTCTTCTGCAAACTTTGTTACCATAAAAAGTTTCATTCTTTTGGGTCTGGAAAAATTAAGTCCTTATATAGAAGTAAAAATCTAAAATGGAGAGAAAACTGAACCCTTCAGAGTTTGTGGTTTAATGCTTCTGCAAAATGATGAGAAAAGACAAATATTAATGTTTTTGTATATACAAGATTGAAGTCGTATCTGGTCTCTAGATTATGCAAGTAGGCATGCCACTAAATCACTACACCTGAAATAAGTTTTACATGTACAAGAATGTCTTTCTGCAGCCTGAAGGTGTGTATATATTTGGGCATAACTATGTTAAGCTTTTGAGGGGCATACTCCCACTGAAGCTCTTATGAACTAAAAGCTTAGCATAATTATTTATAATGTAATGATCCACCAACAAAAGAGAACATCTTGTCTTATAAATAGACTTGTTCATGGGCCAGGTTTTTTTGCGGGTTTACATGGTTTTTTAAATATTTTTCAGGTCTAGTGATACTTGTAGTCCTATTTTATATCAGTTTTTAATGGCAGTCTCTCTTTATTTTGATCTTGGTTCTCCAAGTCCAAGATTCTGGTCTACATGTAAATAAAGATAAACCTTCAAGCCTCAATCCAATATACATATAAACTCATGTATGGTATTACATCTCAGTCTCTGCATTGGTCATGATTAGCAAGAGTTTTTGCTCATACAAATATATAGTTCTGTAGCAGTTGAAGCTGCCCCATTTTTTTTTTTCAATTTTTATTACCATGGTTGCTCAGTATGATAGTGTATTAATTCTTATATTTTTCATCTTGCAACATTCAGAATGTTACTGCTGCTTAATTTTTAAGTTTTTATATAAAACTTTTAGCTTTCTTCAAGCTCTTGGAATCAAAGATGGATTTTGTTTGCAGTGCACCTCAAATTTTTTGAAATTGGATCCCTGACTGCATTGCTTCTCTGGTTCATTACATGCAAATAATGCTTCTTAGAATTTATGTTGCTGTGGACATTTACAGAAACATGATTCTTTATAATATATTAGGAGAATTACGTGGGGGATCATGTAATGACAAATGATGATCTGCTGGGAGATACAATATCTTCTGACCAACTACGAGCAATGCGGCAAATCTGCTATCAGTTGCTTAACTTGGTATTGCCAAATAGCACTTTGAAAGCTTTTTGTCTTACATGTTTCTATTTATTTATTTATTTGTTGGTGTGCATGTGTATATCTTGCAAAGACGATATTTGAGTTGAACTTTTTCAGTTTGAACATTTTATTTATATTTTGTGAGAGTTAGTATGATTATGTTGGAGTTGAATGTCTATCATTACTGGGCTGTTTTAAGTAGTTGTTGTTCTTTCTTAGTTTTATGGCAAATATTATTGGGAACCTTAAGATACCATTTGCATAGCTCATTACAGTAAATGCTGTTACATTAATGGCTCATTTAATTTCTTCTTGGCATTTGCTATTTCGATTGTCATGTCATGGAAGGCTTCGAATCTTAGATTTGGCATATCTATGGAGTTTCTTGTTGTAGGCAATTCAAATGTTTTATCAATTCTCTTATAGAAAACCTTTATTCAATATGCTGCAACATATATTCCATGCCTCTGTATCTCAAACATCTTACCTTTCCTGTGAGGGGCGTCATTATTCTGTCATCAAAGTAAGAGGTTGATAACTATATATAAGAGGCACTATTTATACGGAATTGTTTCTGCTTAAACATGCTGTAAGTTGTTGTCCTCAGTTAATAGAGATTACTTATATGAAGTTTAAGAATTAATTGGAAACTCATTAGTCTTGAATTTGTTTAATTTTTTACTGGTACTTTTTTGTTACTTGACATGGTTGTTCATCACTTCTCTAATTTGTAATAACTTTTGGATAACCTATTTTTGGGTATTCAGGCAAGAGGGAATCTACATTTTCCAGGTTCCCACCCAGTCTCTCTGAACAGGTAAAATACTTTGATTCTACAGGTGTAACTCAAACAAGTTAACCTGCTCGTTGCATGTCAAGTTACCTTTTTTCAGTAATTCGGATATCACTAGATTGGTTGCTTGGGGTAATGATTGAACAGAAGGAGCAATTTGTTGGCATGTTTATATCTGCCTTGTTTGCAATTGAACCCCAATTTCTTTATCAAATGGACTGAACATATTGATGTCAATAATGAAGATGCTGGATACTGACTGCATTTACTGAGTGCTTAGTCCTAAAAGAGTATTTATTAAGAGAGAAAGCGGGGGCAGTGGAAGATGAATGTTATTTCTGGAAGAATCCAAACTTAGCTTTTCGTAGCCAATATTATTGCATTCTTCACATGATTATTTGTACTGCTGGTAGTAACTAGTTTGATAGAAGAAGCTTTTATGATAAGATTGTTAAGAACCATAACAAACTGGATAGCCATTGATTTGATTTACTCCAGCCCATATATCTATCTGAATATTTTCTCCATTCACACTATTGCTGGTAGTTTCTATAGAAGAATTGAAGATTCAACTATCAAGTCTGAAACTGCTGTCAGGCACTTTACTGTCTCTAATGTGTTCATATCTACACTGAAGAAAGTTAAAATAAATAAATGTGTAAACTGCAATGGTGCAGCATGAGTGAAATAATTTCAAATTTTACGGTTATGTATTACATGCACAAACACACACACACACACATTAGTTTTGAGATTGAGAAGAGGAACAATGAACTTTCTTATTTTATCAATCCTTATATTTTCTTCTGTTTGCTCTATAAATTGTGATTTGTTAATTGGTTCCTGAGATGACTAGAAGTATCTTGTTAGTTGTAACGTAATTTTGTTTCAGTGTTGCATAAGTTTGGACAATCACCTTAAGAGTTTTCCATGATTGACTTGATGTGCAGGGACAACTTGCAACTCTTGAGACAGCGGTATTATTATGCCACATGGAAAGCTGATGGAACACGATATATGATGCTAATAACTTGGGATGGATGCTACTTGATTGATCGGAACTTTCTGTTCCGAAGAGTTGATATGCGGTTTCCATGCAAACAAACAAATAAGGTTTATATTCATGAATTCTTAGCAACAGAAGATTCTGGTGTCTTTTTTATTATATACTGCATATTTGACCGATGACCACATTTTCCATACTACTTTGTTTTAGGGTCTTCCTGATCAGACTCACAATTGCATTTTGCTTGATGGAGAGATGGTTATTGACATGGATCCGAATACACAAAAGCAAGAGAGAAGATATCTCATTTATGATGTGATGGAAATCAACCAAACATCTATAGGGCAGTTTAGTTTTCATTCAGGCTTTTCTATGTGCTTTATACAGTTTCTGTCCCCTCATTTTAGGAGCATCGCACAATTTTATTAATTGTATTATTGTCATATCTCATGTGGTAAATGGTTGGTGGCACCTGAAGTCCCACTACTGTCTCCGCACAAAAGGGCTTTCAAAGATGTGTATAATTAGATTAGTGATACTTAAAACAGCTGAATGGAGAATCGGCTAGTTCAATTGGAAATTCAGAACACCATTTTGAAATTGACTATCTGTGACTTAATGTGCAACAAATTACTAACTTCTACTTCCCGAAGCTCTAAGGGCCATAATTGAAATATTTGTGAATGTCAGGCTAGTTAGGTGATAATTCTGAAATTTAATATAGTATGAAGTTTAACTTGGACATTTGAATAATGGTGCACAAAAGTGATTTCACATGACTTTTTGCTGATTCAAACTTTATATGGGGGTGAAAAACTTTTTTTTATGAGCAGGATTCCCTAGCCTCATGGATTCTCTCTCTCTCTCTATTTTCTTGAATGCCACCTGGTAATTAAGAGGGTATTCTTTTGCTGCATTTTATCTTCAATAGCTTCTAAATTTCGTCTTCTAATTAAATTGTGTTTGCAGCTGCCATTCCATGAAAGGTGGAAGCTACTTGATAAAGAAGTGATCGAACCTCAAAATTTGGAGCGTGAGGCTCTTTCAAAGAGCATGGCTCCATATTATAGATATGACTTGGAACCATTTAGTGTATGTATTGCAAAAACCACAATGAATGGCTTTCCATTTATTTATTATTCAACTTTTTTGGAAAAGCAATTTTCAGATTCAAAGTTTATCAGGTGAGAAGAAAAGACTTTTGGTTGTTGTCTACTGTTGACAAGCTTCTAAAGAAATTCATTCCTAAGCTTTAACATGAAGCAGATGGCCTCATATTCCAGGTGCTTGTTATAAAGAGTTTGGGAATTATACTAGGGCTGGTTGAGTTTGTGATGCATTGCTCCCCTCAAAAGACATGTTTGTTCTGTTTGAGACTTCGCCTTATCACTTGGCTGTGTACAGGATACTGACAGTTTTGCTCTGGCAGGGATGGGACGATCCTTACGTGCCTCGCACACATGAAGGGCTTCTTAAGTGCAAATACCTTCACATGAACTCAGTTGACTTTCTTTTCGAGGTTCTACTGCCAATTCTTTTTGTTTCCTTTTGATGTGCTTGCTTCAGTGATCGGCTTAATGTAATTGATGTTTATTATTGGCAGTTTGGAGCTCATAATCGCCAACTACTGTTTCTGCATGAGCATGGAAGAAGGAAGCTAATGGAGGGGAACAGAGTTGTTTTTAGTGGTTGGTTTCTTTTTCTAATACTTTCCACAGTGTCGAAAAGTATAATGTAATCTTGCAATTTGTTCTCCTACTCTATATGTGCCTGAAAAACTTATTTATGGTTCACTTCTTAGTCGTGGCATACAGTTAGATATATGATATCTATATTTTCTTTAAAATTCAGTTCCATTGTTACAGGCACTGTGCTTGTAATGCATATGTAATTCTAACAATCTCTCTAATGCTTCCTTTCATGTAACTTACAGATGCATCGGATCTATCCTTGTATTCTGGGAAGATTATAGACTGCTCTTGGGATTCTGAGAGGCCGTTATGGGTGTTTATGCGGGTTAGGACAGACAAGTCAACCCCAAATGAATTTAATACCTACAGAAAGGTTCTGCATTCAGCGTTGCTTTTGCTCTACCCCCTTGAGTTTCTTCAATGTTTGAAGCTAAAACATTTATTGACATATGATCAGGTGATGCGGAGCATAAGGGATAACATTACTGAGGAGGTGTTATTGAAGGAGATCAATGAGATTATTCACTTGGTGATGTATGCTGACAGAATTCAAAAAGACATCAGAGCTCATCAACATACCGTTTCATCACGGCGCAGGTGATGGTTGATTCACAGATTATGTTGCGAGTGATATTCGTGTTTGCTAAAAGACCCTGTTTGGTTTGGTGCCTAATGAGAATGCAAAGTTTTAGAATGGGTTCTTGGGGCATTGGAGCTGATAGGTTACAGAGTGTGTATATGCTGCCGTAGCTGGTTAGAAATAATCAACTGAAGGTTCTCCGTGTACATGTGTTCTTTCTTTCTACTTTCAATTTTCTTGACAAGGACAGTTATTTACAGGGTCATATTTAAAAAGCAGAATTTTGTATTTGTAGTTTTTGATTTTCTAAGCTAGTCCCTGATGTTTTTTAGTTTATAACCTTTTAAATGTTTCTCTCCATAGTTCCTTATAAAATTCAAATGCTACATAATTGCATGATACATTTTTCTCTTGAGAGGGACTGAGTCGTTGTTTGCAATCACTTACTTTCTGGCCCAATTCCCTGATGTTTTGTACTACTCGGCCCATCAGGCCCGACTTCAACTGTACACAGACTGTACGTTTACGCCTATGAAGAAAGGTTTTAAGAACAAAATGGAAATGTTTAGTTGGGCAGACCTTAACATTATGGTATTACTTGAAAACGGCCGTTGGTCAATCATGCAAAACATTTATATATCTTAATTTAAAAATTTCCCTAACTTATCAGTATATACTATATACATGTAGTTATCCGTTTCCATGCCATCTTTAAGGCACTTTCCAAATTGACGCATTTTTAATTAATAAATTTCAGTATTGTTGAGTCAGAATAATCAATAATTTTATTAATTAGTCTATTATATTGATTTCGATTTTAAACAAGTTTTTTAGATTATTTTATTGATTAACTATTAAAAAATTTTAATATATAAATTAATAAATTATACAGTTTATAATATTATTTTTAATAGTTAAAAATGTTTTAGAAATAAAAAAAATACAAAGAAAATATAACATCTATTAAAAAAATTAAAAAAATAAAATTTTCATAATTAATTATAAAAATTTAATATATTTAATATTAAACTAACAATAAAATGCTAATTATACGTGTATGCAAATGAATAAATGATCATAAGTAAGAAAATAATTTCAATGTTCATTTACTAAAAATATTTATTATAAGATATTTTAGAAAGTTATATATTGCAATATTTAGAGATTATAAAAATATTGAAAAAAAATTAAGTGTAAAAATTAAAATATAACTAAAATATATATAAACTAAACTGTTTTCGATTTTCAAAATCATTTCGATTTTGAAGCGGTAAAAATTCATTTTGAAGCTAGCATATGATATAGCTAGCGCTTGGGGTGTTGGATTAAAATTAAATAATAATAATAAAAAGATTCATTATTGAGCAAATAATCATGCCAAGGCAATGTTTAAGCATATTATATAATTTCTTTACAGTCATTGCTAACAGAGGAATCCTGTCTCGACAACATAAGGGATTTCACAGCGGAGAAGACAACTGAGAGCTACCAGCTGCCTTAATTTGTTTGCTCAAACTTATTAACAAGATACGAAGCATTACTTGGAGAATGTGTCTTCAAAAACCTTCACCCATCTGCAAGTGAGACAAAATCAGCCTTGAAAGTTCGGTACTTACACTTGCACTCCATTATTTTCTGGTGCTCATTATTATGGTCGATTCTGTACACCTCTCCCACGTGATTTTCCATCTGATGTTAGACTATTTTAACTATGTGTTGACTAACTGTGCTTGATGAGGACACGTAAACTCTGTTTTCCCAATAGTTTGGTGTTGCTTCATGGTGCAATTATGCAGTATTATTGTCCAGAATAAAAGCCATGAATTCCGCTATGCTGCGCCATCCAACTATTCCAAAAAGCCTATGTGCTGAATGTTGAATTTATAGACAACTTGATTTGAACTTAAATGAAGGTTATGTAGCTTAAACTTGGGCATATCACAGTTATATTATTTTTGCTAAATGCTTAATTTGTTAGGGCCACCATCAAGCATGCAAATTCGTTACGCTTTTCAAATATTGATGGCATTTGCATTATCTTCACAGTCTTAATTTTTGTTGATTATTCTTCAATTTGTTCTTGTTTAACTAACAGTCTGTCAAACAAGATAATTGATTTTTGAACTTCTAGCAGCTATTTTCTAATAATAGCTTGAGATAATACAAGTGAGAATAGTAATAACCAAGGCAACTCTCGGTCCAGACTCAAAGGAACAAGCATGTTATAAAGCTTATTACAATTCTTACATGCCTTCTGCAATTACATTTTCCTTTCAAGTGCATTTTTACTGTACTTTTACATTTGTTTTTTTGACTTAGTTACACATGATTTTATCATTATAAAGTCAAATATATTTATGTCACTCAATTTTGGCACATGCAATACAAGCTTACTCTAAAGCCAAGAAATAACAGCTTATGCAACTAACCAATTGCCTTGCGCAGATATTTTTACAGCATAAATTCACATTTTTTATGCTTCACGTATACTAACTTATTCATCCAAGAGGCAAAAATTAAATTGAAACTTTTTACAGATTTAAAAATTAGTTGTCAACAGTTAAAATAAATCAAGTTCTCACTCAGCTCAATTTTAGGTGAAAAAGCAAAGCATGCGGTTCTAAACTTCAAAAATGATAAAAATTTTCATATTTTTTCAAGTATAATGCATCACTTATGCTTGATTTTTCAACAAAAAATTTTAAGTTTTGCAGCCAAAACTCTATGATGGGCAATGCAAACTCTACAATATTTTACAACTCATTCTGGTGCACTCTTGGAACATCTCTAACTTGAAAAAGTATCGTCTTGCTCACTCGGCACTCTTGCCACGAGCTCTTTTCTTGACTCACTCAGCACAATTACCACGAGCCTGTCTAACTCACTCGACACTCTCGCCACGAGTCCGTCTAGCTCACTCGGTATAATTACCACGAGCTCGATCTCACTAGCTCAAATCGGCACATCGCCACGAGCACATTATAATTTTAAACTCAAACTCGGTAGTTTCGCAACGAGCTATGAAGACTTATTCGTTCACTATGGCCGTGCATGCGAAAGAGCAACCTCCAATGCTGCTGACTTAAATGTTGCACACGGGAAAAAGAGAACTTATGATAACAAAAAAAAATTTAATTCGACATAAAATTCTATGGTATTCAAAATTTTAAAGGCATACAAATTCTTAGCCTATAAATAACTAGATCAGTTATTCACTCGGATATGATTTTTTCCTTTTTTTTACGAGATTTTTTTTATTTTTTACGATTTTTTTAGTTAAAGATACTGACTTGACTGTTGGAGTATTCGTAAATCTTCACAAATTCATTTTCCTTTTTTGTAGGTATTGAGTTCGAATCAAAATTTTTTCGAGAAAGTTATCATTTAATAATACTAATAATTTATAATCAAAAACTAAACTTCGGATCTCATACGACGTTCAAAAACTCAACTGCAATCATGCATATTTATTCCGAATTCTTATTTACGTATGATATATTTCTTTTGGCAAGTTTTCTCACATATTATGTTACAATCTATAATAATAATAATAATAATAATTGGAACTCCTGGCCAACTTGAGGTGATAATTACCCCAATCAGGCTGCTTATTTCTTAAAGATTTATCGACAAATCCATATAACGAAAACCAAATCTAAGCAACAGTGGTGAAGTTGAAGTTGGCACAAGTGGTCTGCCTCCCGAAAAGCAGAGAGCTGAATCCAAGTCTTGAAGTAGCCAAATCAAACTGCAACAGATTATTCTCAATCTGATAACCTCCAATCACAATCGAAGTTCTTGGATTTGATCCTCCATCAACTAACCCTAAGCACAACACGTCTTCACTAACCTCCACCATTGAATTAGCTCCGAAAATACTCCATGTCACATTCTCATTCTGCAAAACCAGAGAAATTGTGGGCACTCTAGCCCCCAATCGAGTACCCACCACATTTTCCGAGCTAAAGCACGCATCAAATGGAGCCACTGATCCCACTCTGCTTATATTCATGGCTTCTGCCTCACTAATAAACGCATCAGTTACGGCTTTAAAGATTGAGGATTCCATTACTGTGTATGGATTTACAGTGCTGATTTTTGTTCCGCCATTGCCCTCGCTATCAATGCTTAATAAAGTTGTGTTTATCGGGACTTTTTTGTCACTGATTTCAATTGAACTTACTCCAATGAAATACTCCACTGAAGGCTCGCCTTGGGAGAAAGCTCCGGCGGTGCTAACTGGGTTGATGAAGAGAGGGGTGAAGGTGAGAGATTGAGATGTGAATTGAACATTTGGGAGGAAATTATATGGGCCATCACCGAAGAATATTACTCCGTTAGAAGACGGCGATGAGGCCAAACAAATGGCGAATTTTCTATTGAGGCTAAAGGCGGAGGCAAATTGAGAAGGCAAACCAGCTCTGTTTCGCCCAAGGCCAGCCATGCCCACAGCACCATCAGCAAGACCTTGAAGTAAAAAACTGGGTGCACAAGAGAATAGAAACCTTGGCACCGTCACTTCACGGCCAGGATTGGAGCCGTTAGTTGAATTGACGGAAACGACATCGGTGGCAAGTTCACCGCCAGTGGCGGTGTGGGAGATAGGATTGTCAGGTGAAACACCGCAAGTGTTGTTGTTACAGCCAGGCCTAGGAGCTGAAAAACAGTCTCCGCAGCCATCGGAGCCGCCCAACGAGCAAAGGGCAGAGCCACAGCGTGCTGGTGTGTAGGTTGAGGAGTTGTAGTTTTGGTCGCAATCAACCCAGAGAAATTTGCCGCCAAGATGAAGAACGAGTTTAATTGAGACTGGAGGGGTTCTCTGGTGGATCTGAGTGAGATATTGAAGAGTGGATTGATGTTTGGAGACTGGGATAACCAGAGCTTTTGGGCGGAAAGATTGTTGAGCAATGGATGGAGAGAAGAAGAAGAAGAGGAGGAGGAGAACGAAGTGAATTGAAGAAGCCATCGTTGTGTTGTGGGTTTAGAGACATTTGAATGGGTTTTAGTATTTATAGAGTTATGTTTGAGTAAAGATAAGTAGAGAATTAGGCCGCCACGTAATTTAATTGTAATGTCAAATGAGGCAACTCGAGCACGGCAGCTGACTAAATCTAGAATCTCGCTTGCTCATCTTTGACTTTGACTATATACATTTTCATAATTTAATTACTTCAACTAGTTAATCCAACTCTTTGCCATTTAAGTTTGCAGCCAAAGCAAGATCGTATCTCATAGTTAGGGGAAACTATCCATCAAAATTATTAATAACAAAACTAATTAAACCTAAATTTATAGGTTCGGATCGACTGAACTGAACTAGTTAAACGAATATATACGTAACTAACAAACGTTATAAATACCTATGACGGCAATAAATATTCATTAATATAAACATTATAAGCCATTAAAGTCTATATTAAATTATATCTATTAAATTTAGGTAAGTTTCTCGTATATAGGCTATTCTTTTCTTTCTATTTTTTCTAATTCTTTTATTGTTTTTCTATTCTACGAATTTAATTTAATCATTGAAATATTTCTGAATGTCCAAAAATCCTTTATTCTTCTTTCAGGTATCAAATTTGGATCAAAAAATTATTATTAGGAAAATGCCCCAAAAGTAATAAAACTAATATATATTTATCTTTTTAAGTATATTTTGAGTTAAATTTTTTATTAAAGTATTGAAAATAATATATATTTGCTCTTTAAATATTTTTTTTAGCTAAAATTGCCTTATCATCACGTAATTGACTCAAATTTATTACTGAAACTAACGAAACTAAGAAATACACATGGTATGCTGATTAAAATTATATAAATTTGTTACATGTACATTGTAAATTAATGTTTGTTACGCGTACATTGTAAATTAATGTTAACTCTAAAAAAATATTAATATTTTTTACTATCAAATATTTTCTATTTACTTATCTGAAATGCAGTTATTTCGACAAATTTGACATTAGACATTTTAACCCTTCGTTCAAAAGGTAAAAAATGATGTCAATTTAGATTGCATGAATGACAAATTTATATTATTTTAATCAGCATGCAATTTATTTTTATGTTTACTTATTTGAAATATTACTACTTTAAATGACAAATTTAAACTATTTGCATAATAATAATGGCATTTTTTTTGCCTAAAAACATATTTAAAAAGAAAAAGTATATTATTTTTAATATTTTAGAGGTAAAAATTTGGCCAAAAATAATTTAAAGAAAAATCTATACACTTTTTCAATACTTTAAAGCAATTTTTAAGTTGGTAAAATTTGTATTGTTATCATTTTTATACTTCTATCCACCCAAGCTTTAAATATATATATACATATATATATGCGATTAGAATATAGATTTATGAAATTCCGTTTCAAACCTATATATTTAGAAATTAGAAGAAACCAAACTATGTGGATATTGGATACAGATTGAATCGAGTCAGAGTAGCTTGCAATACTCAATCCGTTGCCTATCCAATAATATATTGTGTAAAAAAAAGTTAGTGCAGTATATATATATATTTTTTGGAGTACGGTTAGGGTAATTGTTTCCACAATAAGTATTACGTGAAATTAACTAATTTCTTATTATCATATTTATATAAATGAAGACAAATTAGGCTATAACTCCTAATTAATGCCAGACGCAATCGTATGATTCGCTAATCATCCATGCATGCTAATCCATTTTCCCCCTTACTTAAGACGGTGTTTTGGATAATTAAGCAAGCTGAGAATATTGATTAAAAGGTTAGCATTATTGCTACGGAATATCCCAGCAAGACTTTATTGATTTGCTTTGTAGATTTAAAGACCGATAAAAAAAAGTCAAACTCGAAGGTGATAGCCTGTTTTAAAGCCAAGAAATCCGCTTATTTAAATATCGGAAATCATTACTTAATACAAAACAATGTGATAGTTAAAAATTTTGGCTGTTAAAGTCAGCCTTATTGCATTCATTAATGGATAAAACGAAGAAAAAAAAAAAACCCCGTTAGTATTGTCGGCAAATTTCTGCTTTTATGACGAAAGGGAATGATATCCAAATTAAAGAAATTATTGCCACCTGCCATCCATTTTCCACCCAATGCTTTTCGACAATTTATTGGATCCGTCTTAATGGGTTATAGGCCCATTTCCATCCTATAAAGGCTCCATTCTAGCAGCCCACATCCACCATTATTTTGGGCCGATACTTTCCCACCGTGGGCAGTCACCGTCGGGAATCGAAGGAATATTCTGGTGCTTCCGTTTTTTATGCAACCCATTTCCTATGGTGACATGAAAAGCTACTGGGATCCAAACTGAAGAATCTGTAAAAGTAGAAATACAGTGACACTGACACTTGTTTTGGTGGGACCAAGATTATCTCCAGAATGACATTAATGGAGTCTTTTCCATCCTTCCAAATTCAAATCTACTGAAAAAGTTAAGAGAAAATAGATCCCAATGTCCTCCATCTTCGTCTTCATCTTCTTCATTTCTTTCTCCTTTACTGTCACTCCATCTCTTTCCCAAACACCACTCCTAGCACCCATACAAAAAGATCCCCTTACCCTCCTCTACGCCATTACTGTTTATTTTAAAACTCCTCTCCAACCAGCCACTTTACACCTCGACCTTGGCGCATCCTTTACCTGGCTCGACTGCTCCAAATCCTACAACTCCACCACTTACCGACACATCCTCTGCAACTCTTCTCTCTGCAATTCCTTCCACTCCTCCACCTGCGCCGCCTCCTGCGACGCTCCTCCAGGTCCGGCTTGCGCCACCAACACCTGCTCTCTTTACCCAGAGAATCCCATCACTCGCCAGGCCACTGTCGCCTCCGCACTTCTCGATTCTCTCGCATTACCCGTTGCTGAAAGTTCATATCCAGGTCAAATCCATCTCATACCCGACTTCGTTTTCTCTTGTTCCAAAACTTTCCTTTTAGCTGGGCTCGTTTATCAGGCAACCGGACTCGCCGCACTCGGATGGTCCAACCATTCGCTTCCGGCGCAGATTAGCAACTCCCTCTCTTCACCACGCCATTTTGCGCTTTGTCTCTGTGGGTCCACCGAAAAACCCGGTGCCGTTTTTTTCGGAAGGTGTGGACCTGATTTGTCGAAATCGTTGGTCTACACAGCGCTAATTTCGAATCCGGTGGGGAGCAGTGTAATATCCAGCAATCAGGAACCGTCGTATGAGTATTACGTGAATTTGACATCCATCAACGTCAACGGAAAAGCAATTCAATTAAATGCGTCACAACTAGGCATCGATGAGAATGGCTATGGTGGAACAAAGCTCAGCACCGACACTACTTATACTGTATTGGAAAGTTCTATTTACAAGGCGTTGATAGCGGCGTTCGTGAATGAATCAGCTGGGTTGAACCTCACTGCAAGGAGCGTGGTGAAGCCATTTGATGTGTGCTATGAAGCGAGCGATGTTGTTACTACGCGGGTGGGACCGGGAGTACCTACCGTTGATCTAGTGATGGAGAATGATGATGTGTTTTGGAGAATATTTGGATCGAATTCAATGGTGAGGATTGAAAGGGAGGGTGTGGATGTGTGGTGCTTTGGGTTTGTGGATGGTGGGATCAACGCGAGGACTTCGATTGTGATCGGTGGACATCAGATGGAGGATAATTTATTGCAGTTTGACTTGGAGTCAAAGAGATTTGGCTTCAGTTCCTCACTTCTGCTCAAAGGAACAACCTGTTCTGACTTCAACTCAACTTCTTATTTCAAATAACTAATGCCCGAACCTAATCTTCAGTTAATGCATTGTTGCATATAATTTCATATTTTATATGTGACTAAAAACTCTAGGTCTGGTTATTGTTCAACAACTATTAATAATCTTAATAAACTCTAGAAGCTTATGAGTTCATATAAGAAAAAAGCCAGTTACAAATAAGTTTTGTAAATTCAGGAACAATGGGCATAACACCAAATCTAAACAAGAAGAGAGCCTTCCATAACATTAACAGCTTTCCCTCGCAGCATCACTCTACTCTTCTCCTCATCAAAATGAACGTTTAATTTTCCACTTCTATGTGATGCCTAGTCAAAATAAAACAGTGTGAATGATACATAATAAACAAAAACTGTCTATTCTATGTTTAAGAGAGAGAGAGAGAGTACTGCATATGCCACAAAATCACGCTTCCCCTTCCGCTTTTTGCTCCAATAAGGTACCAAAGCACAATGTGCACTCCCACAAACAGGATCCTGACCAACATAAATATGCAATATGAGAAGAGATAGAGATGCCAAGTTCCCTAATATCAGACTTCACTCTAACCTAAACATTTACCAACTCTTATGTACGATCAATGTTTCCTGCTCCACCAAAAAATCATCTTCTATTAAATTTGCAGGATTAGAACCTCATTATAACTTTGGTAACGACTGACGAGTTAAGTTTCATGATTTATTTCATGAATTTCCTTCAATTCTTCATCCAATTAAACGAAAAGTTTCGACCTACTTACCTCGTTGACTCCAAATTTTGGGCAAAAGAATCGACTACAAAAATCAAATCCAGACTGTGGTAGAGCAACTCCTGAAACAATTATTCCCCTTCCAGGGCATTTCAGAACTTCATCAAACCGCGGCTCTAATTCTGCAACATCTTTACCCGATGGCAGCACAACCTAAAAACGCAACAACCCAGCAATCACAAATTCAGATCCATGTACATATTAAAAAAAATTATAAAAAAAAAGAAGAGGAAGGAAATATTACAAATAGGTCATCTGCAGAAGTAGTCCTCTTAATATCAACTATGGTAGCTCCATTCAAGGCTCTAGAAACTAATACAACATCAACGGAATTGATTTCTTCTATTGGGACAATTGGGAAATTCAATTCAATAAAAAAACAATCTTTTTCTTGACCGTTGTCAAAAGTATCAGGAACCTTCTTCGCTGTAAGAATCCCAGACAAAGTCTCGATTTCAATTATGTTAGAACTCACTAAACCATTAGCGAAGAGAGCATGTGAAGCAGCTAAAGTGACATGGCCACAAAGCTTCACCTGCAAAGGGGATTGCTTTTTTATTTTCTTTTTCCTAAATTCGAATTAATCATATTACAGTTTACATAAAGAAAAGAAGTGGGAGATTAACCTCGGAAACAGGAGTGAACCACCTGAGATGGAATCTGGGATTTGAAGAATCAGCAGACTGGGGGATCGGGGTGATGAAGCCGGTGGTGGGGATGTTGAACTCGGCGGCGACAGTTTGCATCCATCTTTCATCTTTCACTTGCTCTTGTTCTAATAAACACACAACTCCAGGATTACCCTTGAAGGCCGACTCAGCGAAGGCGTCCACCTGCTCAAGACCCAGTAACTCATTGGCATCACCAAATATAAAGTTGTGATCTTTTTACTATATATGATAGATAATGGGTGGACAGAGAGAGAAAGAGTACCAGAAAGTATTTGACGGGTGTTTTTCCCATTTCTTACCCAATAAGGACACAGATGAAGATGGAATAAATAGTTAATTCCTTAGCTTCTATTGGAGGTTAGCCAGACAATTCAAAGCGATGAGACAGAATCATCCGTTTGAATGATTGGATGGACTTTTTTCGTTTCAGATCAACCTATCGTAATCTACACTTTTTTTTTTTTTTAATTGAGGGGCAATATATTAAAATAGTTTTTATGGCTGAAACATTTCTAATGGACATCATAACCCAATTTTAGTTCATGTCTAACTGATCATAATCCAAATCAAAATGGTATTCATCACTTTTATCGATAGAAGGTCACATCTCCATCATCACAGCAGTGCATTATGATCAGTTAAACATGAATCTTTTAGCAAGAAGTATAGTGTTATAAGGGTCAGATACTCAGATTAATTGGGGATGATACAGTTGGTGGTAACCGTTGCATCAAAAATAAAACAGAAAAAAAAAAATTTATCCGTGATCCAACTGTGGGCACTGTAATAGTACTCAATAATGAGGAAGCTATGTAAATAAATAAATAAATAAATAATAAAATCACAATTGAATTAAGAATTATAAGAAGAAAATGAGATGGCATTTTTAACAGAAGCTATGTACGGTTCATAGGTTAGAGACAGCAAAAACAAGTGTCTGATCGAAGGCACAAACAGGCTTTCATAGAAACATTCAGTTGAGATTCAAAGGACATCTTTAATTCAGTAGTTGCCATTATTTTGAGTTCATTATACATGCACGTTGGAAATAAGAAACTCCAAAGAATCTAAACCAAAAGAGTGCCTTCCATCGCTGTAACGGCTTTCCCTCGCAGCAGCACTCTCTCGTTTGCCTCGCCTAAATTAACGTTTAGAATTCCAGTTCTAGGCGATGCCTTCCCAAAACAAACAAACCGAGAAATTTGTAATCTCTGCGGGCATTTTTATGTAGGAGAGAGTGAAGGGATGAGAAATTGCCAATGGATCGATGGAGGAGCAGAAGTACCTGAAATGCCTTGAAATTGCACTTCCCCAGCTTTTTGGCCCAGTAGCGAGCTAAAACACAATGTGCACTCCCACACACACAGGATCCTGATGCATGCATTCAAACATTTGACATGAGAAAAATTAACTTTGCTAATTCAATATCATTTATCAGTTAATTGATTCAGCATTGTCAAATGCCTAGACCAATCATGATCCATTGATAATAATAATAATAATAATAATAATAATAATAATAATAGTTGCATAAAGAGACAACATAACGGAAGAATTAAAATAGCAGTAACTCTTCTTTCAAAAGGAATTTGAGGGTTTAAAAAAAGGAAAAACAATGGAATTTCTCACTATTCTATTTTGCTGATATTTATTAGATTCCTACAAAAATGATGCTTCACAAGTATTTTGCTCAAGCTTGATAGCTAACATTTACAGCTTCTTTCAATTCCTTCAGCTCTCTAAATTAGTGAAACCTCTTCCGCTGAAATGGAATACCACAGCACTAGAATACGCATGTTGAAAACTATTACCTCATTGACCCCATATTTGGGACAGAAGAATCGACTGTAAAAATCAAATCCAGAGTCCGATGGAGCAATTCCTGCAACAAGAATCCCCTTCCAGGACATTTTCGTATCTCATCAACCTGGGGCTGTAATTCTGTAACAGCTTTAGCTGATGGCATTACAACCAACAGAAAATCTCAAAGCTTCATATAGTCGCCTAAAATAAGTCCATATAAATACCATTATACATTCTCAAGTACCAAGTCTAACATAAGAAAATCATAAAAGTGAATGTACAAAGATTTATGCCACTCATTAATGGTAAATATTACCTTTTCAAGTTGTTAAAATCTTATTTGGCTAGAGAAAATGAAATGAAAGATGACTAAGATATAAAGGAAAGGAGGTATTAAAAGGAGATTGTCCTCAGCAGTAGTCCTCCTGATATCAGTTATGAAAGCAACCATTTATCATTTTTGTCTTCCTCTAATAAAAAAACGGCCGCTGGGTTTCCCTTGAAAGCAGAGTCTGTGAACGCATCTACCTGATTAGACCCAAAAGTCCATTCAAACAAGTTTGTCCATATTCCATATGGAAAACCAGAAACAGAGCGAGAAAGTACCATGGAGTAATTAACTCGTTTGCCCATACTCGAGGAAGACAGCTGATGGAGAAGATGCCATCCATGACGAGACTCAAGCCCACAAGCCCACGACTTGGAGAGTTTATGCTAGAAGATACAAGAAAGAGGCTGGAGCTGAGCTGGCAAAAGTTAGTTAAGGGGGGAGGATTTAAATAAAGCAGTAGCTGAAAGTAGAGGGGAGGTTGGGGGAAATATTTTGTGACTTCAGCTATTAGGCTGAAAAGGAGAGAGGGAGAGAGGGGCGCAATCCATCCCTGCTCTTGGAGTGTTGTTCTTTGTTGTTTCTTTCTTTATCTTTTCATTTCTTACTGTTTCATTGATTGTGTTACCACACTGAAATTGATCCATGTACATTAATCCACTGAATATCAATACATATATTTCCTACAATTCTTCTATTGTTGATATATTATTCTGTTGAAATATCAAAGTTCTCATCATTGGTCCGATCTGCCGGATGATCACCTGACCGGAAACAATGGAGACGAGTCATCAGGTTCTATCACTACGATCAGATGAAACTGAGAAACGTGTCAGAGAGTTAGCCTACAGTGTTAACGAGATAACCAAATCAGTCACCGAACTGCAGACCTATTTGGCTGCTTTTCAACAGAGTTACCAAGCCGATAGAAAGAAGAAGGATGCCTTCCAAGATAAGGTTCTTAATTGGATTAAACATCTAGACAAACAACCCAATCCAACTGTGGCTTTTAACTCACAAGGAGAAACGGTAATGGATGGGAATGGGTTCCAGCATGAGAAAAACTCTGCGCTTCTGGATATATGCCCTAAATTCACAAGGAAACAATTTAAGAAAGAGATGAAGAGACAATATACTAGCAGTGACTCTCCCAGTTCTTATGAAGGTTTTGCAGATCTACAGCAAACGAAAAAGGCAGAAGAGAACATCGAACTTTTTGAAATGGGGGTTGCTATAGCGCCTGGGCTACCCAAACAACAGGATAGTGGGTATTGTATCGGCGATTTGAGAGAAGATATCAAGGGATGGTTGAAGGAGCACCAACCTGAAGATCGCGTGGAAGCCGTGAGACCTTCACGTTCCATGGAGGTTTTTCTATAGATCAGAAAAGAAGAATCTACACGGCTGCTACAAGATTATTTTAAGGAAAGAGAAGCGGCTAGTACAATTCATGTGATCCAGGGATGGAGTGGAGAATGCTGCTTTGGGCCACTAAACCATTTACCCAATCCCATACTAGGCCCAAACCAACAAAAAACTCCATACTACCCAACCCACCAAAAACAAACGTTTTCACCTTCAACTGAGTTGCATCGACGGGGACCCAAGAGAGCAGGAGTTCGTCAAGGGACCAAAACAGAGTGGAAGGAGCGGCGCAGGAAGGAGCTTTGTTTTCTAAGGAGAATTGCCGCGCTCAAAAAGATGTCATCGCCGAGGAAGATCATCTTAAAGTGTAGTGATGGCGAGACTGTTGAGATGGAGGAGACAATGGCATTGGAATTGCAACCAATTAAGCACGTGATGAAGGATGACTGAGCTGACAACGGCGGTCCACTTTCTAATGTCACTAGCAAGATCTTGACAAAGGTGATTGAGTATTGCAAGAAACCCTTTGAGACTCCAAAGTCTGATGATCGGTCTAACATCCCTGAAGACGAGCTTAGGACCTTGGATGCTGATTTCGTCAAAGTTGACCAGGCTATCCTCTTTGGTCTCATTTTGTGATACGACCATAGGGGGGCAAGTCATGATAATTTCATCAATCAACATCACAAGCATAAAGTACTCAACCTATTGGAAGCAAATAAAAAATTGGGCCAACTTGAGTCATAAAAGGCTTATGCAACTTTGGGCTTTAATTGTACAAGCCATGTGCTTCATTTAAAAGTCACATGACTCATTTAAAGTTGTATCTTAATGGGTTTAAGGGGCTGTTTTGTTTAGTTTTTAGTTAGGCCTTTTAATTCATTAAGTTTAGTTTGATTATTGAATAAGTGAGGCCTTATTTAAGTAGGCTACATGCCATCTTCACTAAGGCCCATCATTTTGGTTTTGTTTTAATTCTTTAACTAGGAGAATGGGTTTGTTTTGTCTTGTAAAGCCTAATGAAATTCAGCCACACTTTGTTTAAGGCCTTTTTAGGGGTTGTTTTAGCTTGTAAGGGTGATCTATTACTTCTTAAAGAGGTTATTAGACTTGTTTAGGAAGTAAAGTATCTTTAGAGTTCCTAAAGAGGTTATTTGGCTTGTTTAGGAAGTAAAGTGTTTAGGGTTTTAGTATAAATAGCTTGTTATGAGTTGTAAAAAAAATATATTGAAATCAAATTATAAACTTTAAGAGTTTTTTTCTCTTGACTTAACCGAAATTCTTTAGAGAGATTGTGAGATTACTTGCTTTCTTTTCTATTGCATCAAGAATTAGGATTACTTATCAATCATTTGATTGTGGCGTTTTCTTATTCTTCTTATCCTGATTATTTGCGTTTTCATTCACATGTTGTTTGGGGGTTCAATAGGGAGGGTGTTTGTCTTCTTTGCGTTTTGAGATCAAAGTGTATGTTGAAGGAGTTTTGAGTTCTTTAACCTTGGGGTTCCGCATCATTTGGTATTAGAGCCAAAAGTAAGGTAAATTCCTAATTATTTTAGTGTTAGGTTTGTGTTTCTTTCTTTGATTTTCTTTATATGCATGCCGAAATTAGTATTAGTAACATTCTGATTTTTGTATTCTTTGTATGTTAAATTTAGCCTTGTTCTTTCATTATCTTTTGTTTTGATTCTTAAAAAAAATCGTGTTACTGTTCACGTATTGTTCATAAAAAAAAAGAAGAGAGAAAAACGTGAAAGAGAAGAAAAAAAAATAGAAGAAGAAAAAAATTAAGGAGCAATTGAGCAATGGTAGTTTATATAGCCTAAAAAAATCCTAATTCTTTCATAACTGGGAAAAACTAATCCTTTTTGCTTTAGGATTGGGAGGGGCAACATTTACACCTTTTTCAAATATATTTGGAAATCCTTTAAAAGGTAGAAAAATTAATCCTTATTACTTTGGGTTTAAGCTTTCAAAAATCCTAGTCCATATTTAAATTGGAGTTACAATCCTAATCCTAGTTAGACAAGGATTTCTACTTGGCAAATATTTGTGCTATCCATTTATTATCCATTTGTGCCAATCATTTTTATCATTTGCTATCCATTTGTGCAAACATTTTTGGCAACTTTTTCATCATTTGTGTAACCATTTTTGAAAATTTTCCACCATTTGTGCGACTATTTTTAGCAACCCTTCCATCATTTGTGTAACCATTTTTAGAAACTTTTTTCACCATTTGTGCTATCATTTTTGGAAACTTTTGCTATCACTTTGCCATCTTTTTGCCATCGTTTTGTACACAACTTGATACACTAATCAAACTTGTTACATCGTTTGGCATAGTAAATAAATTGGCTCTAAAATTGATTTGTTTTGCATGTTTTATACTTTATTTAGTTTAAATTGGTATCTTGTTGATTTTCTTTCTTTGTTGGGCAACATATTTAGATTCTATATTTGATTTACTTTGTAGTGAACCAAATTCATTCATTTTATTCATATTGTCATTTTTCTTGATTCTTGTTACTTATTTCTTTGTTTTAAGCTAGCTTTTATTTCATTTATATTGTTAGGGTATCATTGTTTGTCTAATACTATAATTTGATTACCATCAAGTGGTACACCACTCTTGTCCATGTATCACCTCCATTGTATCTAGAGTCTTCTTTTCTAGTTTTTGAGCTATCTTTTTGTTGTTAGTTATTATTTCCTTGCTTTCTTAAACGTGCTCAAGTTTTTGATTTCAAATGATTGATAAGTAATTATAATTCTTGATGCAATATAAAATAAAGCAAATAATCTCATAATCTCTCTAAAAAATTTCGGCTAAGCCAAGAGAAAAAACTCTCAAAGTTTATAATTTGATTCAAATATCTTTTTTTTTTTTACAACTCATAACAAGCTATCTATACTAAAACCCTAAATACTTTACTTCCTAAACAAGCCAAATAACCTCTTTAAGAACTCTAAAGATACTTTACTTTCTAAATAAGTATAATAACCTCTTTAAGAAGTAATAGATCACCATTAGAAGCTAAAACAACCCCTAAAAAGGCCTTAAACAATGTGTGGCCGAATTTCACTAGGCTTTACAAGACAAAACAAGCCCATTCTCATACTTAAAGAATTAAAACAAAACCAAAATGATGGGACTTAGTGAAGGTGGCATGTAGCCTACTTAAATAAGGCCTCACTTATTCAATAACCCAACTAAACTTAATGAATTAAAAGCCCTAACTAAAAACTAAACAAAACAGACCCTTAAACCCATTAAGATACAACTTTAAATGAGTCATGTGAATTTTAAATGAAGCACATGACTTGTACAATTAAAGCTCAAAGTTGCATAAGCTCTTTGTGACTCAAGTTGGCCCAATTTTTTATTTGCTTCCAAAATGTTGAGTACTTTATGCTTGTGATGTTGATTGATGAAATCATCATGACTTGTCCCCTATGGTCGTATCATTCAATGATGCGGAACCCCAAGGTTAAAGAACCTGAAACCTCTTAAATATACACTTTGATCTAAAAATGCAAAGAAAACAAACACTCTCTCTATTGAACCCCCAAATAACATATGAATGAAAACGCAAATAATCGGGATAAGAAGAATAAGAAAACGCCACAATCAAATGATTGATAAGTAATCCTAATTCTTGATGCAATAGAAAAGAAAGCAAACAATCTCACAATCTCTCTAAAGAATTTCTGCTAAACTAAGAGAAAAAAACTTTCAAAGTTTATAATTTGATTTCAATATCTTTTTTTTTACAACTCATAATAAGTTATTTATACTAAAACCCTAAACACTTTACTTCCTAAACAAGCCAAATAACCTCTTTAGGAACTCTAAAGACACTTTACTTCCTAAACAAGTCTAATAACCTTTTTAAGAAGTAATAGATCATCCTTAGAAGTTAAAATAACCCCTAAAAAGGCCTTAAACAAGGTGTGGCAAAATTTCACTAGGCTTTACAAGACAAAACAAGCTCATTCTTCTACTTAAAAAATCAAAACAAAACCAAAATGATGGATTTTAGTTAAGGTGGTATGTAGCCTACTTAAATAAGGCCTCACTTATTCAATAACCCAACTAAACTTAATGAATTAAAAGTTCTAACTAAAAACTAAATAAAACAGCCCCTTAAACCCATTAAGATACAACTTTAAATGAGTCATGTGACTTTTAAATGAAGCACATGACTTGTACAATTAAAGTCCAAAGTTGCATAAGCCTTTTATGACTCAAGTTGGCCCAATTCTTTATTTGCTTCCAAAAGGTTGAGTACTTTATGCTTGTGATGTTGATTGATAAAATCATCATGACTTGCCCCCTATGGCCGTATTATTCCTCCCTCTTTAGAAAATATTCATCCTCGAATCTTCGTCTTGCAATAGTTGGGGATTGGCACTTGAGGAATACATTCATCTTCATAAATGATCTTCGGCATTGGTGAAAATAATATGAATGCTTCTTCATTGAGGAACTCATCATGATCCTGAAAGTTATAAACAAAATGACTATGCAAAACATGATTAGTATTTAATATAAGGATATGATTTTCACTTCCCATGTGCACTTCATCCTTCTTATGCAATAGAGGAGAAATTGTAACATGCAGATCTTCCATCTCTACTAAACCAGCTTCTTCATTCTCACTCAAACAATCAATAACATCATCACTTTCAAATATTTTTCCATTATGCACAACATAATTATCCTCTTCTACCTCTAAAACAATCTTATTTACCAAGTTCTCCACATCTTCAACTTCACCCAAAACCTCTTTTTCCTCATCAAGCTCATCAATAACCTCCTCTTCATGGTCTTGAGTAACTTCACTATCAAAGCCTATATCTATATCACCCTTTTCAGGTTTCTCAAATTATTTCTTCTAGAATAACTTCCTCCTTCATTCTTTTCGCTTTGCTCTCCTTCATTCTAATGTGTGGTTCTAAATATTGTCTAACCAACCATTCTATATTATTAAGATCTTGCCTTAACAACTTTATATCTTCCTTAAACGCATTTCTTTCATCTTGATGTAAATGTCGCTTGGACTTGTAATAAGACATCCTCACATTCACTCGTATTTTCACTTGAAATTTAGCTTTTACCCTCTTAATGTTCTCTCACTCTCTTGTCTTTTTTCTCTCAAGCTTGTAACTTCAAAATTGCAATTCAGAATTTAAATCACAAATCAAAAACGTGAGCACGTTTAAGAAAGCAAGGAAATAATAACTAACAACAAAAAGATAGCTCAAAAACTAGAAAAGAAGATTCTAGACACAATGGAGGTGATACACGAACAAGAGTTGTATACCACTTGATGGTAATCAAATTAGAGTATTAGACAAGCAATGATATCCTAACAATGTAAATGGAACAAAAGCTAGCTTAAAATAAAGAAATAAGCAACAAGAATCAAGAAAAATGACAATATAGATAAAATGAATGAATTTGATTCACTACAAAGTAAATCAAATATAGAACCTAAATATGCTACCCAAAAAAGAAAGAAAATCAACAAGATACCAATTGAAACTAAATAAAGTATAAAACATGTAAAACAAATCAATTTTAGAGCCAATTTTATTCACTATGCTGAACGATGTAACAAGCTTGATTAGTGTGTCAAGTTATATGCAAAACGATGGAAAAAAGATGGCAAAGTGATAGCAAAATTATGGCAAAAGTTTCCAAAAATGATAGCATAAATGGTGAAAAAAGTTTTAAAAAATGGTTACACAAATTATGAAAGAGTTGCCAAAAATGGTTGCACAAATGTTGAAAGTTTCCAAACATGGTTACACAAATGATGGAAAAGTTACAAAAAATGGTTGCACAAATGGAAAGCAAATGATAAAAATGTTTGGCACAAATGGATAATAAATGGATAACACAAATATTTGCCAAGTAGAAATCCTTGTCTAACTAGGATTAGAATTGTAATTCCAATTTAGATATGGACTAGAATTTTTGAAAGGCTAAACCTAAAGCAATAAGGATTAATTTTTATACCTTTTAAAGAATTTTCAAATGTGTTTGAAAAAGGTGTAAATGTTGCCCCTCCCAATCCTAAAGCAAAAAGGATTAGTGTTTCCCACTTATGAAAGGATTAGGATTTTCTTTAGGCTATATAAACTACCCTTGCTCAATTGCTGCTTAATTTTTTTTTCTTTTATTTTTTAAATTCTCTTTCACGTTTTTCTTTCTTCTTTATTCTTTTTTTTATGAACAGTACGTGAACAGTAATAATGAATAGTACGTGAACAATAACGATGAACAATAATACGATTTTTTTTAAGAATCAAAACAAAAGGTAGTGAAAGAACAATGCTAAATTTAACACACAAAAAACACAAAAATTAGAATGTTACTAATACTAATTTCAGCATGCATATACAAAAAATCAAAGAAAGAAATACAAACCTAACACTAAGATAAATAGAAATTTACCTTACTTTTGGCTCTGATACCAAATGATGCGGAACCCCAAAGTTAAAGAATCCGAAACCCTTTGAACATATACTTTGATTTCAAAATGCAAAGAAGATAAACACCCTCCCTATTGAACCCCAAACAACATGTGAATGCAAACTTAAATAATCGGGATAAGAAGAATAAGAAAATACCACAATCAAATGATTGATAAGTAATCATAATTCTTAATGCAATAGAAAAGAAATCAAGCAATCTCACAATCTCTCTAAAAAATTTCGGCTAAGCCAAGAGAAAAAAAACTCTCAAAGTTTATAATTTGATTTCAATATCTTTTTTTTACAACTCATAACAAGCTATTTATACTATAATTCTAAATACTTTACTTCCTAAACAAGCCAAATAACCTCTTTAGGAACTCTAAAGACACTTTACTTCCTAAACAAGTCTAATAACCTCTTTAAGAAATAATAGATCACCCTTACAAGCTAAAACAACCCCTAAAAAGGCCTTAAATAATGTGTGGCCGAATTTCACTAGGCTTTATAAGACAAGACAAGCCCATTCTTCTACTTAAAGAATTAAAACAAAACCAAAATGATGGGCCTTAGTGAAGGTGGCATGTAGCCTACTTAAATAAGGCCTCACTTATTCAATAATCCAACTAAACTTAATGAATTAAAAGCCCTAACTAAAAACTAAACAAAACAGCCCCTTAAACCTATTAAGATACAACTTTAAATGAGTCATGTGACTTTTAAATGAAGCACATGATTTATACAATTAAAGTCCAAAATTGCATAAGCCCTTTATGACTCAAGTTGGCCCAATTCTTTATTTGCTTCCAAAAGGTTGAGTACTTTATGCTTGTGATGTTGATTGATGAAATCATCATAACTTGCCCTCTATGCCCGTATCCTTTTGGGTGCCAACTACTTGCAAAGTAAGGGCCATCTCGATCTGACATGCTTGACGGTTGTAGAGAGGATCAAAGGAAAACCCCCAACGGAGATACACAAGACAATTCACATAAAGAGAGACTTTGAAGAAGAGGGAGAATTTTTCAAAAATGGGACTGAGACAGAGGAGATATGGGTCTGGATGCAACATTAGGGGCCGTCTGGGGAAAAGAAGAAGCGGGAGAAAGAAAGGAGTGAGCGATTTTATTGGAAAGAACCTGCATGTTCTCAGTCAGATAGAAGGTGTCGACCTTGATATGTACAAATATACTGTATTGCCCAGAGTCCTTGAACAACTTTCAGCCATCTGTAGACATCAAGACGATGTTTTCCAGATTGATGGAGAGGCTCTCAAATTATGTAGCTTCAAGTGCAGAAGTTTTGCCTGAGTTCTTGCAAGTAGAAGCGTTTTCAAAATTAAACAATACCATTGGGAAGGTGATAGAAGCCCAAGTCGATATGCCTATATTTGGAGTTGTG
Organism: Excoecaria agallocha; assembly: GCA_037975025.1. Taxonomy (NCBI): domain Eukaryota; kingdom Viridiplantae; phylum Streptophyta; class Magnoliopsida; order Malpighiales; family Euphorbiaceae; genus Excoecaria; species Excoecaria agallocha. Next base: position 603,615 of record JBBPFJ010000024.1, on the reverse strand, counting down.
ACTTTATATTCATCTCTCCTTACATTTACTCTCCATGTTCATCCTGACCACATGGATTATGCAGATCAAGTGCTGGGAGCATGTGTTAAGAAATTTTCAAGCAAAGGAGGAAAGCAAGAAGATAGAAAAGCCACAAAACAAATTGTGTCACCCTTAAGTGCTCCGTTGGAGAAATATAATGATGTTGTCACTGCATTGAAGCTTTCAAACTATTCCTAAGTCATGGAATACCTTGACAATGAGACAAATAAGGCTCATGACGCCCACCGTGGGGCTTCCAACTAAAGATGATATGGGCAACCGTGAAGTTGGGCACAACGCTCTTGGTGTTGGGTGTATTTATGTTCAAAGTGCAAAGCTTGTTGACATCGCTCTTGCCCCTAGAAAAAATTATGAAAAGGAGGGATTTAAGTACATAAAGGAATGTTTTAAGGATGGAACTTTGCATCTCATCAGCTTATTAAGTGATGGTGGACTTCTCTCAAGGCTTGATCAATTGCAGTTGTTGCTAAAAGGTGCTGTTGAAAATGGTTCGAGGAGCATCCGAGTTCATGTTCTTACAGATGGACGTGATGTTATAGATGGTACAAATGTTGGATTTGTAGAGACTCTTGAGAAAGTCCTGGCAAATTTACGCGAGAAAGGTGTTGATGTTCAAATTGTATCCGATGGAGGTCGTATGCATGTTATAATGAATCGCTATGAGAATGATTGGAATGTTGTGAAGCGGGGATGGAATGCTCAAGTTCATGGTGAAGCTCCCCACAAGTTTAAAAATGTTGTTGAGGCTGTGAAGAAACAAAGAGAAGTTCCCAAAGCCAATGACCAATATGTACCTCCTTTTGTCATTGTTAATGAGAGCGGGAAGCCTGTGGGCCCAATTGTGGATGGTGATGCTGTTGTCACATTCAATTTCCGTGCAGATCGCAAGGTTATGCTTACCAAGGCACTTGAATACGAGGATTTTGACAAATTTGATAGAGTCCGTGTCCCTAAAATTCGTTATGTTGGAATGCTTCAATATGATGGTGCTTTTGTGGAGGATTTGGAGCCTCATGCTGGTCATTACAAGATTGCTACCTCTCATGCTGGTCATACAAGATTGCTACCTCTCATGCCACTTGGTAGGATGAATTTGTCATCTGCCACTAGTATCCTCAGTTCAGTCTTGAGGACAAGATTGTTTTCCCACTCGGTGGCAATAATGGAGAAGATACTATCCATGACGAGACTCAAGCCCACAGGCCTACGACTTGGAGAGTTTATGCTAAAAGGTACAAGAAAGAAGCGGGAGCTGAGAGGGAAGTTGAGCTGGCAAAAGTTAGTTAAGGGGGGAGGGTTTAAATAAAGCAGTAGCTGAGAGTAGAGGGGAGGTTGGGGGAAATATTTTGTGGCTTTAGCTATTAGGCTGAAAAGGAGAGAGGGAGGGAAGGGCGCAATCCATCCCTGCTCTTGGAGTGTTGTTCTTTGTTGTTTCTTTCTTTATCTTTTCCTTTCTTATTGTTTCATTGATTGTGTTACCACACTGAAATTGGTCCGTGTACATTAATCCACTGAATATCAATACATACATTTCCTACAATTCTTCTATTGTTGATAAATTGTTCTGTTTGAATATCAAAGTTCTCATCAACAGCTGCCGAGAATGTAAAAAGCAATACAACCATACCTCAAAAATGGAGATAAAGGTTATAACTTTAAGAACTGAATATAAGCAGATTTCGAAAGGAAGCAATGAACTGAATAATCTCCATTGCTTTTGGGCTTCTAATGGTTAAAAGGTTTTCTTTTTATTTTTTTTTATTCCATTCAACTTTTTAAATTATTTAGAAGATAAAATTATTTTTTTGGCGAATTTATAAAACATAGCATTTTTTTTTGAAATTCTAATGGCAAAAATAATTCAAAAACATTCAGCTACATTTTCTAGCCAACTTGAAAATTTCCCCTTTTTCCATTGTTGAAACAAGCAATCATGGCGATTTAATTCTCTAACGTCTATTTTTAGTCCTCAAAACGAATTAAGCTTTTATGTTAATATAACAGTAATTCGACTTTCTTGAGAAATGCATTTGAGGGGATTTTTGGGTTTTTTTTTTTTTCTCTCCCTCATTTTTGGAGTTCGCAGGAAAATCTTCATTATAGGAGGGAAAGATGTGGAATTGCTAATCAATTGATTACAATGATAAAAACATTGTCAAAGATCTAAACCTTAAATCAACCTCAGTTGACTAGAAACATAATGTACAATAGAGGCTCTAGCTTCTCACGAACCAGAACGTAATAAGTGGTACGAATGGGTTGAATTGTTATATCCAGATTAATATTACACCCCAGCTTCGGGGATCTCTGCTTTTGCAGAGTGGATCACAGAGGATTCTTATTTATATACAGAGCTTAAGCTCTTCCCCAGCTAAATCACCAGACACCTTCCTTGGACATTTTCAGAAAATGTGATAGCGTGATTGTTGGAAGCTCAACTTCACCCCTGGACTTCTTCTTCTGTATCCTAGTTGTCTTCAAACACTCCGTGCCCTTGGACTCGGACACTGTAACTGATGCCAAGTTGTAAAACTGCAGGGGAACAGAGATATTAGTAACTCAACGGAGTACTGCCAGACAATCAGCAATCCTTTTGTCTTGTACAGCTCAAGGAACTAAGGAAGTTGCAATTTAATTTTTGAAATGGCAAAAATTACCTCACAGACACCATGCAGCAACAATCTATGAAAAGGATCTTGAACTTGTAATGCAAGAACTTCGCCTTTGCTTCCCTGAATAAAGTCCCGAATGCATGTCTGTAAAAGAAAAGTTGGCTGCCTTTCAACAAGAACAAAGACTTGGCTATTTGGTGAAGGCTATCAAGGGAGATGAGCTTCCCACAGCAGACTCTTGGATATAGTAGCCCCAAAAACAAATGATGCATGGAAGAAAGCATAACTTAAAGCTATTAACAAGAAACCTGGTGCTTTTCTCTGTGATAGCAAGCAATTGTACAACATGCAATTGACGTCAGGATAACTGAATGACTAGTAGCTTCCAAATTCATCTAATTTGAACGTAGAACTCCGTCGTTTACTTAAATCAAAAAACACACCACTGTTTACCATAGTGTACTACAGCAAATCAATCCCATTGACTGACTGATTAGAGTTTAGACCCTAATTAGGCTCCTGAGTTGCACTTTTCTATCACAGGCAAACCTCAGCCCAGCTAAATGCTACACTATATGCACAGTTGAAATAAAGGGAAAAAACATACTAATAGAATCTTTCCAGAGTACAGTGCAAATGGCATTAGTCATTTAAAACAAGTTGAAGTCCACTGTGTACCTCATAGCCCTCAATAAGATCCGTAAGAAAGCTCCGGCGCAGT